>CM060971.1:72625504-72755504 GCA_030765045.1 Tenodera sinensis
TCAGCTGGCTAGCCGGCTGGGTGCCTGTTTGCCCACTAGTGCTGTGCCGGCTGCTGTTGCAGCGAGGTTTGTGAATGGCATCCTCAGCTGACAGTTCGCTTTTCGGCGCGTAGTTTCAGTGGCGCGCGCGGCATACAAACGACCCAGGAATTCTAACTATCGTAATACCTGTGGTCAGCTCCTGAATGTCTCTCTTCTGTGTTTGTTGGTGTTGTCATGAAATGACAATGCATCAAGTTGTGAGCAAATTAAATTAATTATGAGTTACAACAGTTCCCCAGCTCTCATATGTGTATCAGTGTCACTTTGTGGATGGTGTAAATTGGTGTGTTTTAAACAATTTTAGCACAAGTATTATATCTTAACATCACAATTCGTAGCCTGGGATGAATAGAGTGCATGGGTTACCTTAGTGTGTGCTTGCCTGAGAGGCATCAAAGTGTGTTACGGATGTAATTGTGGTGATGTGTCGTGGGATGACGATGGAGTGGACCACGATGGACCTGCAGAGAAGACTTCACCTGCTGGTGTTGCTGGTCACCTGCACAACTCTTCCAGCTTACGTTTTCGGAGACAATTTAGGTAAGAAATTGTACTTAAAGGAATATAATCACAGCTAGAAATTCTGTTTCCCTTTCGTTGTATCTCCCTCTGGGTGATAATTAGAACTATTTACTTATGAAATTGCGTTATCTGCGTTATAATAAAGCAGTTTTAATAAAGCTAGCTATATCCATTAGGCGCTATTCATTTGTCGAATCTGACGGCCTTGTATGAGCTTAGTAAAATTCAGTGGATACATCAGCTATCGAAACCTTGCAGCCATTTCAATACCTTATTTAGGATTTATTAATAGTTTCTTATAATATATCAGCAAGGTGCACACTGAAAAAAATGGACATGAGATCTAACATTTAATCCTATGACGAATTTAATATTTAAATCACTTTAATATAATTAAAGCTAGAAACTCTGTTTTCCTTTTGTTTTATTTCCCTCTGAGATTTTAGAGTGATAACTATAACTATTTTCTCATGAAATTTCTTTATTTTATTATAGTACCACAGTTTTAATAAAGCTTAACATGGCCTTTAGACGCTATTCATTTGTCACATTTGGCTTTGTTCTTAGGCTTATACAAGTTTCGCAGCCATCAAATTCCTGTAAATTAACTTTGCAGCCAATTTGATTACTTATTTATGGTTTCTTACACTGTGTCAGCAAAGTGTGCACCGAAAATATAGAATTGAGAGGTAACATTTAATCCTATGCCGCGTTTATCTCTTATTTTTCTTTCTCTTTAAATAGTACTAAAGTTTCCAAATTATAATAAAATATTTTCCACACTATTTTCCACATTTACTAGTCTATTCAGTTTGTTAATTTGGTAACCACCCTCAATGGTGTTCAGAGAACATTTGCGTTCTAATCTGAGTTGTCTGAATTCGAACCTCGAGTTGGGCTATGCAGCCATCTTTAATACAAATAGTAAACCGTTGGGTAATCTTTATATACATACATATAAATTTAATAAATAAGTAATGGCTTATTTAAATATTTATTTACACCTTTCTTGTGACATTCTAGCCGTTGTGAGATATTACATTCTCGCAAAGTAATGATAATTAATAATAATATTGGTGGTGGTAATAATAGTGTTGTAATAATAATGTAAGAAAACCAAATTTTATAATTACAATATATTACAATATGTTTAAATAACTCTCAAAAGTAATAATACAACAGTCCGGCAAAACAGGCCAGAAATTTATTTTTCGATACTTTTTTACTGCAACTATTCGTGGGTTTATGATCCATGAAATCCCACCATGTTCAAAATGTATCATGGAAGTAGGTATGCTTTGCCCCATTCAATGTTTTGGAACACACCAATAAAATCCCATTCAGCAGACTTATTTTTGAACATAAATGTTACCAATATCACCGCTACTTGAACTGTAGTTTTGAATATTCTGGGTTCCAGATTCTATCCTTGAAACAACTGCACGCGACAGTATACACCTTTGGCTATTTACTCAGTCTTGAATAAAGACAATTATTTCTCTATCATCACGAAATTAGCACAGTAACAGAACTTAAAACAAATCTAAGAAAACATTAATATCCTGTTATGTACGAAACAATAGGCGGTATTTACTGACTGTAAAGCATATTTAAATAGAAATTTAGTTAAAATTATTAACAAAAATGGAATTGCTTGTATCATATAGGTAAGTGCAACATATTCTCAGTGCATTTGAATTAATAATGACTGGCGTAATTCTGGATTATAGTACTTTTATGGAATCATTTTAATTCCCATTATATAAATAAAAATTTTGGAAACTTTTCCATGTGAAGGGTAGTTTAGGGTGAACAAATTTTCTTCAAAATCCTAGTGTGGCATTCTTGAAAGATATTAAACTTAAATTGCAACTTCGGGCTTTTAACTGACTTTCGTTTTTGAGTTATGCTTTTCACAGGCAAACAAACACCCCCCCCCCCCCCCACACACACATACACACAGGGATGTTTTTCTAAAAATGCTTCTTTTGATTCAGAGGTCTTCAAATATATATTTCCGTGAAATCTCGACATCGAATTTTTTTCGAATACAATATTCTCCCCAGTTTATGTAGTAGTGAAAGAAAAAATAACTAAATATGATATCCAGGAGCAAAGCCACATGTTTCAGAAAGGTAAGCAACGAAGGCCATAACAATATGAAAAACTTTAAAATCGCATCAGAAGCTGCTGTTTATTCGACATTAATAGCCAGATTTACTTACATTATTTTCATAACCCGAAGCCGCGTGAGGTTGTTTTACCCCATTTAATTAGTATGTATTCCTGAGCGTACTTTTGAATCAGTTCTCGTATTAGGCTAGTCTGTAGCGTAAGCATAACATATCTGCCTTCAAACCTGGAGGGTCCGACTTCAAGTCTACATTAGGGGAGTTTGGATAAGAATTTTCCTTGCTTTTTTTTTTTTTTTTTTTTTTTTGCTCTTTTTACTCTCACACGATTTTGCGGATAACTCAGCGGTCATTTCCTTCTCCGATTTTAAAGATTTGAACTGTCAAAAGTGGCGTTCGGCATAGATTAGTTCCCTATATATATCAGATAAGTTTTGGACGTCAAACCGCGATGACGAACTTATCGTAACGTGATTTAAGACGATGTAAATATGGCGATATCCTTCCCGCCATGTTAAGGAGAGTCGAAATGGTGAATTTTGTGATCTTTCCCAAATTCAAATTTTACTTCCATGTGAATATTTCAGATATTCCGCCCATTGTGGTATCAGTTTCAAAGGTACGTAAATCGTAAATACATGAAAATTATTATTGAAAATAAAACTGCATATAGGTTTTAGGTTTTCTCATCTTGTTTAACTGCAATTTCTAAAGAACTAATAATTTTCTACACGTATGTCCCATTATCTCTGAGAGTTATTGGTATAATGTGCTGAAGTTTTATAACAGATTAGCTAATAAGTAATATTAATTTTAAGGAAAGGGGTTTTACGTGTCAGGTATAATAGCTTTTTAAATTTTAAAACCTTCATATTTAAATAAAAATTGTAACTTGACTTCTGATAAAGATGTGTTTTTGTTTCCTCAGTCAGCCTTAAAAGTACCACTAAATATGTCTTAAAAATTCAGTTAAATATCTTACATAGTATTATAGATAATGTGTCGTCTATAAATTGGAGAGATAAGGCATTTCGTTTCCCCTTAAGTAGAGATAAATTTGAATCAATCGGTGTGAAATGGGTTGGAGAAGTAAAACCAGCTACCAATCAGAACCATCCAAATTACGTTAAATCAGGCGCATCATTATACATTTCACGTTAAGTCACGTTAATTTATTGTAATTCCGGGTTTATTTATTAATACAATGTATGTAATACAATATGCAAATTTCAGTCGCTGCTGTCGAACCCAAGACTGCAACTGCTTTGCCACCGTTCGAATATCACAAGAAAAAGTGCATTTATGATCGGGATACTTCTCACACAAGCTCGATGGCAAAGCGTCAGTATCTGTTGTTAGTCCATACCATGTCAAGGAATTTCTCAAATCTCATTCAACTTTCTATCATAAGCCTCATAAGGTGATGTTCGCAAACAATTAATTCGAGTAAATTTATTGAAATACTGGAATTCAAAGCAGTGACTTTCAAGTATATCTCGAGGTGGTGAAATCGCTTTAGAGTGGCTTACGCAGATGTGCCCTTCAGAGTTATTACTACGTAGCTCAGCGATGCAGTGTAATATCAATTAATGGACGTTCTCGTGGGCATATCTAGCATGTTATAAAATTGTAGGTGGTAATTATGATGGGGAAAATATCTGTACTAATTAATCTTGCACTAATTATTCTTACAAACCGATATTCCTCTGTCTTCGCGTAATTTGAGATAAACATTTGTACAACTTATCTTATTGCTTATTTACTTATAGGTGCAAGGGGAATATGGAAATACAGTAGCCTTTGAGCGGTAGTCAAATCTTTCGCCATATCAAGGCTTTGAAACTCCTTTCCCATTGCACGGCCAAGAGGTAAAGAGGTATATCAAGGGATATCTTCGGAATGGTTCACTGTACACAAAAATGTATTTGGGTATAAATTGTATTTTAACAATATTTACATTTTTTGTATAGTAAGATTTGGTCTATCTCTTACGGTTTACCAGTCATCAAGAGTAAACAGGACTAGGTCGGCTATAGCGAGAAAATTCAAAATATACCTACATTTCATTTGTTATAAAATATCTTAAACATGACATTTTAATCAAAATCGTTAGAGCCATTTTCGAGAAAATAAAAATTTTCGAAAAAAAAATTTCCATGTAAAGGATAGTTTAGGGTGAAAAATTTTTCTTCAAAATCTTCGTGCCACATCCATGAAGTATTAACACCAACCTTGATTTTTAACCGACTTTTTCTTTTTGAGTCGCGCGCACACACACACACACACACACACACACACACACACACACACACACACACACACACACACACACACACACACACACACGCACATTTTTCTAAAATGCTCTTTTTATTCAAGCGCCTCAAAACATGTATTTCCGGTGAAATCTCGACATAGAAAGTTGGGTCGGATACAACACTTCTCACACTATACGTAATAGAGAAAGTAGAAAAAAACTAGGCCTGCAAATACAGTGATTTCAGAAAGCATTTGTTTCCACTCAAAACCATTTAACAACCAGAGGAAATTCCAATGTTCAATATCCGGAAAAAACAAGCAGCACTACAGCGTTCTTCACAGCTTTTATTTTCTTAGTTTCTTTTCTTTGAAAATTAGATTTTTTAGCTTCATTTAAAAAATTACTTTATGCGATTGTAGCATTAAAACGGCTTATTGAGACGGGATAAATCGTGCAAAGGTACCCTATTTCCGACTACTAGTGCCCGAAAATGAATTACCTAATTACCATGACAACAATGACGTCATCACCGCTACAACATAATTTTCTTCAATGTGCCACTAAGAAAAATGAGTAATTATCGCTCTGAAAAGTATACCGGTAACGTGGTTTCATTAGTCAAACTAACACACTTTTCGTTTCTCCTGCCACAAAACTTTTCATATTCTTTTTCGTAAACAACTTTTGTTTCTTGTGGAATTTATAAACTCTCAACAATCTTGGCTTCTTTAAAAATGTCAAGTACAATAATATCCATATTTTTAATAGTTTTATCATAACCTTCCATTTTCCTCTTTGAGTGTTGAAACAAATGAAAGAACACCTGATTAGCAGCCATATTACGTCACACTTCTCTGATACATCATAATTTTTCATTGAATGAATGAATTACTTAATTAATTGCATAAAACGTTGTATGTAACGGATGTACAATCATTTCATTGCGACACTTGCAACAATTAGTAGTTAGTTTATATAATAATTACATACAAAGCCATTATCTATCACTATAATAATCAATGATGCTTTGGTTCGTAGCTACTAGGTAACAAAACCTATACTTTATATTCTAAATAACTCGACGTACGCTATTAAAGCATAAAATACAGATTCAAGAAAACGTAAAATACACTTTAATGATCTATATATTCTTTTTCTTGAGAAGAATATGTATAAAACCAAAATTTTTCTCCCCTAATTCATAGTAATTGTAATAATACAATATTTTTAGTTTTTCAGTACGATAACCTACAGATTCTTTTTAAAATGCCTTGAAGTTTCCAAATGCCCTGATATCAATATCATTAGAAAGAGTTGATCTCATTATGGAATATTCGCTCCAAATATTCAGAACTTTATTACTTTTGACTTCCCACAAAAACACACCAACTAAGAATCTTCGATTACATCTGCATCGTTACCCAAACACGAATTCTTCAACTTCGTATAACTACATAAATAAACCTTCCTTCATTATTCTGGAAGTATATTACTCGTAATAGTTGAATCTTGGACTACTTTTAAAAGTTTTCCTGGTAAACCGTGAAAATCATCTTTTCACTCATTTTTACTTTCTCTACTCGTAAGTTATTCCATTCAAAAATTCCATATCGAGATTTCACCAGAAATATGTTTTGAGACCCCCTGAATCCAAAAAAAAGTATTTTTGGAAGAAGGTCCGTGTGTGTGTCTGTCAGTCAGTCTGTCAGTCTGTGGACAGCATAACTCAAAAACGAAAAGTCTGTTAAAAACCAAAGTTGATATTTAAGTTTAATGTCTTTCAAGGATGCGACACGAAGATTTTGAAGAAAATAGCCCCATCCTAAACTGCCCTTTACATGGAAACTTTTTCGAAAATTTTGATTTTCTTGAAAATGGCTCTAACAATTTTGATTAAAATGCCGTATGTTTGAGGTATTTTTATGACAAATGAAATGTATATCTTGAATTTTCTGGCTATAGCCCCTGTAGTCGTATTTACTCTGGACGACTTTTGCATAACTGGTAAATCGTTAGAGATAGAGTAAATATACTATACAAAATATGTAGATCTTGCTAAAATACACAGTTTATGTACAAATAAAATTTCTTGTAGGGTGAACCATTTCGGAGATATTCAACACACCCAAAGAACTTCGGTGCATTATGAAACGTCTCAGCTCGATTTCCCAGGGTTGGGGAGCTGATGTTTGCTGAGTGCAGTATGCTCACAGCCTTGCACTGTTTAACAGGTAAAAAGATGAAGCTCGCTCAAGTTATGCCGAGTGTTGCCCAGGCCTGATGTACACAATATTCTATGACAGTTGAATCTTGGCCTCATGTAGGAATGAGTTCGGGCCATTGCACTACTTGCAAAGAACGCAATCTAGCTCTGGGGCGAAGGGAAGATGAGATACAAGGTTACAATTTGCCCGCCCAAAATGGAGCAATTTAGCATTAGAGTCTAAAGGGGCACGACACATTTACCAGAATGCCGAGTAAATTTTCTTCATAGTGGCATTCAGGACTTAATTTACTCCCATAAATTACCGACGCAATGGCACGTCAGAAACCTGTTACCGCCGAACATACCATTATTTGAAATTAAGGTGATATCCTTAATATACGCACCCCTTGAGACGTTTAGAAGTGATACATGTATGTGTCAGTTATTAAAAAGTCTAATGTGTTGCACTCTCATGACTTTCTCTACTCTTGTACCAACTATTCTTACAAACTCTTATTCCTCTGTGTTAGTCGAGATAAACGTTTGCAGAATTGATGATATTGTTAATTTTCCTGTAGGTACAAGGGGGATACAGTGGATTTAAGCGATAACCAAATGTTTTAAGACTGGTCGCTATTTGTTGACATTGAAATCTCCTTCTCTTTGCATGACCAAGAGATAAAAAAATGAATAACGACCTCCCACTTGGAACGGGACAGTTCTGACAAATAACAAAGCATATCTCCGATATGGTTTATTTCACAGAAAATATCATTTGACATAAACGGTCTGTTTTAACGAGATCTACAAGATTTGGCCTTGTCTCTTACTGTTTAACAGTTATGCAAAAGTTAAGAGTAAACAGGAATACATAGACTATAGACAGAAAATTCAAAATGTACATTTCATTTTCATAAAAATATGTTAAACATATGGCATTTCAATCAAAATCGAGTTTGATTATACAACAACGCAAGGCGTGGCAAGCCATACATTGGATTTTATATTGGCCAGCTCCTCCTGTAACCCGCTATTAAACTTTGTGTCAGCCATAATAATTATTTCATTATAAACTTAACGAAACTGTGTTTGCCAGTTCTCTTGGAATAACTAATACAAATACTTCAAACGTGTTATACGTAACAGTTGCATTGGAATAGAAAATAACATCCTATAAATTTAAGAGGTCTCGAGTTCGGATCTCCGTTAGGGTGATCTGCCTGGATAATGTTTTCTTTGGATCTTTCCCTTATCCTGATATGATGAATGTCGAGTGACGTTAAGGTCTATGGATCCCGGGCTCATTTGAGCATCATTGCACCCACTTCGTGCATTATCCGATATGACTTACCAGATTAAGGGACATTAAAGTTTCAAGCAATCCTCTAATAACATACAAGTATTGAAGTTATTACGTAAGTTGTGTTTAATGTTAAAGCAATAAATAGAGCACACACTTCCTGTGCAGGATTTGATTCCTGGCTGCAGCGAGAGAATTTCGCTTTGATTAGGATTATTCTCTACCCTTAGGACGAAAATGTAGATGCTCGAGTGAATGTGGACATACCTATGCATGATAATAAACCACGTTTTGCATAAAGACAAAGAGTAAGCAAAAACACGACTTGTTTCTGATGTCAAAATAAAAAGCAGCAATGTGACCGAAAAAAAGTCTACCACTGCGACCTAGGGTAAGCGTTCTAACTTCTAAATCTAGAGGTCCTGGGTTCAATATTTAGTGGAACTGCTTTATCTTTCTTATTATCCACTGTCTTTCTTTGAGTCTGTAAGTAGGATGAACGGGGGAGAGAGACAGACTGAGATAGAATTAAAAACCAAACAGTTATTATTGTATCTAATGCCGATGAGCCTACCTCTGTGGTAGCTTATCTGCCTCATATTCAAGAGGTCCGATTTCGAATCTCGGTTAGTATGAATTACCAGTCATTTCGTTCATCGTCCGATATTACCTAAGCGGTTAAATGACGTTGAAAAGCTGAGTGAGTGAGTGCGTGCATGAATGAATGAATAAATATAATAATGAATTAATAAATACAAATAAAAGTCCATTGAGGAGATTGGCTTCGTAGTTGAGTCTGTAGAGCACCTGTCTGCTGTACAAAGGGTCCATGTTCAATTCCAGACTGGAGAGGGGTAGTTTTTCTCTAGTCCCTATCTCCCTTAGAGTCTGGAGTTATGAATGATAATGTGAATGTGCGTGTGATCTATTTTGCAAATATCCAAAAATTGAAAAACCCACTGTATACGAGTTAACACTGTTGCAATATGCTCCAAAAGGAAAGGCCCGATATGGCCATTGAAGTTAACGACGGTGTAAATGGAACAACTGAAACAAAACACTGTTGAGCAGTTCTTGTTACCATAGTCAAAGTCACTTAAAGGTCCATGGATGTTAAAATTGACGTATAAATGAGAAAAAAAATTAAAGTTTTAGCACTCTTAAATGTAGTCTGAAATTGATATAAAGTGAACACTGTTTTCCATCATCAACTCAGAGGCGAGTTTCACAGAATGGGGAAATCTTTTTCTTTCTTTCTTTGTTTTTTGCTCAATATTAAGATTTCTCCAGAAATACATGTTTAAAGATCCCTTGAACCTGTTCCCCCAAATAAGTCCATCTTTTAAGAATAAAATTCAAGATTTTTCACCTGTTTCCCTTCAAGTGGAACAATTTTTCTCGCATTCTGTTTTTTCAAAATGGCTTTCACGATGTTGATTTATATATTAAATGTTTAAAATATTGACACAAGGAATAAGACGTATGTCTTATCACAGAGGATTTGAAAGTGTTTCCATAAATCAGACGCAAGTACATGTAACCAATCCACCAATGCAGCACAAAGCACGGCTGGGGATTAAAGAGAGGCATAGTCCACGTATAGCAGAAGGGGGTAAACCGTAACTCCCCTCTTTCGCAAACGTTGGACATCGCTGTTCTAATGCGAGTGTGTGTTGAAGCCACTTTGGAAATCGTTTATCATGATTAATTAAAATACATGTTTGATCAATAATAATTTGCAGAATGTGTATTAAAATAAATTACGTGTAGAGAAAGGCGAGCGTTTTTAAGTACTCTTTTTAGTAAGCCTCATTTTTTGAGCACCTAATAATTTTTAGTCGTACTCATTTTAATGGAAACATATTGGTGCGCACTTAAGCGTCGCGAAAAAAGTGGTCGGTGAAAAATGTGGTCTTTGAAAAAAGCGGTCAGCATACTCGAAAGGAATATGTGGGTTTAGAAATAGAATTATGTAAAATAAGCAATTTCATTTATTTTAGGCTTATTGCTGTTACGTCATTAATTATAAGTAATACTGAATGATAACCTTGACCTTAAGCGTAATATTTTCGAAAAGTGCCGCAATTAAAACCCAATAATTCTCATTACATATAAGCTTTTTAATTGTTTTTTTATAAGAATTGTGTTCTCGAGCTCTCTTCTTGGATTGTTGAGTGCACTTTTTCACCTCTAAGAAGGCTTCATCAGGTGCCCCACTGATGCTTGGACACTGAAATTATCTCATTTTACTTGTTAATCTGCTACAACCTTTATTAAGCTTTTCCTTGACTCGGGTCCATTTTATAACACCATGATGTTTCTGTGTGCTTCAGGCATGGGTAACCTTGTGAAGGTCACGTAGCTTGTCCTTATCAGTAGTAACTACTTCCATTAAAACTGCTCAATCACTTTCAGCAGTATAGAAACAGACAGTTTTATGATCAAAACAGTAAAATGTGAGTCACACACGTGCTACAAGAAATGCAGTGTACGATATCTGACTGGCTTTTTCACGTTCTTGGATTCCTGAAAACAAATGAGTCATACTCGAGTAGCAAAGAACCCTCTCACTGCTTGTTCACCTGACCACTTTCTTTTACATATTGGATTAAAGGAATGATTACATAGTTAAATAATGAAGATGTCCTTGGTCTGAAATTGAGTATATAAGCAGAGAAAATGCTCGTCATCGTGAGCACGAGGAGTATATATATTTTATTAACAGACCCAACTATTTAAGCGTTTAAAACTTTCTATTTAAGAGTTAAATTGGGATTAAAAGTCCTCAGAATTAATTTAAGTCAAAGCAGGGCATGCTAAGCTGAGCTTAAGTATTCTCAAATATTTTTCTGGCTTGTTAAATTAATGACCATTGTTTAGCGAAACACCCCCTATACTCTAAGTAGCCTGGCTTATGAAAAGTGTACGAAATTCTTTGAATGAGCAGAATTTAATCACTCCTACAGATCATGTTGCATTCAGGTCGTACATATGCAAATAGAATAAACCAAAATAAAAATTATAGATGCGACCGAAGGCACGGTGAATTCAATGGAGATGACTACCTTGGGGACCCAATGAAGCGGTATTAAAAAGGTTAAAAAATATAAACGAACAGAAAACATCACACAGGCTTTGAAATATTCAACATAAAGGCATTAGAAAAGAGAACCTCACTTAGAATAATAGGAATCCACGGATTAATTTAATAAGCGCTTTCCGTATAGCTACTGAAGCGAGCTGAAGTTCAATAATACTGATGCTACCTGCCTCGGAAAATATAAACAAAATATTTTTTCCGCTTTTGAGTAGTTTCGATGTAAACCATTGCTGTGTGGAAACTGGAAAATTTTATGAATACCAGGATAATGTGTTACCTACATTACTTAGTTGATTTTTTGATATCTAAAAGCTTATTACTTTCTCTGTTTTCCATGGTGGTCCGAGAAGGTATTCTACTGTCAAAATTTCAATAGTTACTAATAAAAGTATTGTGTTATTACAAAAAAAGTGATAAAACAATTGGAGTAATATTGCGACAGTATTGTGCAAAATGCAGAGAGTAAGAGAAAGAGAGAACAGTAGAACTCAAAATAAAATGTGATAGATACCAAACATGACGTCTGGAGTGCCGCATCTTGCAAAGAAACAATCCAGGATTTAAACATTAACAAATGCTTTGCATTCAAAATAACTAATTTCTTCTCAGTTTTGTACCCGATATCGAACTATAGTTCCCCAAAATGAATTAAATCCTACTAATTTTTTACTTTTTGAAGTTTATAACCATACAATACGTAATTCAGTAACAAAACCCTCCCTCCCCAAATTAACATTTACACGAAAAAAAAGTTTACTTGCCTTTTTATGCTCCCTAAAATGACTCCAAAGATTTTGATTAAAATACGTCAATATTTGCTGTCTTCTAAACGATTTTTTATGAATATCTTGTAATGTTTCTGGGAAATAATACGAGACACATATAACGTGAAAGTAGCCCAGCTACTTGATATGGGAAACGTATATTTGACAAGCATTCGAGAGGTCTATATTTCGAACCTCGGTTAAACTGAATTATCTTGAAAGAACTTATTACTCATATGGGTAACTAAGAGGTGAACGATTCTGGGCTCATTGGAGCATAGTTTCAGCAATCTCCTTTATTCACCGTTATTTAACGTTTTATAGTTCTGTATGATCTGTTTCATTTAAGGAATCCTTTAGTTTATAGTTGCCTAGATAAGTCGGGCAAACAGAGGTGTATATAGAATTTCATTTTGGTACAGGGTAAAACCGACTAAGGTGCTTAAAATTAAAAAATTGAGAACACAAATCAGATACGGACATAATTCCGCACAATTGTCATAACTGGGTTCTGAGAGCAGAAATGTCTACTTTCTTTGTGATCTACTTAAATACATAAATCATGAAATAACATAGTTTCAATTTGCAAAATTGGAAAGCACAAACATGCCTTCTTGGAACACACTTCATCATCGGCCAACTGAATATTACGATTTGTTAGTAATTGACAGCAACCCAAGTTCATTTAATCCTGCTTCAAATTTTTCCTCCATTTATGTGCTACCTTTAACATTTGAGATCATATGGTGACATTACGTCATTTGCTAGTGGATATGTTTGGGTTTCGTTTGTAAACATTAAACACACACACTCACACACATTTGCAGTCTGACTCACATTTTCAGATTCCAGTAAGAATGGGAAATATTCCCGGCTAAAGAATAATTGCCCGGAATCGAACGGCGAACCCTTCCATTTGAAAATTAGCATGCTAAGCACGAGACCTCAGAGGCTGACATGTTAAGCGCCTTAGTGTAGAAACTGTTCTCTCACAGAATCATAATATCTAAGAACGTAGGCAACCAAAGAAGTAATATCTTTGAAGCTTCCAATGTCTTAAGAAAATTTCCCTTTGAAAAGATTCTAAAGAGTCTTTCTAAAGATTAATTTTGACTAAAATCTGTGCGAGAATGAAGTATTTATTCAGAAAGTAAATCTTGTTTTTATTTTTTATTTTCTCTTCTGCTTACCTATAGGGAAAGTATTGCATTCCACCGACATTTTTGTAGAAATTCGCGCCTCGAAAAGGAAAAAAAAAAAGAAAAAAAAAGTTTTCGAAAAGAGCACCTCTCTCTCTACATATTTCTCCTCCTCACTCTCTACCTCACTCTCCCCACCTTTCACTCTCACTGCCTCCCTTACCCTCTTACTCTGTCTCCCTCCCCCTCTCTCCCTCTCAGTCTTTCTCCCTCCCTCACTGTCTTCCCTCTCCACCGTTATCTCCCCCTCTCCCTTTCTTCCTCTCTCCCTTTCTCTCTCGCCATCTTCCTCTCTCTCCTCTCTACCTCTCTCCCTCTCTCCACCCCTCTCTCTGCCTTTCTCTCTCTCCCTCTGTGTTTATGAACGGTACAGGTCAAAAACGATAAGCTATTTCAGGCACACAGCGATATCTGAAGCAGGAATCGTGCTTGTAGTCGCGCTTACGATTACAGTGCCAACCTTGTAATGTGTATTCACCCTAGATTAGAGCAAAGAAGTCGCTTAAAATAGCCCAACTTAAATGTTATTTTGAGATCATGCCTTATGTTTAGCTTATAAAACGTAAACGATATTATCAACTATTCAGTCTTTCTGTTACTGATCATTTCCTACATTTTTCAAAAATCCTGCCGCATGTTTCGGTCTCAAGTGATATACTCCCGAGCGTTATATCGTGCAATTTATGTAAGGATAAATCACCTGTTATATTTCTTTGAGTATACCAAGCTAGTTCTATGGAATTGAGATCACACCTTTATGGGTAAAAGCAAAGGAAGTTTGGCCCATTAAAACAAAATGCGTCCGCTTTAAGAACCTCTTTAGGCTCTTTTTTTAAGCAAGCATCCTATAAAGATCTGTTTTAACTAGAACTGCCACTCTGAATCCTTCTGTTCTGCAACCATAATGTCATAGCAGATTTCACAGCACTCCTAGGGGGGTATCTACTTTTGTACTACTTTTTGCGTTACTTCCAACATAAAACTAGTGGCTCGTACGATTTATAATTGAAGTTAAAAGAAATTAACAGCGAGTAGGCATTCTGCGAATAACATTGGAAATAAGTTGACAACATAGCCAGCAGAACAACGTTCGCGCAGAAGTTCACAACACGTGGAATTACTCTTCTCTCCCTTTCATTCCCCTAAAACCACGAGCTGGTGAACAGGAAGTACAAAATCTAGCAACAATTTTGGAAGGCCTGTATACTTAATCACGTTTCAGCAAAAAAGATTTTGGCGAAAGGAGATTAGCAATTCTGTTCTAAGCCCGACAGTTTTCTTGGAAAGAGTTAAACACCGCAATAAAAAATACAGGTTAAGCGTGTAATAACTTAAGGCAGTTACCTACTTCTAGGGCTGAGAAACTACATGTACTACCAGGTTCTGTTCTTGGCTCTGTCCTGTTTTCATATAGGCTGTAGAAGCGAATGTAATACGGCTTCTGCCGTCAAGCATCCGTTCACATCTAGAATGGCTGAAGGCCAGACTAGGCTCGCGCTAGAAAACTAGTTTTGCCACATCTCTGTGTCTTTGTTAGCTACTGAAAGTAACGACCAGTACTCATAAGATCTGAGGAGGTAGTTTTACGTCAACATTGCTGATCTTCCACTCTACACATACGCCAAAGCTCCTGCTTTTCCAGCCTATGCCCACGAGTTTATTCCAATAGACACGCTGGAATTCAATTATTTAATTTCAGTTTAGCAATAAACGGAGAATACACGAATTCTCTACCTCTCTATGCTAGTGGTAGAAGTAAATGATAAAGCAGTGGTAGCATATGGGCAACCAAATATTCGACTAATTTTATTCTTTATGCAGCCATGTACTAGAGAGGAAGAATCGCAGAGGAACTTAGGTTTCAGCTTACAAGTCCGCTCAAGTCTGCGCACTCATACCCCCTAACATCTTCCATATGAGGTCACTTTCACCTCCCTCGCCCAAAAATATAAATAGTCCCTGTGTTTTGTGTTTAATGGTTTACGTGTATAACAGTCATGTTTGTGCTTCGTTATGAAGTTTCATCGGGGAGAAATAACAATATATGAATACTTTTAAGTGTAAAACTAAACCGACGTAAAACAAACGCGAGGTTGGTGCTGAAATACGAAATAATTCCTACTGTCAAAATGAAGAGAGGTTTTTCAATGAGGTGTTCCCGAAATACGGCACCGGCGAAACAATGAGCACAGCGGACAATAGCTACATCACTATATAATAGCACGTTCTTTCGAAGCTACACACGCTAACAATAAAGCATAAAACGCACCTGAAGTGATGAATGTAAAATGCTTTCTGCCAGCAATGTTTAAACATAGTTGTGTGAAAATAGTACTCATCTGGTTCCACCTAACCGGAAGCATTTTAATAATGAAATAGTGATTCGTTTTAATCCAGAGCAAAAGCAAATCGAAAAGACCCGGCATATAATTTGTTTGCTTAGGCAAAGGGCCTTGTGAGCAGAAAAAATTAACCATATAGAAGCGAGAAGATTTAATTTAGTATTGAAATGTGTAGCTCCATCCTCTTCATACGTCACGATTTTTCCTCCATTTTTAAACTGTTCCTTTTCCATACCACCTTTAACATCGAAGGTCATACCGGTGGCTTTTTACTTTTGTAACAATTATTTATTGATCGGCAGGGATATTCACTCGCTTACAGTCTTTGGGTTTGTATTGCTTTGGTTATTAAATTTAATTCTCACACACACACACATACACACACACGCGCGCGCGCGAGTAAACAAACACATACGCGCATACGCCTTTTAGTTCACGTTTTCGGATTCCAGAGGACTTATAAATATGTATTTATAGCGAAATTTGAATATCCAATTTTGGGCTGGAAGGCCTAGGCAGAATAAGTAAAATGAAACGGGACGCAATACATTCAAATGCTGCCATGTTTGTCAGACACTCGCATATGTAGGTATTTTGGCAAAAAATGAGTTCTGCATTAATTAATCAGATTCAATTACATGCACAATTTTCGTAATCACATAATATGTCTTTGCTAAAGGGGGAAAAGAATACAACTTTTTGTAAGTAAGAAACTGTATCGTGCAACATCCCGCGTCTCCGGAGAATTCACTTCTGCTTGTTTCTGACTTTTTCTAGAATCTGTAAAATTCACTTCCCAAACTTGTTTTGTTATTGGAAGTTGAGACGACATTCAACTGTTTAAATGTGAGGCCGAGATTGTTGAAAACCAAACGAATTATCACCCAGAGTACATAATGCTGCAACAGTCAACAACAGGAATGCTTTGTATGTAGGTAATTTGGCAAAAGTTGAATTTCAAAACTATAATACCATTTTCTGATACATTTTGTATATGTGTTATGGTTTCAGGCATAAGCTATCAGATATGTATAGAAAATTCAGAATACACATTTGACGTAGCCGTATCTCAAAATCGTTGTATCAGTGTTTGGAAAAAAAAATGAAACAAGAGACAAAGAAAAAAGTAGAGCATTGTTAGGTGCAGAAGGACTTCTTCGAATACTTTGGTACTTAATCCTGAAACTTAGAGAGTAAATGGCAAAAATTGTCCAAAACATTTTAATTTTTTTTTTTTTTTTTTTTTTTTTTTTTTTTTTTTTTTTTCCCGCAGTCTGATTAACTGCTCTTGAACTTGGTATGTATTTTTTCATTGAACATATACTTAAAAATGTTACTGCGACCGCCATCTTGTGCTAAGAAATCTGCATCATTTCAGAGAAAAAAAGATTAAAAACTGCTGCATATTGATAAGTAGGGCTCGGAGTTTTAGGTGCTAAATACTTGAAAATATTTATTTTTTATGTGCTGAAAATGTCAATAGTATGTGCGAAAACAATTAAAATATTCTATTAAGATCTGAACGGCTGAGCTAATACAAATGTACATAGTAATCCCCAGACGGTATACGACTACATGTTTTCTCAAATGACGGATGTTTTTAACGAAGTCTTGAATTTCGAAAAAGGTCGCTCCACGTCACAAGAAATAAGTCTAGCATAACTACATATGTCATGGGATGTCACCCACATTGTTACCCAGCCAACGCATTTTAACTTTACACATTATGTTAAATACGTAATAGCTACTTAAAAGTATTAGTGCATAGTCTAGAGCAGGGGTCTCCAAACTTCCAGCCTTGGGGCCGTATTGATTACTCCAGAAAGTTACGAGGGCCAGAACCGTTTTAATTTTTCCTACTAGTGTTCTGTGATTTTTCCTGCCATTATCTGTAATTTCTATACTATAGTCAAATATAGTCAAATTGTGTATTACTGTTACGACCGTGACACTTGACGACATCTGGTGGTCAAAAGCGGAAATAGGTAGGGGTAGAACAGGACCTTCTAGATTAACGGACCTGACACTGCCATCTAAGTTGTACAAAAATGGCGTCGGCTGGTGGGATTTATTTCTGAGGTGTTTCCACACGCTGTTTTTCGTATTATTTTCTATGTCTTCGAGTTATTGTTTCTTATAATAATTCCTATGTAAGTTTGTCTTCATATCAGCAAAGCGAGTGTTTCAAAAGTTTTATTTGGGCAGTATAGGAACAGGAATAAATGTAATAACGTTTTGACTGCCGTGTGCTATCCACGTGTTCATGTTTATTGTGTTCCATCTAGGACTATGGCTACATTAGCCGTATAGTGTGGTTAATTTATCTGTTTGCAAGTACAATTTGTGTCACGATTACAGTGGTGAGAGGTTGTTGAAGAAAAACTGTTCCAGTAGTGTATATTAATGTTGCCATACTACAACCTAACCTCAAACACGACAATGCACCGTAACTGTTGCATTCCCGGATGCAAATTAAAAATCAGAAACTTTCAGTTAAAACAAAAGGTAAATTACAACATAAAGCTTCTAAATTCAGTATTTAATTACAATAAATTGCAGCGTTATGTGTATTAGTTGCCGGTGTGTATATAACATGGTGAATAGTGTGAATAGTGAAAGACAATAATTTCGAGTGAATTCAATTAGTGGCATCTGCAACACCAACAGTTTGTTTCATGTAAGTAGTATGCTGCTCATATTTGTACATTATCTTTTGTCTTTGTAATTTAAATGTGTAGCTGTAGTTTAGAAGAAATGTGTTATGTTGCTGCATGTAAAACTGTAGACTATAGCAAAGTTTGGTAAATATTTACAAAATCGTCCGCTCGAGAAAACGAATGAAACATAGTGCAATGGATGCAGTTTTTATTGCTGATTACGATCTTGTAAGTTTTATTGTGCGCTCAAGCTTCGTGTTTTATTTATGAGAAAATTTCGTACGGTCGATGAAGTGGTTTTATTTCGCTTATGCGGCGGATATTTAGCTAATAAATGTGCATAAACGAGTGTAATATATGCTACAATGATTGATTAATGCATTTACGTTGAAATGATTGCATAAACACTACCCAAATTGTAAATATTTCGATAACACAGGACCCTGTCACCCCACTCATATGCAAAACTAACCTAACCTAAGCTAACACAATGTTGCTTTACAATACTGATTTAAGATTACGTATTTCATGTATTTCATTTACAGTGCTGTTTTACGGTTATTATTTTTAATATTTCATCTGCTTTTGTGGATTCCCCCTGTAAAATAGTGTCCTGAAATGCTGAGTATAATATGTTGTTGCAAACTGAGTAATCAAGTTCTCAGTAATAGTGAAAGCAAAATTTCACCCTAAAGGTTTTGAATTCAGTAGGTAGCTTTAGGTCATTCTAAATAGCAGCATTTGTATATCAGCCATCCAGTATAGTATGTTTTGTGTAGGTATATAACATTCTGCACATTGTACAAATGTGAAAAACAGTGTAAACAATGATTAATAATTCTGAGTCAACTCAATGTCAACACTTCTGTTTTATTTAAGTAACATGCTGCTTGCAGTTTTGTCTATCTTCTTTGTAATTTGAGTGTGTAATGCAGTTACATAATGGCATGTAAACCTGTAGATTGCATGAATGATATTTGAGGTTATATATTTCATTGCCCATGGTTTATCGTTTAATATTAAATGTCATTCTTTTTTGTTTACTTGAGGTTATGTTTAAGACAGTGTTTTTGTGTTTAACACAGCCCATATTCACAAAATAGGCGTGTTATTACACCACATTTTTATTTTACTGCGTTGAAATCGTAGCCTGTAGACGAGTTGTTTACAAGTAGTTCCCACCACTTTGGCCGCCATCTTGAATTACAGTGTCAGGTCCGGTATTTAGGAGGTCCTGGGGTAGAATACTCTATCGCTAACAGATAGTGCTAGTAGTGCTTTCGAGAACGTTCTGGTGTATTCCACTCACTTCGAGATGGCTGGCAGCCGGCAGCGAGATCCCCCAGTCAGTCTGCCTTGAGAAGGCAGAAACTATCGTGAAATAAAGTAGTGTGTAGCCCCGTTTAAAATGAATTTTCGAACCGACCAATGCCCATACTTAACGGTATTTTGATTTGGCTTGTTTCTGTGTGTGATTTACTAGAATGGAAAAGATGAGAAAAGTACATAGTGAATGCAGAACATTCAAAGATCAATGGAAATATCAGTATTTCGTGGTTGAGTTCTGTAATAAGGCGGTATGTTTGATTTGCAATGAAACCATAGCCGTTTTCAAAGAATATAACATTAAACGTCATTATGAAACGAAACATTTGCAAAATTACTCAAAATATACAGGAAGTTTTCGGACAGAAAAATTTGAAACTTTGAAGAGCGGATTGAAATCGCAGCAATCCTTCTTAACGAAAGCGTGCTAGCTTTCGTGTGGCTCTTGAAATTGCAAGACGTGGAAAACCATTCACCGATGGAGAAATGATCAAAGAATGCGTAATTGCAGTAGCCGAAGAAATGTGTCCCGAACAGGTACATTTATTTAAAACTGTCAGTTTGTCAGCAAACACCGTGGCTCGGAGGATACAAGACATCGCAGAAAATATATCATCTCAACTGTGTGACAAAAATGGACATCTTCTCTGGCCTTGGATGAGTCAACGGATATGACAGATACTGCTCAGGTGTTGATTTTTATTCGAGAAGTAGATAAAAGCTATGCAGTGTATGAAGAACTTCTTGATATTGATAGTACTCACGGCACGACTGCTGGGGAAGATAATTTCAACGGGGTTCAAAATGCCATTAATACTAAGAACCTTCGATAGAAAAACTTGATCTATTACAACTGATGTAGGCAAAAGCATGTGTGGTAAAAATAAAGGAGTGATTGCACTTGTGTTAATGACTGCAAAATGACGCTGGTTCAAAACCATTAGCCTTACATTGTATCATTTATCAGCAGTCCTTGTGCGGAAAATGTTTGGATATGTCTGAAGATATAAAACCAGTCATAACAGTTGTTAATTTCATCAGATCCACTGGCCTGAATCACCGACAATTCCGCGAGTTTATTCAAGAGATTGGAGAAAAATGATTTACCATATCATACTGCCGTACGCTGGCTTAGTTGCGGAAAAGTTCTTCACCGCTTTTTTGAACAACGAGCAGAGATCGAAATTTTTTTCAATGGATAGCATTGCCCTCTTACTGAATTACAAAATAGCGAATGGCTGTGGAAGTTAGCATTCTGTGTAGATTTGACAAAACATATGAACAAACTGAATTTGAGATTGCAAGGAGAAAATCAGCTTCTCCTTGATATATATACTAATATCAAATCGTTTCGGCAGAAAATAATACTGTTTCAATCACAGTTACGGAAAAAAAAACATTTTAAAACGAGTGAAATATTCAGCCACACTACTGAGACCGAGTTTCCTGTACATTTTGCAGTCGACGCTTTGGGTGCTTTGAAGATAAATTTTAATACCCGTTTCTCAGACTTTGATGACATTACGAAACATCCTTTTGATACTGACATTGAAACCCTAGCCCCGGAACTTCAAATGGAAAGTGTTGATTTACAGTGCAGTGATATAATTAAAAACAAATGTCAAAATTCATCTTTGTTGGAATTTTATAAGTAGTCCACTGTTACAATTTGATAATTTGCATAAATTTGCTCGTGGGCTGTTTTCTGTTTTTGGACGACTTACTTGTGTGAGAAAACATTCTCCAAAATGAAGCACACAAAAATGTTTACAGATCTAAGTTAACCGATGAGCATCTTAAATCTCTCTTAATAATTGGTACAAGTAAAATAATTGGTCCACAACTGCAAAATATTGTCAGTGGTAAATCACAGTTACATAAATCCCATTAGTATTTTTCGGAAGGGGACACTCCGCAGTTTCATTCGCGTTAATTTTTTTTTTTTTTTTTAATTAACGTCCTCCAACATTGTGTCATATCGGACGAATGAATGAAATGAGTGAAATGATGCTCAAATGAGCCCGAGGTCCATGGAGCTTTAAGTTACCCGACATTCGTCTTCTCAGGGTAGGGAAAACCTCGAAAAAAAACCTTACCCGGATAACTTACCCTAAGCGAGATTCGAACTCGCGACTTCTTGAACTTGAGGCAGACACGCTAACCATCACGCTACCGAGGCGGGCACCATCATTCGCGTTAATTTAGCTTTTCCGTCCCTGAGGGATTTTCAGGATAAAAATAATGTGTGATATTTAGGATATATATGTACATTCCAAACTTCAGTTTACATACATAAACGAAACTCTTTACCCCAACAGGTAAAGGGGTGAGGGTGAAACTGCAGGCTGTTCACTAATGTTAACGAAATGTATTTCAATTATTTGTTAGTTATAATATTTAAATTTAATTGACTGGTTATTATACTTGTCATTAAACTTTACCTAGCAAGTAAATAAAAGACTAAGTAAAACAAACATCAAGGGTCTCTTTTTCAACCTATCTTATCAAAGCAACAGAATTATTGTAACCAAATATTATAAATAAATATTATTGTATTATATGTGTGTTAATATTTACGTTGATTTGTAACAATATTCAACTGACTCAAATAGTATTGTAAGAATTTATTTTGTAATTAATTGATACATTAAAATTAAATATATTTGTGACTCATGACACAGTTAACTTAAAAGAACAACAATAACAAACCATAAGCAGTCGAGGGCCGGATTGAAGACACTGAAGGGCCGGATTTGGCCCGCGGGCCGTAGTTTGGAGACCCCGGGTCTAGAGAGTTGTGATGCTTACATGTTTAATCAAGCACATGGCAGTGGGGAAATTTCCCGTTCTTATCGTGTGGGCTCATGTAGCTTAAGATGGTGTTTATTTTCTTCCTACTGAAAGGACGCTACAACTTATTACAACAATAAATAAGAAATAGCGACATCTGGCCATGTAATTGAGCATTAAAAAGTTGGATAGTTATTGTATTTATGTGGTTTTATATATTTATGTGAAAAAGAGTTTAAAAAGAGGTTTCCTTATGCGATTTTTTGTGTAATTTATGTGAATATTCCGAAATATTTGTTTGCATTAAAAGTCAAAATATGCGTTTTATGTGCCAGAAAACTCAAAATACTTGCTCCAGTGTGAATACGCAAAACATTGAGCCCAGTTTCAAGTTCACATTAAGAACAAACAAAATACGTATTTACCTAAACATCCGAGCCCAATGGATGAGTAAAGAGGTAAACTTAAGCCCATCTTTAACCTATAGTGCATGGGGTTGCCCCCAGGCAACACAGATGTCCAGTCAAAGATTTAAATTCCTTTAACATCGATTTTGTTAATGTTATGTTGATCATTAATAAAAATACGTTAATTTAGCGTTTTGACTCTGTTTTAGCATTCATCTTTTACCGTTTTAACTGTTTTCACATTCATTTTTTCATGCTTTAACTATTTTAGCATTCACTTTCTACTGTTTTAACTTTCAAATGTTTACTTTTAACCTTGACTTCGGGCCCAAACGACGTCGTTGTCGACGGCCCATTAAAACCAACTCATTCATACACTCGCTCACTAAAATGGCTTAATAGTATAGCTAGGAGGCATGTATACTGTAAACATTTAAGTCTGATATCTCAAATAGCTTCTGAGTAGGTAATGAATTTAGCAAGTTTAATATTGGCGAGATAGGGCCCATTGTCTCTCCTTAAATGTGACATTCAGTGTTTATTTTACTTATTCATGAATATTTTATACGGAAACCTCGATAAAGAATTTTTGATTGAAATATCTAGATTAAACAGTAGAGAAAGTAGTAAAAGTAGCGTTATTTCAGTTACGGCCGACCTGTGTGAGAGTTCTATTTGCTCCTGAAAGTCATAAATTTTAAGGTAGGTACCGCATTATTATTTCAGTATCTTCTTCCTTTTCTTCTTAAAGGGAATGTTCTCTGAGAAATTGCTGTCGGCGATAATATCTTTATGGGGCACCATGGCGTATCTTTAGCCATCATATGCAAAAGATTGGGCGTTTAAAACAAATTTACTTACGAAGTAGAGATTTTTGCCTTCAAGGATACTCATCACATCTTCCAACATATAAACAAGAGTTACTGCTGAAAGGGTCACAATGTTTCACTCACCTCCTGGTTTGTTCAGTTTGCCTTTTATCTATTAGCACTGTGTCGCCGTAAAGTCGGACCACCCCAACACACAGTGGACGCCGAATGGAGAAGAATGAGTGTTACAAAGTGGCAAGTAACATTTGAACGATACTTTTAAAATTAGTTACGAGTCACTTTTTACTCATGTTTTGCTTACATTTTGAAAATTCTTCCACAGTAGACACTTACAGGCACCAAGTGGAAGATTGAATTACCGGTGAAATCCACTGCTCGAGTCCTGGGTATGGCATTGACATTTTTACTTTCTCTACCACGTATAGTAAGTAGGAGAAGTATTGTATTCCATCCATAAATTCGATTTCGAGATTTCACTGGAAATGTGTTTTAATGACACCTTAATCCAAAAAAGAGCACTTTTAGAAAAAAGTCACCGCGCGCGCATGGGGGGGGGGGGGGGGGGGAGGGTTATCTGTGAACAGCGTGGCTCAAAAACTAAAAGTCGGTTAAAAGTCAAGTTGGTGTTTCTAATCTTTCAGGGATTAGACAAGATGATTTCGAAAAAACTTCCTCCATCTTAAACTACCCTTTGCACTGGAAAATTGATTTTCTCGAAAATGAGTAACGATTTTGATTAAAATGCCATATGTTTAAAATATTTTTATGGAAAATTAAATGTATATTTTGAATTTCCTGACTATAGCCCACGTAGTCCTGTTTACTGTTGATGACATTTGCATAACTAGTAAACCGTTAGGGATAGACCAAATCTTACTGCACAAAAAATGCATATAGCGTTAAAACATACTATGTATGAGCAAATGTATTTTTTTGTCTGCTGAACCATTTCGGATCTGTAAAGATCTGTTCATTCTGAATGTCTTATAACTAGATCGTAAGAGATGAGCAAAGTCTTACTGCCGAATAAAACGATTCCAGACTGTTCGAGAAACTTTCGACTGCCGGCTTGTTGATGAGAAATCGAGAAAAGATATATTTTTCGGAGAATTCACCGGCGCTTGCCGTGGACTATAAAAGTGAGTGAGCGAACCAGTTTTAGAGCAGTTCTTCTGAGTTGAGTACTGTGTTGAGCTTTAGTTTTAGTGTTGAACGAGACAGTTGTTGGCAGTTTTTTGTGAGTGTGAATGTATTGTCGGAAATTGTTTGTTAGACAGTAGAACTAGACAGTGAATTACATATGTGCCAAGGTTATGATCGAACAGAACAGCTGTGAGTTGCAAGGTCCCTACAAATTGTAGATTGTGTTTATGATAACGGAGGAGTGTTTTGTTATTCAATTTTGAGGGAAATAAAGTGACAGAAAAAGTAACCGGTCTTTCATTTGTCACACTGGTATCACAAGTGGAATTTGTCACATTGTCAGTGGTCACAATATTAAAAACACCAGAAAACTGAATGAAAGGAAAATACAAAAATCAAAATCTTGATCATTATGACTTCTCTCGTTAAAGAAACGATCATTCTTCTTATTGCAATATAGGTAGGTAAGCTACAGAAACTTCGATCGAGGAGGTTTCATTATTGAACAAACTTTTTATTTCATTTTTCTTCTTAATTGAATGTAGAGCGAGATTGTGTGAATTGCATGTAATGGTACGGATCTACAAAATCGCATGGATCTGCAGGTTACTGCATTTTCAAGGAATGTTCTGTTTCGAGTGTAGACATTAGTATCGCTTCGATTATTTCCAATGTCTCGATGTGATAACGTTCATTTGGAGACCACATTTGACTATAAGATGAAACCAGAGAGCTCGCTGTGTCATTAACTCGATGGTTATGGAATCGCCTGTAAACCGACCATTTTGTATAGCTGCACAAATTACTGATTCGGTTGTATTACCATGTATATTTAGCTATTAATTTTCTTTATCCGCTGCTGAAATCGCTTTTGATTCTAAAAAATTATATCGAAGTTGAAAATAATCTGTGGTTATTTGTGAACGAGTTTCAAATTTAATTAAAGCAACAGCGCACAAAATAAATTGTTAGTGCATATTATCATGTAATGTAATGCGCTAACTTTTATGTCGTGTTTTTAAAGGATGAGAGTCAATTGGGGAATATAATGTGATGCTATCGTGTTACCATGGTAGATTAGTTGGTTAGAGCAACCGATGCAGATAATGTTGGAGGAAATAGGAATAGAGGAAACATATGTTTTCTGGAGGGAAATTAGATCAAGAGTGGAGCATATGTAACAGCAAGAAATTTTAAGTAACTTTAATGGAAAAGGATTATAGATTTTTAAAAATGGAATGGGCGAGAGAAAAATCCATCAAAGTATGCAATAAAGAAGCCAGAATGGGATTGCATGGGCTAGGACGGGGAATGAATCTAAGTGCTATAATAGGGATTAAAAAGGGATGGGAGATGCAGAAATCCGGTAGGTTGTGTGAAATTAGCTCTGTATTTTGGAATGGAATGCACGGAAAAAGGGAAAGAGAATTTAATACATAAAAAAAAAAAAAAAAAAAAAAGGAAAGGTTTTCCATTAGACTTAAAAGTTTAAAAAATGTTAATTCAAGATCAGATGTATACAAGGTGGAAGGGAAGTCATTACATTCATTCCTTCTAATACGTGCTTCATAGAAGCATTACAAACAAAAAAAGTCGAATGACATTTTGATCTTTGGTCTTTGG
This sequence comes from Tenodera sinensis, assembly GCA_030765045.1. Taxonomy (NCBI): domain Eukaryota; kingdom Metazoa; phylum Arthropoda; class Insecta; order Mantodea; family Mantidae; genus Tenodera; species Tenodera sinensis. The sequence continues at coordinate 72,652,148 of CM060971.1, forward strand.
ATGCGTGATCCCTCAAGAATATACGACAATAACGGTTATTACTTGTAAAATGCGCAAGTAACTTCTTTCTGACATAGCTTCGTTAGTAATTATGAGACACCACACAGGGTTTCGGAATAATTAATCACTTAAAAGACGTGAAGGAATACTACGTTCAGCCACTTCAGACGTGTAACATGTCGACAACGTTGCGTTGAGGTTGGTCAGGGAATTGACGTGGTTTGTGGATGTAAGTACTTTCGCTTTCGCCTTATGTTTTGGAAGCTAACGCTTGTGATTGGCTTACACATGCACAGTAAACACAGAAGGACAAGGCACGGCGTGAGTTTGTTTTCAAGCCGCACCGTTACGAAGTTTATGTACTGAAGTCCAACCCACACAATCTGCTGTGTTACCAACTTGTTCTTGACAAAACTACAATATCTCCGTAGGAAATGGTCAGAGAGAAAAACGTAAGATACATCTGTTTTAGGAAAAATAAGGTTAAAGTGGTTAAAGAAGTGTGAGTAAATACAAAAAATGGGTGAGGGTAATGAGGAGCAAAAGAAACCAGTAGTCATAATAAACTTCATTATATATAAAACAGAATGTTAACTTTAAGGGGACAAGGTACACTATTTCAGTATTTCAAAATATAACTTTAGTTGAGGATATCTAAGCTCCTGCTGCTCAGATCAAAATTTAATTTGGGATGAATATCTAGTGATTTATTGTGATTACATTGATTATTTAAAATGGGCATGTAATAAGGCAAAAACTGATAACATGTTTTTGAAAAAAAAATATAATGTATATAGTACTAACGGTACAAATTCCTTCTACAACATACAAGCATATGTGTTGAAACTTTTGTATTACACTAGGCAATGTGTATTTATAGCTGTTAATTTAAATTTACTTAAATATATCTGGCTATATTCAAAAGAAAAAATATTTAACTTTTGCAAAAAAAAAAAAAAAAAAAAAAAAAAAAAAAAAAAAAAAAGTACATTTTTTTTGCACAAATATTTTTTTAAAAATTTTCCCTTTTGGATTTTTCCAATACATTTGTAGAGTACATGCTTCTGGAACTACTGTAAAATTTTCATTAAAATAGGTTCAGTTGTTTTGAAAAAACATGTACCTGAGTTTGAAAAATGTCAAGTTACAGAAAACTACATTTAAAGAAAAGTGTGTCATCTCTGAAGCCCTCAAAACCCAGCCCAGCGCGCCGCCACATTTTGATGGGGTAATGTAAAGTCTTAAATGTGCCGGTACCCTTACAATTTTGAAGAGGAAGGTTTCTACTTTTTTTAAAGATGAAAAACAAAAAATGACTTTTTGAGCCCAAATCACTACCCTGTCCCCTTAAGGGGAAGTAATAGAAATAAGGAACTCCAAGAGGAAGGAATGAACTATGTAAATTTCCAGCCGATAATCAGTTGGTGTAGCTGCTGGCTTCCCGTAGCTAAGGTAATAGTGGAAAATTTTGTTAAAATTAGTTATCTTTGTTTTATTATAGGAAGTCTCAATATAATTAATTAAATTTGTTTTATTATTGTAGTACACTAAGAGAGTATATGTATAATTGGAATTATTACAATAAGTATTTTACTTATTTATCACCGATGATCTAATAGTTGCTTAAACCGGGTGTGCCCAAGTACGACTCGCAAACCGATTTCCAGTATGTGCGGCCCCGGAGGTTTTAGCCCATCATCAAGTTGCCTCCCTGGAATTTTGAAGAGATCGTCGATGTGCGGCCTAAGAGAACCAGCATTGTGCTATGCTCCCATTTTGTAGCTTTAGGACTGCCCATAACTGTTAGTTGCATAGGATCTAATGCAACAATTGGCAAACTCAAAGATAGTATTGGTAGAAAAGGAACATCAGATGTTTCTTTTCACTAATTGTAAATCATCATGAGCATATTTATTTCACATATTTGTATTTCCTTTGGAGTAACAAACTAGGTTTTTCGTGCAATGTTTCGATGGTTTCCTCTTAAGAGTGTTACTAAATTCTTGTGCATTTAGCGACATCTGTTGGTCCTTTTCATATTCTGATCCAGGTTACTTTCCTATTTAATTTAGAGCAGGATATATATATATGATATATATATGTATATAAGATATGTATATCTTCCAGGTACAAACCCATTCTTTCCAAACCATTTTGAAGGTCTTTGTAAAGACTGCATAATATTACCACGTGACATGTACGTGATGAGAAGGGTTAACGTCACATTTGGGCAAGCTCACTGGATGTATCACAACATCCTGGGCTGCTTTTGGGCGTGTTTATCTAATCACCTTTTCGTCTCGGCCGCATCTCGATAATCTCTGGTTAAAACTGAAGCCCGGAATTGAAAACTTACGACATTATTCGCCATTTGGGCGCGCTACCTCAAAATGACTTTCCGATCTCCTTGTGGTTTATCGGGGAAAAATGCGAAACGATTGGGAAATTTAATATCATATCGGCATTTGCCATGGTTGGTTAGAGCAATCGGACGGAAACCGGAAGATCCATGGTTTGAACCCCAGCTGTGGCATTGCATTTTTCAGGCTGCTTCCATCATTTCACTCTTTTGAAGCAGTAATTAATCACCAAAGAATTCTACTTCAGCGGTTTTTGTCACAACAAAATGAGGTGGCTCATGAATCCATATTGGTTTTCTTTAGTCTTTCGTGCGTTGCCTCATCTCAAAGCCCGCATTGTCATTATGAAAGGATTAACATAGACAGCAGAGGAGGATTTAACAGTAGCATTCACTTTATTACTTGAATTTAAGTAGCCTTCACACACGACATTGGCTTGTCAGAACAAATGCAGGTTTTATTTTCACAAACATTTTCATTTGATACGCATAAAAAGACTTTGAACTACAGCAATTACTGAAAATTAAACAATTTTTTTGCTTTCTCAAAATTAGCTTTAAAATTCCCTGAATAAAGAATAATTTTTAGGTGAAGATTCAAGTTTATGCATTTGAAGAAAGTAACCCCATACCCCACTTTGCTAAACCCAGCGCAAAGCTCTTACTGGGCCAAGGCCAACCTTCCGGTCGCTGGCTGCATTCCCCACCACCCACTACAGGCGTCATGAGTGGGATGCAGGACGTGGGTGGGACGTGGTCAGCCCTGCGGGCCCTCCCGCCATCTTATGTGGTCTTCCACCCAGGGGCCGCTACTTAATCAAGTGGCTCCTCAATTGGCCCCTTAGGGCCCAAAGAAGTCTGAGTGCACTCCGGATCAGGTCTCCCAGCGGCAGAAAATACCCTTGCCGGTGTAGGGAATCGAACCCGGGTCTCGCTCATGTTAAGCAACAGAGCTACCACCGCCTTAAGGAGAGGATCTCGTATAGAAAAGCGTTAGTTCATATTGCAAAAAAAGTGGCTGCTCAAATTTTAAAAAAGGTGGCAATATAATAATAGGTATAAAAAAATCATTTTGTTGTTTAACGACGCTGTCAATTGCCAGGATCATATCAGCGTCGCCGGTGTGCCGGAATTTCGTCCCGCAGGAGTTCTTTTACATGCCAGTAAATCTACTGACATGGAGCTGTCGTTTTTAAGCACACTTAAAAACCATCAGCCTGGGCCGGGTTTGAACCCGCGACCTTGGGATCGGTAGGCCAGTGTCTAACCAACTGAGCCACCCAGACCGACAATAATAGCTATAGGTTATATAACGGAGGTGCACTGTCGTCTGTGGATATTTTGAAGCTAGCATCTTCCAGGGGGAAGGGGTGAGGTAGAGGAACTACAGGAGACTACAGTTCGTAGGCAGGCACCCCACAGAGACGCGTGAAAGTTCCCAAAAATTCCAGGTTGAAAGTGAGGTCGAACGACTCGTCAAACAAGCAACCCTCTAGAGCAGGCATGTCAAACATCACTCCGAGGGTGTGAAGAGAGGGGTCTACCCCTCCTTAACTGCAGTAGCACGCGTTAGTAGAACCGGTTTTCGCTTTGTTTTTCCCGTTTTCCGATTTGATCATCACGGAGGGAGGGAAAATAGGGGAAAATTTTTCACGCCTGATGAGTGCTGTTTGACACCCCTGCTCTAGAGTCCACAGGGAGTACTCCTTCCTTTAAGCAAGCATCTGCGCCATCTGTCCCGCACCACCATAGGCCGTGAACACCTGTCGATCAGGAAAGATCACGAAAAGCCCAAGTTCAGAGTGGGCGGTCAACGGAAATCGATCCATCGACCTCACGAATGCGAGCCTTACGCGTTATGATATACTGAGATATTACCATGACAAAAAGCACGAACCCTTTATATACTGCAGGTATTTACACAACATTCAAAACGTGGTGTTTAACAACCTTGTTTTCCGTCAATGACACAAGCGATATATCTCAATTAATATTGAAGTAGGTGAAATTGCTAAGGGATTATAAAAATACGTATGGAAGAGATGTAAAAACAAACGATATTAGCACAGTGAATCACATGAACGGACACGTTAGAGTTATTAAATTTAATTTTTTTTCTGTCGCATATTCGAAGGTTAAAAATAGTTGAAAAGTGTAGGAAATGTAGTAACCTGCTCACTGTTCTCAAATATAGGGGTTTTTGAGAGAGAGAGAGAGAGAGAGAGAGAGAGAGAGAGAGAGAGAGAGAGAGAGAGAGAGAGAATACTGCAACAAATGTAGTAGTGCGTGGGTTTGCTAAACGGGGGCGTCAGCTGCGAAAGTTTGGAAGTCGCAGGTCTTAGATGAAAATACAAATGTTACAACACACCACCACATCTGACTAATCAGTTTAGCAAGTGCAGCACTTGTAGCCCCATCTCCTCCAGATTAGCGATGCCCACTTCAGGGTAATTATGCATGGGAAACCTCATCCTATTTAATTATAGCTTGAACACTATGTGCTATCACACAGAAACAATGCGCTTGTTTTGGGAATATGCAACATTTAGTATAGTAGTTGAAAATATTCTGACGTTTTGCACTCACAAGACTTGTTCTACTCTTGCACAAACTATTGCTACAAATTCCTATTCTTCTAACTACTTCGTATTGAGATAAACATTTGCAGAAATTGCCTTTTGCGTATTTCCTTGTAAGCACAAGGGGAATAAGTGAATACAGCAGGCTTTAAAGGTACACATAGATAAAAATTGACCAAAATTCTTGTAAACGTATTTTTGTATTTTTACATTCTCTACACGTATATTAAGTAAGAAAAGTATGTGTTCACCCAAAATTTCGATACCAAGATTTCACCAGAAATGTATGCTTTGGGGCTCCCTGAAAAAAAAAAAAAAAAAGCATTTTTAGGAAAGTGTCTCTCTGTATATATGTCTGTGTCTGTGAATAGCATAACTCAAAAACGAAAAGTCTGTTAGAAACCAAAGTTGGCATGTATTTAAGTTTAATATCTTTTAAGGATGCCACACGAAGATTTTCAAGAAAATATTCCCACTCCAAATTACCATCTATGTGCAAAATTTCGGAACTTATTTATTTTTCAGAAATAGGCGTAAGAGTTCGATTAAAATGATATGTGAAATATTTATGATGAATCATTTATGTGTTTAATATTCTGCGAGAGTTAAAAATTATTTTCCTTCAACAACACACCAAGAGAAACTGAACGATTTGTCAATTCTTTGCATGGAGTCTGATGTGTTTTGTCAGATCGCTTCAATGACGTCAATGCTATGAAGAAAGTACGTAGGAAATATTTATAACTTACAACTAAGAGGCATATATTTTTATTCCAAATATTTATATTTTTCTTAATTGTAACCTATTACTCCTTCACTTGGAAAACATTTTGTATACTAATATGTATAATTAGCAAATGTTAAGCGAAGACAAAAAGATACTCAACTAAAAACATGTATCTCTTTAAAAGCAACCATATATTTCGAACAACTTTTTGTGACAAACCAATTCGGAGAAATCCATTATAATTATCCATATCATTACTTTTCACCATTAAACTGTATCGCTTTTAATATCTTCCTGTCGAATCGGTTTCCTCTATCCCCTTGTGTTAAAAAAAAAACAACGTGTAATGGAAGTATTTCTGCAAGGGCTTATCTGAAATAGCATCAATAAATGAAAAAATAACTTTACATAAGGATAGTTTGCAAAAGTGATATTAAAATAAACGACAATGGGTAGAGAATGTCACGTGAATGTAATGTGTTAAGATATTTTTAACGCTACTTTAACTTCCTGCTCACATGACGGCTAATGCATCTTTCGTTTGAGTCAGTTTGTGTGACCTAAAGCAAACAGTGTTACGAAACAAGAAAATAAAAACAATTTAAAAGTCCTATGTGTTGCACTTACACGACTTTCTCCACTCTTACACTATTGTTACAAACTCTCATTTCTCTATCTTCATGTCAGTCGAGAGAAACATTTTTACAATTATCTTATTCCTTATTTCTTTGTAGGTGCAAAGGGAATATGGGAATACAGTAGGCTTTGAGCGATAGTCAAATCTTTTAAAGTCAATGCTGGATTTTGCCGCCTCTAAGCAGTGTTAAACTTTTCCGCCCCCAATTTTCTCCACACAATATAAGTAGGTATTATACAGGTCATTATGAGTTTAGATTAGTTTTAAATGAGACATTAAATGAAATTTACAATTAAGAAAAATATAAATATTTGGAATAAAAATATATGCCTCTTAGTTGTAAGTTATAAATATTTCCTACGTACTTTCTTCATAGCATTGACGTCATCGAAGCGATCTGACGAAGCTCATCAGACTCCATGCAAAGAATTGACATATCGTTCAGTTTCTCTTGGTGTGTTGTTGAAGGAAAATAATAATAATTTTTAACTCTTTAACTCTCTTGCTATAGGGCCTAGCCCCCGACAGTGTGGTAATACAACAATGTTCGACTCAAGTTATACAAGATTAAACTTCAGAAAAAATCTGCCAACATTTTTTAAAAATAAATTTTACAGTAAAGGAAAGGGTGTAGAAAAATAGAGAAAATACCACCCCCCCCCCACCTCCTGAAAATTGCCAACCTAGGCCTAAATCGGCACTATTTAAGGCTTTAACATTCCATTCTCTTTGCACAGCCAAGAGATAAAAAAGTGAATAACGGCCTTCCATTTGAGAAAAGCTTAAGTATTGCAAAACTCGCACAAATAACAAGGACTATCTCCGAAATGGTTCATCCCCCAAAAAATGCATGGGCAGATAAATTGTGTTTAATGAGATGTACATTTTGTACAGTAAGATTTGGTGTATCCCTTACATTTATCAAACATGCAAATGTCGAGAGTAAACAGACTATAAAGGCTACAGCCAGAAAATTCAAAATATACATTTCATTTGCCATAAAAATGAAATGGTATTTTAATCAAAATGATTGCCCATTTTTGAGATAATGGCAATTTTCTAAACATTTTCCGTGTGATGGCTAGATTAGGGTGGAGGAATTTTCTTCAAACTCTTAGTGTGGCATCCTTGCAAGATATTAAACATAAATACCAACTTTGGTTTTCAACCGGCTTTTGTTTTTTGGGTTATGCCGTTCACAGACAAATTCACACACATGGACATTTTTCTAAAAGTGCTTTTTTGGATTCGGGGGCCTCAAAACATATATTTCCGTTGAAATCTGACATCGAACTTTCGGGTCAAATACAATACTTTCCCTACTTACTATACGTAGTAGAGAAAGTAAAATTTGAAACAATCGCAACCCTAGAAAATGTCTTCTGACTCAACATTCACCTTTAGCAGTCGGTAAAGAGGTTCTAGCAACACGCTGGCGGTTTAATATCCAATGATGCACACGCCATTTGTCAAAATTAATTTTCCCTTAGCGGGCGTGTCTAGGAGCTTTTACTGTTGTCTCGGTATTGTATGCAAATGCAGCCGTTACACATTTCGAGAGTAAGGTATTCATAAAGCACCATAAAAGCTGAATATTTCAATGTACACGCTCAAATCTTACGTAATGCCTGTGCTCAAAACAGTACCAAGAAAAGTTAAGATTCTAGATAGGTAATAAGATGTTTCTGGTATTTATTAGACTTCCTTTAAATATCCTTTTAAAGGAAAAGAAAAAGCTGCCACTCGATAACAATTCTTGTCTGCTTCCATGTTATTAGACATTGTGCTGCATTTTCTTCTTTTTCCTTCACATTAAATATATCCAGAATCTAGATTTCCCACATAATTAACATAATTTAGAAATAAATTTCATACATGGGGCTTCAATATACTAGCACTTGTGTATGCTATTTTTACTTTCTCTGCTGCTAAGTAGGAAAGGTATTGTATTCCACCCAAAAGTTCGATGTCGAAATTTAACCGGAAATATATGTTTCGAAGCCCCCTGAATTCAAAAAAAGCATTTTTAGAAAAAGGTTCGTGTGTGTGTGTGTGTCTGTGGACAGCATAACTCAAAAACGAAAAGTAGGTTAAAAATCAAAGTTGGTATTTAAGTTTAATGTCTTTCAAGGATGCGACACGAAGATTTTGAAGAAAATAGCCCCACCCTAAACTACCCTTTACATGGAACATTTTTCGAAAATCTTGATTTTCTTGAAAATGGCGATTTTGATTAAAATTCCATATTTTTGATATATTTTGATAACAAATGAAATATATATCTTGAATTTTCTGGCTATAGCCCTTGTAGTCGTGTTTACTCTGGACGACTTTTGCATACCTGGTAAACCGTTAGAGACAGACCAAATCATACTATACAAAAATGTAGATCTTGCTAAAATACACAATTTATGTCCAAATAAATTTTTTTGTCGAGTGAACCATTTGGGAGATATTCCTTGTTATGTGTGTGAGTTTCGGAAAATTTGAAATGGAACATCGTTGTTCATTTTTTTTATGCAAAGAGAACGGAATCTCAAAGCTTTAAAAGATTGGACATCGCACAAAGCCTACTGCATTCTAATATTTCCCTTGCACCTACAAGGAAATAAGCAATAAGATAATTTGTACAAATGCTTATCTTAACTAACACGAAGAAGATATAGGAATAAGAGTTTATAAGAATGGTTAGTACAGGAGTAGAGAAAGTCATGTGAGTGCAACACATCAGATTTTTTTATCTAGTTAGCTTTAAAAGTCTTAATAATTTTTTCGCGTATTTTTGATACCTTTTAAGTGCCCATCGGCAACTTTTTTTTCTTCCTCAGTATGCCTCTCTTGTTTTAATTATTCCCTTTTAACTCTTACTATCATGGACTTTGACTTGAGAAATAACTGATGGTGTTATTGACTTCTTACACTTTGAACAGTGAGTTATCTTAATTTGCAGCCCATTATCTTTTGCTACTAAGTAGTCATATTGATTAATGCTTCAAGACCCTGCAGAGGACTGGTGAATGCTTCTCTTTAAAGAAAAGTTTCCTACCTCAGTCGGGAATAAATCCCAGGACATCTGAGTTCAGAAACCATAACGTTGATTCCTCGACCATACCTCTTTTGTCATTCTCAATCAAGTCACTATATTGTTCGAGCACTTTTAATTTATTCTTGTATGTAATACAATTGCGGGACTCGTGACCTTATGAGGTAGAGTTAAATAAGCAAATAAAAAGAGTTTGAATGCAGAGTAATGAAAAGAATACTTGGTGTTGTACATTGGTTAAAGAGCGAGACTGCGAAAAATACTAGTTAACAGTAACGTAGCAGTAAGCGACAACATAAAGAAATATAAAATGATGTAATGTGTAATAAAGTGGAGTTAATTAAAGCTGGGCTATTATCAACACAAGCAATGCGAGCTAATGTACACACGGCGATAATTATATAAATAAACAGTAATGCCATATGAAGGCAGCATTATAAGGAATTATAGAAACAACATACAAACTGCACTAGCGCAACAACGCAAAACTCTCCGTTATATTCTTGAATGCGATACATATAATAATCACCTTGATAATATAGATGCAGGATCTTCTTAGCTGCAACTTGGATTATGTACTATCAAACAACTAGATGCTTTCCACAGATTGAAGATAAAAATTCAAAGCAATATGTAACGCTTCGGTTAAACTGAGATCTGCATACGATAGACGGTAAGCATTTTGAGAAGGAGAAAAGTTGAAAAGACGAGGTGAAGGGAAGTGTAGCGGGAGCAAGACCATTTTAGTAAAATATTCAAGAAATGATAAAGAAGGTAGAACATTCGATACAATAAAAGTTTCCGTCATACTGTTATGCATTTAACATGTGTGTGTTGCGTATTGCTTTTTCGACGAGCATTACTAAATCAAAATAATAATTTATTTGAAATCCCTTGAGCATTCCATGTGCCCGTTTTCGTAACTTTACTCATCTTTTATTTAATCTCTCCGGCTTAAATACTTTGGACCTTTTAGCAGTGATACATATTAACAATGGTTAAGGAGTTGGCCTAGGACACCTGGGGGACCAGATAGTTGTTGTTCAAGGTTTTCTTCTAGTCGACACGTCTTTCTACAAGGCAGTAGGTCCTAGTTTTGGTTTGCTCTGGGTATTTTACTTCCCCAGTACCCTCCTTATCTGGCGGGCATTCCCCTATCCGCCACCTGGGGAAGCACCCGATGGGAGACTAGGAACTCGCGGGTAAAAAAATAATAACTATGATAATAACAATAGTAAAAATGACAAATACTACATCCTAATGTTATAGACTAAAGCTGGTTGAAATTGTCATTTATATCAAGTATACCAGGCCTTGACTTATAGTTAGGAATGCCATGGAGTAGAAAATATAATATAAACGTTTGCTGTATTCCAAAGAGTATAAAAGCAAAATCCATACTTTTTGGTGCAAGGAATGTACTTAAGTGACCTTTACCTAACACTTCAACAAAGAGAAGACATAGGTTAAAAAGAGACAAACGATCATCGTTTCGATTCTCGGCTGGAAATATAGTTTTTCTTCTCGAATTTAGAACATTTAGTTAAGAGTATTAGCCATTGTATCATAAATATTAAGACGTTCTCCTTAGATCATTGTACAGGTTCATAAAGAACGGGGAAGGTGCATAAATTTAATTAATTCGCCACTGAGTTTAAAAAGCTAGCCGTATAACGATGGGTAAGCCAGCTAGTAAACATGTATATCAAAGTTCAAGGCCCTGATTTAGGTAACAAATGAACTCAGCAAAGATGCAGAAAGAATAAGATAGGTTGGGAACTTTTGAAATATCTAAAATCGACGCGTGATAAATCAGGCTCACCGTATTCTCATTTAGGAAATCGGTTAACCTAACTTTTCGTTAATAGTATTCAATACTCCATGCGATATCCAAAGAAGCACCCAAACAGCCTTCGAAGCCGAGATAGTCCTTTGTTCGGGCACAAGTTGACCCTGTCACACACACTGACTAGCAAGACATATCAGAATACGGAAACTGGTCTGTTAAATCGGAGAGGTAACATGCTATACAAATAAGTATGCTAACATTGCAAATTCATTTCGTAACTGGCACAGAGATGCCGTGTAATGACACAACTCCCTGATGAGAAAAGCTACATAACCTCAAAGCAAGCATGACAACACACAGAGCTCCAGGGAAGTTCAAAGTAACAGAAACGGTTTAACATAAAACGTCAGTACTAGGAAGCTCTTCTCAATAGGTGGTGCAATTGCGTGAAATTACTCTTTGTGGTATCATTTCTGGATATAATCCCACATTAATGAACCACTTAAATACCATTATCGCCTCTCGGTGATCTGTGAATTGAGTTAACCCTTTCATGCCTGAATTATTTTGCTACTTGTGCCGTTCTTCCTCTAATTCGAAACCGGTTTAGATTAGGCGGTCTGGGAAACCTTCAGCTTGGATAGCCATGATCGTTAAGGCAACACGTAGTGCACTGGCCATGCACTCAAAGCCTGAGGTCGTGAGTTTGAGTCTCGGCAACCGCAGTCAAATGTGCCTGTGGTAAAGGACGGGGAGGGCACACGTAAAATAATCGGTGTGATGGCACGCGTGGATGATGACGGGGTATCATTTGACTGCGGTTGTATGGATTTTGCATCTTTTCTTATAAAAACACTACAATATAAATTGTAAAAAATAATTTTTTACAATTCCAAAGGTCTCAAATATATATTTTTAATTGGTGACAGACAGTATAACAAGAATATAGCAGAAAAAAGTTAAAACTAGTACAAATAGGAAAAAAGGCCTATGTATCTTAAAATACACACCAGGCATGAAAGGGTTAAGCTGGTCTTGTAGTACATTTTATTTTCTCAACCTGCATTCACCAACTTTGTTCCAAATAATTCTCTTGGAGGACAACGTTATGGATCCGATATGGGACCTTATTACAGAACTTGTACTACCAACGGGCACATATTATGGGAGTGCGAAAGGGTGAGCAATGAGAAAATGATTTAGATTAGTGTCGAATTCTATTTTCAGGCTCGCTGAAATGAAAATTTCCTAATAAGTAGTTTGACACCAGTTCGCACTCACTCTAGTCTAATCTCAGTTTAAATCCCCCCAGGAGGTCTTTGGTTTCACTGATGGTGGCACGTATTTGTATAGGCTTTCCTAAAGAAGCAATGGTTGATTTTATTATTTCTTACTCATTAGGCTCCGTATTTTATATTTTGTGCATGTGTGCTGCGTATTTTACTAGACTAATTTATCCCAATGATTCTAATTATACAAATACACCATTAGTATACTAAAATAATAAAATAAAACAAATATAATTAAATCTAACCATATCTGCTACAATAAAACAGATATAATTACTTTTAACAGTATTTCCCACCATTACCTTAGCTACTGGAAGCCAGCAGATATTCCAGCTGGTTGCAAGCTGGAAATTTACACAGTTCATTCATCCCTCTTGGAGTTGCTTATTTCTAATACTTCACCTTATATTTAACTTTTTGTTTTATACATAACTGGGAAGTTTACTATTTTCTTTTACTCCTCATTACCCTTTTCTATTTCATATATTTACTCATACTTCCACAAATAACAAAAAGTATGTAGAGACTAAAACTTCCCTTCAATAAAATTGGGTTAAACTCGATACATCACCAACGTGCGTTCTAACACAGCTTTGTGCCATTCTCAAGGCAAACTTGGCACAATGGTGTGTTGAAACGTACGTTGGTGATGTATTGAGTTTAACTCAATTTTATCGAAGGGAAGTTTTAGTTTTAGTTAAGCTTATTTTAAATTTTTTTTCCTGCTTTCTCCATGTATTCATCTGATCTTCAATTTAAAACTTTCCTATCTTTTAATTCTAATGAAAAATCTTTACATATTTGGGTATTAAATACTCTCTCTTTTTTCATACATTACATTCCAAGTATAGTGTCCATTTCACACAACCTACCGAATTTCTCCATCTCTCCTCCCCTTTTATCCACATAATGCCACTTAGATTCATTACCCCTCTTCTAGCCCTGCGTACGCCATTCTGGTATCTTTATTTCATTCTGTATTTTTCTCTCCCTCATTCCATTTTTAAAAATCTATAATCCATTAATGAGCTTTTCCATTAAAGCTACTTACAGTTTCTTGCTTTTTGGTATGCTCCACCCTTGTTATAATTTCCCTCCAGAAAGCCTTACTTTTACTGTTTCCTTCTGCCTATATTTTACTATACAAATCCGGGACATTAGTTGGGGCATAAAATTTTAGATACGCCTGGGTAGGCACAGGAATATTTTATGCTACAAAGCAAGAATTTTCTGTTTCCTTGCTCTCGTGTATGTAATTTTAGGTTAAAAGCGTAGTTGAAGGTGTAGATAAAAATCCGAACACATGTAACAGAAACTCTATTTTCCCTGAAAAGCGTGGACATAGCTTCCACAGTAATTCCGATTTGCCATTAAATGCGGGAATTTGCATGTTACAAACCCCTTTCAGTTGTCATTACAACGATAGATGTACGGATTAAAAAAAAGTATGCTACGACTTTCACAATTGAAACATTTAAACGTTCATGAAGAGAGAATAGCGGTAAATCCTTTCAGAGATGCACGTTAGCTGCTACAAATGGCACCAGGAAGAATTAGTCTTCCTCCAACATCGTCTGCAGTAGCCATGTTTTAATGTTTTGTTTCCATTGTGTTTATTCATTCGGCTTTTACAGCCAAAGCCCGACAAAGCTTCTTCGTCTGTTTATTTCCATTATGTAACGACCACAGGCAAAGGCAGGTGTTGGAAATTTAATATCCTCCCCCTGCGGTTTGCATATGAGCACACATGCACTAATGGGATCTTTTAGATCCAATAGGCACGTCATTTTAATATGAACACGGCAGCCATCAACACACATCAAGTTTGGAGCGCTATTAGTACCTCATGATGGGATAAATGACATTCTGTGCACATGAACCGCAATTAATCGAAAAATTAAATCTACAACTTGCCCTGTTAGTCATCCAGCTGATTATGAGCTTAAAGCCAAACACGTTTTAAAAGGCATTCAGTTTTAAAGAAATAGTAATTTATCTGATTATAGGACCTGATGTCCATTCGCTGTTTCTCTACCAATCGCCATTTCACGTAATTTCATTCAGATAGAAGGCGATTCTTCTAACTCGTTTTCCATGTATTAGAGATGTATTCATACTAGATGTGGAGTAAACTCTCTATCTGTCACAGCAGTGATTCTGATATGTCAGCCAATGACTTATTGTGTGCCAGACCTCGGAAGGAAGGATGGTATGAAAGTACCCTACAGGTGGCCAAAACGCATCACAGACTCAACTGCAGCTACGGTGGCTCCCTAACAGGTCCAGACAACTTCTTCCGTCCGCGGAGTTCCAGGTTACCCAGAGAGCCCGCCACCAACCAGACGTGGCTGATCAATTACTCCCCGTGGAAAGGCGGCCGGCCTACCACAGCAAATCCCTTCAGTAGAGCACGGTTTTTCCAGAGCGGAAGCACCGCCGCAGCGCAGCCAGCTGGCGACCCCCGACTCTTATCGTACAACCTGGAAAGAGCGGAAAAAGAAAGAGAAAGACAGGCAGGCAGACAGACAGACCAAAATTGTAGAAAAGTCATAATAAAATAATATGGATTCTAATTTTTAGATAAACATGTCACTTTTTTCACTTGGCACAATTAAACAGCCAATTAGTGGAAGCTCTAAATGAGCAGGCGCATGTTTGTTAATAGGCACGCACCATTTTAAACTTTTTTGTAGGTGATTTTCGGCGTTTCTGTGTAATTAAAATACTAAAGATGCAAGTTTTTATAATTTGTTTAAAAATTTTGTACCGCGTTTCAGAAGTTTCTTAAATAACATGCCCGTATATACGTTTTTAAAATAATGCTCCAGTTTTTAGAGGTAAATGATTAACTTTTTAAAATTAAAGAGATTTGAACAGTATAAAAAGTAATAATACTTTAACTATAGTTCATATTGTATACTTATCATTTTGCAAACTCTCTTTCTGAAAAATCTGAATTTGTGATGTGGAAATTTCTAAAAAACATCGTGTGGAACATTTTTATGAGAACAATAAATTTACAGCAGAAGCGATTAATATATAAAAAATTGTATGCTAGAATTATGAAGCATTGCAGAATACCACTGTTATTGTGTGTAAAACATCGCATAAATTTGAACAATATAGCTTAAGTACTATGGGTTTTCTAAATTTCGCAGATGCATAACTTTAAGATGCTGAACTTAATCGCAAAGTGTTCATAAAAACTGTTCTATATTTGCACATGCCTCTATTTCTAAATATATATATTGGGTTTAGGGACACAGTGTAGTTTTCGAGTAAAATAAAAAAAAAAAACTCTTTGTTTTTGGGCTCAAGTACTTGAAACGTTGCTGAGAGAGGACCTGAATTCGAATTTAAATATGGCGGCACATACATCATGCGGCTCACTATTCAACAGCGAGACTAAAGCATATGTACAGGGGAGCTTTTTCTATTCAGCGCATGCCATGCACATCCATTGGAAAATTCATTCCATCGTTCTTTTACTCATAATTGAGATCCATAAACTTCAGCGCTGAAGCTTTAGTTCCATCGTCCAGAGGAACCGATGGAATCCCTTAACCTAACCAAATTGTATATACTCGTACATACCTAGTCAGCCGATTCGATGGAAGGTGTAGCGGTTCTATTGTTCCAAGAGATCGATGGATAGTTACATAACCTAACTAAACTGAAAACAACTTGTCAGCTGATTGAAAATGGAAGCTGCATCTTGCATGATTTGAGTGGCCAAATTAACCAGCAATCGCGTGGAAGCAGGATATAAACAGCATGCAATGTGATCATAATTAATAAAGATTTCATTCGTAGCATGTTGCCCATATTGCATGTCATCGAACTGTTCTTCAATTCAGTGGAAAATACGTCCATCGCAATTCCATTAGTGGAATCCGTCGCTCATCGATCCGCTGAATTAAAAACTCGACATAAATATTGTGGTGGTCAATTTTGTTTTGTTAACTTTAACTTGGTTCTTAAGTG
Organism: Tenodera sinensis; assembly: GCA_030765045.1. NCBI lineage: Eukaryota > Metazoa > Arthropoda > Insecta > Mantodea > Mantidae > Tenodera > Tenodera sinensis. The sequence continues at coordinate 72,668,555 of CM060971.1, forward strand.
ACGCTGATTTGTTTAGTTGATCAGAAGGCCTATGCTTCTTTCCACTTAATATTTTATAATGAGAATTTCGCGGTGTCTATTTTTTTTATTTTTTATGTTTTGAACATTAGTTTTTATGTTTATGCAAATTAAGCTTGTGGAATATAATTGGATGAGTAACGAAGTTTGGAAGGTAAGCTTAACCTACCAAAGTGCAGGTACTAAGAGTTTAGGGTGGTAACAACTGTATTGCAAATCCCAGTTTATTCAGAATAATATAAATATTATAGTGTAATTAATCTTGCTTCCCTAAGGCCTACAAATATTGTAATAAACGATGCAGCCTAACACTAGCATAAATGAAGCTGTGAAGAAGGGGCAATAATTGCAGGACTATCAAATTCACAAATATGTCTATGAAGCATGGTAGTTACTATGATGTTAATATTAGACGTATATATAGCATGAGGTGCATTGGCAAAGGCGAGAATTCTGCAAATACTTTCTGTATTCTAATGGACCTGCACCTGTATCAACAAACTCCTGTCACATAAAAATACTTTTAAGTGCCCTAAATACAGTTGCAGAACATTAAATGCTCTATGCTGTGTAAGAAGCCGTAAATCTAAATAACAAGAACACATAACTGCAACATTTGATGGAACTTGGCAAAAGCAGGGTCGTAATTCCTCGAACTGTGTTATAACAGCAGCATCCTTGGTTAATGGGAATAAAACTGATGTCTACGCTACGTCCAAAAAAGTTTCACTTTGCCATGCAAACAGAACCTTAGACATAACTGTGGTGTAAATAAGGAGGAAAGAAGCAGAGATACACTGAAAAATCACACAAAGAAAGGTACAGTCATCCAGAGAAGATTCCATAGCTACCGGTATGTCGGCTTGCTTCAAGTTTATTGAAACGATATTCAGATAAAGAACTAGGATCGGTTCTAGATTAAGAAATTTTAGATGGGGAATCGGCATCTTCAAGCTTCTGCCCTGGAAATGAAGAAAGCAACATGGATAGTATATTTCCTCAAATTGTCTTCATGACTTCCCCAGTCATCATTTGTGTTCCAGTGACTCAGATTCGCGATTGAAGTGGTTTCCAAGGGAGATCGTGAGACGAGGATACGTAGGTGAAGTAGACAATTTTATTAAGAGCTTTTAAATCCCGTTCTCTGTGCATAACTACAAGGAAAACATCGAATAACAACTTCCCACTTTAAAAATAATTCGGAAATGGTTATCAGGAAAAATGTATTTGTTATAAATTGTGTGCTTCAACAAGATCTTTTTCGTTTTAATCTCTTACGATTTGCCAGTCTATGCAAAAGTAATTCAGAAAGTCCCCTCTTCAGTGGGTATTTCTAGAAAATGCAAAATGTTTATTTCCTTTGATATGACACTATCTTAAACATGCAGTGTTTTAACCAAATCGTTGGAGCCATTTTTCAGAAAATAAAAAATTGAGAACAATTTTCCAGGTAAACGGTAGATAATTTGGGGTGGAGGAGATTTTCTTAAAAGTATTCGTGTAGCTTCCTTGGAAGGTCGATTTTTTTATTTTTGCATTATACTGTTCACATACACACACGCACACATACATACATACATTGACATACACAGACCTTTTTCTTTACATACAATTTTTCAATTTTTGAGTGGAATACAATACTTCTACTTACTATACCTTAAAAGGAAGTAAAAATTGTAAACATTAGAGAAAAGTGTACTTGAATTTACTCCTGCAAGTGATAGTTAAACACGTTTGAGTTTTTAAATTATAGAACATAAATGTTCCATGGGCTAATGTGTATATTTTGGCCAAAGCTGTTTCTAGATTCCCCAGTTTTAAAAGCCCAGTGACATGTACAAACTTAGGCTTTCACAGCCGGCCTCCTGACTATTGGCTACGTTTATCTTTTCTGGCTTCCAGGCCGAGGTCTAGAAGACATTTTGATGCCTTCTAGACCACGGCTTGCAAGCCCGGAAGAGATAGATGCTACCATGGCAGGCGCAAAATTTACAGGTGGCTGACAATTTACCATTACTAATCTTTTTCCTTTGTGCAAATACATTTTGGGGGCACAAATATTTATATCACTAGCTGATTTCACAGCATGTTTAACTACACAATACGCGTAGCAGGCCTATGATGGGTTTTGTGTTGAGCCAGCCGCCTTCTTTACTGGAAAACGTGCTGATTTCTAATTTTCTGCTCCAAAATGGACTACATGTGTTTTTAAGGTAATATGTGGTGACTGAGGTGATGTATGAAGTTGCTTTGGCATGTTGTAAAGCAAGATTATAAAACACTATCAAGATTTTTCTTTAAAACGGTCATATTCATTTTGCGATTTATTAATCCTCCGATAAGGTGCAGTCCACCCACACCTGAAGTACTTCTGCACCTTCAGTGTTTTACTGTGGGCACTTGATGTTTTGGATCCAGCTCCGTATTCCTCTTTCGCCACACCATACCTCGTCCATCGAAACCAAAAATGTTAAACTTACTTACGTCGGTAAAATCACCCTGGTGCTTTATTCCAGTGCTCTTGTGCGAAATTTATTCGCTTCATTTGATTTCTCTTGTTTACCCAGAACTTCCTCCGAGGTATTTGACCATGGTATCCAACTTCTTGATAAACATTGCGCACAGTACTGGTTGAACCGTTAATACCACGTTTTCCCAGATCAGCAGCCAACTTCATAGCACTGATTTCAGAGTTATTGTTATTTCGCGTATGATACGAGTATCTTTGATCTTGCTCTGTCAGCAACTTTGGTCTTCAGTTCCTGCCTGTTTTACACGGTTTTTAAAACGTGAAACCTACCAATTATTTCCTGCACAGTGGAATGAATTTGTAAAGTCGATATATTTTTCGCATGGATTTGCATCGATTTGCATCGATTATGCAGTTTAATTATCTGTTTACCGACGATTAACCCCGCTCCGTTTCTTATCACTGCTATCCACAGATCAGGAGACAAATGAATGTTCTACAGTCGCCTTCTCAGGTGTACGATCACTTTCTGTGCCTACTATAAACATCCTTTTGGCACATTTAATTTTTAAAGCTTCTAGCCATCATACTGCTGTTTTATTGGTGTACATTTAACAGATACCGTTTCGTATTCACATCTTTTACGTTATCGCATTCCTTGAAATCCATGCTTTTTGTAACACACTTTATAATGAAAAATAAAACAGGTAAGAATACTTTTTGCACTCACTGTATGTGGGAAGCAAATCTGCAATTTGAAGGCATTGTATATGTGAATAATCTATAACTGTGCCCGTAAAACACGCCACTGCATAGGCAAGAAGGTACACAGGAACACACACACATCCTCTTGCTACTATACATTTTACACCTGTGAAGACCAGTAGAATGCCTCCCTAAGCTGCGGTGAAGTCATGGAACGAAAGTACAAATTGAAACTGATAGTCGAATGTTCGAATAAAACTGAACTTACGCTGTTTTCTACTATGCACATAACTACATATAATAAACACAATATAACATAGTCTTAATACGCAGCAACTGTATTTGCAACACAGACTGCACTGCAAATGCAGTTACCCTCAGAAGGTGCGTGAGCTAGGGTACCTCAGAGGCCATTTATCGCGATACTTGCGTCAAAGTTTTAGAGGATTTAGTAATAACTGGAAAAAGTATTGGGAATAATTAGATTGCTGTAGATATTTCGGACAGAGGCTTAAAATCTGCATTTCTGCTGTAAAATTTGAGAGCCAATTTGCATAAAAAATCGTAATTTACGGTAATGTGTGGAGAAACTAAAATGTGGTGCTCATACATGGGTTCCACTAAATGTATAAAATGACAGAATATGAAGTATATGTTAACATGTACTGTGGTAAAATCGATTAAAATACAATGTGAAAACGCTGTACTTTCAAATAGAAATATGCAACCGCATGCATATCAGTGTAAATAAATTAGTGAATGATATTCATCAGATTGGTTTCTGCTCAGTTCACTGTTCTCTTTCATGTAGTTAGGTCGGTTTCATTTAATTATTAACTACGCGCAGCAGATTCCATAGCAATTAATACGGTTTAGCTGTCATAGAAGCGCATTAAATGTGACCCGATGACCCTTCCAGTGAAGCTAGTGCGGAATGTTTTGCTCGGATCATGTTGTAACGTAACAGCAATTTTATTGTCTATCGCCGATATCCGATCCGCCAGTGTAGGTGGGCCGTGTGTTCCGCCCTTGCCCTTGATTTATTTGTGTTCAACGCCGACTCCTTGTAATGTTTCAGTGGTTTAGAGCGAGCTTTCCGTTTGTTTGAGCCATCATTCCTCCACGCCATCATGACCACAAACACACTCGCTCTACGGTTTAAACCGCTGTCACTCCACATTTTCAAAAGTACTCAGGAATTCGAATGTTGTTCCCCTGGGATTCATCTCAATGGAGAGACAACTCGGTTCGGCTGCAGTAACAACGTTGTGGAAAACTTACTAATGAGAATAAATGTTGCTTCGCTACTACATGTAAAATTTTAACTGCAAAATATAAAGGAAACAAGCGTGAGAGTTAAATGTTGGGATCTATGAATTAATCGTAGAATAATACAACGAGGTTTAAAGAATACTGTAACAAAACGGCAATTCGACGAATCCCACTCCTGACACCAGTGTGATAAAATAATAAAATCCACTTCTTACTGTCACTTTATTTTCATTCTAAAGCTTCTGCACAAAAACACAGGTCTCTTTTACTGACGTTAACGCAGTCTATAGTATTTTTGATGTTACAACTCAGAACTGTTTTCTTCTCGTAGCCTTGACTCACTTCTTTCGCCGTCCCTCGCCTCTCAAACACTAACTCCGAAATGTGCAATCACTCAATACTCCTTAAAACTTCTGCACTTCGAAACGACATATGTTTTATAACCGTCTCGCAATCACTGTGACACATTGGCCGACTCAAAAACTGCTTACCTTGTGACGGGACAAATCGACCTAGTAATAATAATAATAATAATAATAATAATAATAATAATAATAATAATGATAATGATGATGATGATAATGATAATGATAATGATAATGATAATGATAATGATAATGATAATGATAATGATAATGATAATGATAATGATAATGATAATGATAATGATAATGATAATGATAATGATAATGATAATGATAATGATAATGATAATGATAATGATAATGATAATGATAATGATAATGATAATGATAATGATAATGATAATGATAATGATAATGATAATGATAATGATAATGATAATGATAATGATAATGATAATGATAATGATAATGATAATGATAATGATAATGATAATGATAATGATAATGATAATGATAATGATAATGATAATGATAATGATAATGATAATGATAATGATAATGATAATGATAATGATAATGATAATGATAATGATAATGATAATGATAATAATAATAATAATAATAATAATAATAATAATAATAATAATAATAATAATAATAATAATAATAATAATAATAATAATAATAATAATAATAATAATAATAATAATAATAATAATAATAATAATAATAATAATAATAATAATAATAATAATAATCTCTTCTAATAATGATTATATTAGTAATACAATAATAAACATACGGTCATTAAAGAATGGAAACAAAAGGCTCACCAATGAGAAACGTAAAACTGTCGAAAGGAGAGGAAAACTATGGGTCATTGTCGGTAACAAAATTGGAAGGCACACAGAAAGCGCGCAGCACACAACATTCATTGTAAGATTCACGTTAACACGGTATATAGTTGCTAGAGTGAAAACTAATATGTACATAACAAGGATATGTGGCGTGGAAATAAAAGTTATCAGGAGAAATCAATTAAAAAATTCATTATTTCACCAGTCCTCTACCACCCACGGATAAGAGTCGTAGCTATAATAATAATTATCCAGCTGCAACCTTCATGCAGAGCATGACGATGACGTAGCCAGATCTTTCTTGTCGATAAACAAGCCGGCCGCCAGACATTTCTCGAATGACATGGAAAACCTCTTTTTAACGTGCCGCGCTCATTGTCACGAGTTTGCTCGCGTGGGGAAGCTTGACCTTAAGCGACTTTGATACGCGCCGCCCTTGGTATGTGGTGTGAAGTAGCTTTACCTCGACTGTCCTTTGTTGTGCGCCACTGCCGTCGTCACAATATATTGTGAGAGGACTTAGAACTCGGGTTGTGTGGATTTTTACTATGTCACGAATAAAATAATAAAATCACTTAGAATGCTCTTACACCATTGTCATAAAGAAGAGCTAAGTTTTAATTTCAGCTAACACTCAATTTAACGGAAAGAATTTTGCTCCTCTGGAAAAGTCCAACCCGGCAGAGAAAATATTTGAATGCTGACCAGTAACCTACGCATTTGACATACGGTTTTACCTTCACCACTTTTTTATATCAAGTCGACATGCAATTGCTTTCTTCCTGTGTCGCAAACTTGCTTACATCGTAACCTTTTTAATTGTGATAACTAATAAAAGCTGTAGCCACATTATTATTGTACTTCCATACCTAAGCGCAGGACAACTCCAGTTAGCTCTGTAATCTTTGATGACATAAGCTGTTGTACTCTGTGAAGTGAAAAATACGCTTTAATTAGGCTTGTTTTTGTTCAATTCTGTTGTTGTATGTTGTAGTAGTGTTTAACGCCCGCTTTTACTACTACGGCACCGCAGGCGGTGACACTGATGATACATGGAATGAAGATGGAGCACTGGTGGAATGAGATGGCGGGGGAAACCGGAGCACCCGGAGAAAACCCACCCTGACGCCGCTTCGTCCACCACGAATACCACATGCGGGTCCCTGGGATAGAACCCGGGCCGCCTAGGTGGTAGGCGAGCGCGCTAACCACTCGGCCACGGCGCCGCCATTTAATTCTTAGTTCCTTTGTCTTAGCTGTCAATAATGCAGATATCTTCTAATGCCAATGAGAACTTCTGAAGCACTGCGTTTAATTCCTGTGTGAATAATGTATGCATCACAGAACCGATCTCTTCCCGACAAATTGTTCATTCTTCTGCTGACCTAAAGCAGGTTCGCAACATCACTCTCCCCTTGGCTATTTACAAAACATATCATCCTCAGTTTTACAAACAATAAACGTTTCACAGGTAGTATTTACTGCGCCTGCTTGTTTTGTATGGGCCACAAGTGATTAATGACCTAAGCCATCAGGCGACCATCATTCAAATCGCGAGATATGAACAAAAAGGGTAAATTAGATAGGCTGATGTGACCACCGCTGTGTCGCTTCTGTCCCAAGAGGCCGGAGTTCTATTTCAGGCTGAATTTAGTTAACCTTCTTTCATTACCTCCATATGCTATGCTTGTGAACTCAATTACAGATCAAAACGTTGGGGTTCTCTACGAATGCCCTCGTCAATCTTTTATTGCCTATAATTCTTGGCAAAACCTTTATTTGTCCTAGTTTGACAAAACTTTTGGCCTCTTTTGTTGAAAATTATCTGCGTAATCTCCCATTTTAGATGACCAACACATATTTTAAAATCAGAAACGTTTTAAATGACTCCCATTTCTTATCCAGATTTTTGGGCACATCTGATATGCAATTTCTTTTGACGTTTGCACCTAAGCTTTGTGCAACAGCTTTTAAATAGAAGCGCAAGCAATCAAGTTACAATGTCCCATCTATACTTGTATACAAACATTTTAAATACAGAAAATGTGTATGTGTAAATAAGCATATTTGGTCAGGAAATATCAGCGCTGCCTGTATGCCGGAATTTCATTCAGAAGAAGTTCCTTGACATGTTTGTAAATCTACTGACAAGGGCTGTCGTTTTTAAAGCCACTTAAAGACTATTGATCTGAATCCGGGGTTGAACCCGCAACTTTGGGAACAGTGAGCCAGTTCCTGAAACTGAGTCACCCACCACTTTAACATGCCTTCACCTTCGATAGGTTCCAGTCTTTCTGACAGACATGGGGCTATAAGACATCGAATTTCAATTCATTACTAAAAGCTAAAAAGGCTATGTATTAGAACACAAAACATATTGGAACTATAAAAGAACAGCTTATGAAGAAAATATTTTCGTTGAGATTGCCATGCATACAAAATGTCACTTAACAAAAAATCTGATGTATCGCAGTCACATGACCGTCTCTACTCTTGAACTAACCATTCTTACAAACTCTTATTCATTTATCTTCTTCGTGTTAGTTGAGATAAGCGTTTGTACAAATTATCTTATTGCGTATTTCCTTTTATATGTAAGGGGAGTATGAGAATACAGTAGGCTTTGAGCAATAGCCAAATCCTTTAAAGTTATCCAAGTCCCTTCTCTTTGCACGACTAACATATAAAAAATGAATAACGTTATTCTATTTGACGAAAGTTTTAAGTTTTCCAAAACTCACACAAGAAACAAGGAATATCTCCAAAATGGTTCACTCTACAAAAGAACTTGATTTGGAAATACATTGTGTGTTTTAGCAAGATGTACGTTTTTTGTACAGTACGATTTGGTCTAGTCAGAAAATTCAAAATATACTTTTCTTTAGTCATAGAAACATCTCAAACATATGGAATTTTAATCAAAATCGTCAGAGCCATTTACAAGAAAATCCAAATTTTCCACAAATTGTCCATATAAAGGGTAGTTTAGCATGGAGAAATTTTCGTCAAAATCTTCGTATTGCGCCCTAAAAATACATTAGACTTAAATATCAACCTTTGTTGTTAACCGACTTTTCGTTTTTGAGATGTGCTGCTCACAGACTGATACTGCACAAACGCACGGACCGTTTTCTAAAAATGCTTTTTTTTTTTAACTAAGGAAGCCTCAAAATATATTTGAGGTGAAATCTCGACATCGAATTTTTGGGTGGAATACAATACTTCCTCTACTTACTATACGTAGCAGAAAAAGTGAAAATGCCTGTATGATAAAACAATTGTTTCATTCAATACAATGTATATGGTCATGATTTAGCAAGTAATAAAACAGAAAAACAAAACAGAATCCAATCTGCTCATAACGTTAGATACGCATGGGATATAAATATCGCATATTTTAATAACCACCATGCAATTTTTTACGTTATTTCATTTTTGCTTTTGGTATAATCGCGTTCATTATCAGGGCATGCTAATAATTGTATAAAAGGAGAAAAGTGCTTATACAGTGAAGCGATAATTTATAATTAGAAGCACAAGCGACAACTAAAAGCCTGCGTGTTTTAAACAACGGGATGTGGGAGCAGGTGTAGAAGCTTAAGGCCGGCAGCTAGGAAAGCTGCAGCATTCCAACTTCATTCCGACAAAACAAACACCCCATGTATTGATATTTAACGACGCTCTCAATTGCCAGGATTACACACGGATGAACTCGGATAAAACCCATCCAAACGTCGCTTCGTCCATCACGAGTACCACATGCAGGTTCCTGGGATCGAACTCGGGCCGCGCTGATGATAAGCGAACGGTCTGCCGAAAATTTGTCTGCCATTTAATTTCCTTATTGTGGCTTAGGGTCGAAATATAAGCGGAGCGGCTGGTGGGCAAGACATGTGGCGATAGAATTTGCTTTATGGAACTATCTGCTCTGGTGTTAGGTGTGGGACGGCCTTCGCAGAGACGTTTCTGTTGAGAAGGGTGGACCTATGGGGGTCCCATCTGCGTCGGGATGCAGTATCTAAAGTCGTTCTGAACGCCACCTGTATCCGAACCTGCCCCCACGATCTGATTGCTCTCTGTGTCCTCAGCGTGATTACTGTGACAAAATTATAAAAAAAATCAGTCCGGTTACTTTTCTATCACTTTCTCTTCTAAAATTTACCAGAACTACACAATTTTATTTTCGTTGTTAACACAGTCTACAGTGTTTGGTGTTATCACAACTCTCAATTTCTACTTCTCAAAATCTTTTTTTTTTTTTAATATTTATTTAAGGTCGTTTTGACAGCGCGGTCTTATCACGACCTTCTCAAAATCTTGATCAGTCCTTTTAGTGTCTTTCTTCACTTCCTCTGTCTCTCATACCCTAATTATGACGTTGCAATCACTCGCGACGCTCGTTGAATCTTCTTAGGACACTGACGTATCACGACGACACACACGCACAGCTGCCACACACTTACTGACACATTACACTCATGTCCATAACTCAGCTCTAAAATCTCACTCCTCTAGTCTCCTTATAGGTATATTGAGGATGATGTCATACGGATCTTTCTCGAGTTCTACACACGCACGCACGCGAAATGACTTAGGCAGAAGTCTCGAGAACGTTTCTTGACATCCCTTTTGTTTCTGCCGCTTCGATTTCTGCCGCTTCGATTGTTAACAGTCACGTACATACAGCTGTCCCGCGAAGTAGTCCGACCTTGAACGTCTTTGCGCGCGCGCCGGCACAAGCAGCAGCCTGGCCCCTTTCATCCTTCGTTGTGCGCCAAGCCCGACGTCACACTGCAATAGGTGGATCCCGAAATCCTTCTCCGCTTCCATAACTATAACCGTAATATTATCTTAGAAGGTAAGGCAATGCAATGTCCTGGAACATCAAGCCCTCGTCGGGTCTACCATTCGCTAATGGGTGTGGTCCAAATGGATACGTAAAAGTATGGGCATATGATATCAGTGAAATCCTCAGAGATTTCATAGATAGGTGGCACTCAGATTTGCGCCTGCTTAGGACATTGTGCATTGACGGCCTTTCAAATAGCATTCGTTAGAAATATGCTAGAGGTTACCAGGATGTCATATGAGGCTCATAAAAACGTGAAAGTGCTTTTAGGGGAAAAAATTCGGGAGTAGTTTATAGCCGACGAGGCCATTATCTATGTACTTTAGATGGTCTTGAAGAGTTTTTGATGCTCTCACATAGAGAAACATAAACAAGTTCGAAAGGTGAGCAAAAGAAGGCGAAGTGCCCACGGAATGGAAAGCAATATTTTTGGCCAGTTTATGCCTCTCATAGAAATCCAATGGCTATACGCATTACGTATCCTTGTTTCCAACAGAAGACGCAACATAACAATAAACATAATGTTATTTGTCACTTCCGTTACCTTCTAAATCATCATTGTGTAGCAATTCTTAAATAATTGGATTCGAGAACCTATTTTAGTATTCATTTTATGTTCATCACAGCAAATTTTCTGCCGATAAATGTTAATAAGGTGGCTAGTAATAACCGTCAACTGTTTATAAAGCGCATGTCCCTCTATGCTTACTTTAGCCCATGAGACACAAACAGTTTTTTCCAAACTTCTGCCCATTTTTATGTATCTTTTTTTCCTTCTATCCAGCTCTATTCTCATATACATGCAACTGGTGTGTTCAGCTTCTTTCTCGAGGCAAAATACGACACCCTTAAATCTAGGGTTTGCTCTTCGAAGGGTGTTGTTGATTTTTATTATGACAAACCTCTACAGTATTGGTCGTGCGCTTCGTCTCTGGTAGCAATTCCATAGCTTCAATAGAAGCTGCTCATTGTCTATCCAAAATTCCACAAAATAATGGAAGAACTGTGAAAACTTTTGGATCTGAAGGGGCCTGAAAATGAACCTCCAGCCATCCGTCCAAGAGAGCCTCTGGCTTGAGAAAAGCTACTGCAGCACACACACACACACACACACACACACACACACACACACACACACACACACACGCACACGCACACGCACACGCACACGCACACGCACACGCACACGCACGCACACGCACACGCACACGCACACGCACACGCACACGCACACGCGCACACGCACGCGCACGCGCACACGCACACGAATATGCAGTCGTACTTCTTCATTATCCCTATAGTCCTGGGTAAGTTCAAGATCTTGTACTTTGCTCCAGAGGCACTGTCATTTATGGAAAGAGGCATCCATTGATTTCTATGTATGAGAACACTTCCCGAAGGGCAGAGATAGCCGCTGTTTCGTAATCAGCATTAACCTTTTGGAGACTCCACTCCGGAACAGTCTGAGGAATGAAATGAAACATTCGTACACACGTTCTCTCCTTGTTTGGCAGAAGTTTAAATACAACTGGATAAACAATTTCTTCTTCAGCACTTCCGAAGTCAGCATGTATTGTATAGCCGGGAAAGCTGACTGCTGCAGCTCTTGAAACTTCTTCTTCTTCATCTAATCACCCTCCCCTTATGTGCGTAGGACTTACACCCCCTAGGATTTACAAGCCGGTGCCTATGGTCAGACGCCTGTCGGGGAGCACAGGAACCTATGGACCGGACAGAGTGAAGATCTGGAAGCTGATGGTCAACCAAGCACCAGGCATGATAGTGAGAAAGAGGATTATATGAAATGCAGGTGAAATAAGTGAATGGAAAGGTGTTGGTGGAACGAGTGACGGGGGAAACCGGAGAACCCGGACAAAACCCGCCCAGACGCCGCTTCGTCCACTACGGATACCACATGCAGGTCCCTGGGATCTAACCCGGGCCGGCTAGGTGGTAGGCGAACGCTCTAACCGCTTGGCCACACCGCCGTCTCTTGAAAGTTCCATCTATACAATACTATGTTGAGCTTTTTAGATTTTCTCTTCATTTTTCCCAGACAAAAATATTCTTTCTTTGCATACATCGTCCACCAAAGGAAGTAGATCCCGTTGTTCATCCTCTGCATTTCGTCAAGGATAATTTCTTCACGGCTTCTAGATTCTCCTTGGTTTCCAAGGAATTTAGCTCTGATGGGACATTATCCTTTACATTGACAGTTAGTTTGGCATTTCGTAACAAAGTCTTTGTTGTGGAGTTCTCCCAATTCATCTCTGTATAGCTGAGATATTGAAGAATGCTCCTCTCTAGCCCTCTTCTTCCCTATTATGTGCACTTCTTCACCTTCAAACAGGCTTCATCGGGTGATGAAGCTCAGATACTTTCAAAATAGCGTTGCTCCTGCTTGTTAATCGCCCGCCACATTTCTTGGACTTTTCTTTTATGCAGACCCCTGTTATTATGTGTACCGCTTAATCTTTCTCTATACTTTCCGTATGCATAACCATTGTGAAGCGCACATGACTTTCGCTTATTAGTAGTAATTACTTCCATCAGAACTAACTACTTGATCACTCACAATAAAACACAAGTAAATAGTTGTCCCTTATGTGTTACCTGACATGCAGTGTGCGGTACATCTAAACGATTTTGACGGCTTATTTCGCAACATTCCTTTTGACCGCTTATTTCGCTGACCACTTTTTTTCATACACTCCTAAATAGAACATAATGTTTATTTCGATTAACTTAAACTAGATAGAGCAAAAAGCAATTGCAAGATTACTCTGTGCAAGTTTGAAGAACACTTAGTGCAACACATCGGGCTTTTTAAGATAGTTGTTGATGCAATTCGATATGGAAATGTTACACCGCGTACACTATTTGTTCTGCTGCTGTAGATGATGGATGGAGAAGGTAAAAATAAAATGGAATATATGTTGTCGTTTTGCTTCAATATACCATTTAGTTTTATTGTAACTTTAGAGAAATAATGCGGGAAATCGCTTGAAAATGAAGTAAACCGGATATTGCATTCTGGGTTTCGCCGCATTTGCCTGGCTTAGAGGGCAATAAAATCCACTTTTTTGTTAGCACACAGCTGTTATAGTACATTGTTTGGGCATGAACAGGTGCGCAAATTGCAGACGTTATTTTATAAAAGTACAATTTTGTGCATAAAGTAATAAATACCATGTATTGGTTTTTGCTTGCAGGCTGATGACTTGGTTTACACATGATCGTTTCACACTCTTATTATCTCTTATTATAGAATTATATTTGCTTTCGCTGTTTATAAATGTGAAGTTGTGAAAAGCTTGTGTGGAACCCAGTACTTGTTAAGGATGGTGTAAACCTTCTGGGGAAGTAAAAACAATAACGAAAAGAAATAGTCCTTTTGGGGAGGAGGCTTCAAAATGCAAGTGCATTCTAAACTTTTTCTTGTAAGTTTCTTATTTGCAAAGTGATTCAGAAAATTCAGATGCTACGTAATACAAAGTTGTTGTTGTTGTTGTTTTCTAGTGCCTTGCATCTGGCAATGAAGCCATTAGCATTCGTGCTTTCCAATACTTTTGAACTGTAGTTTCTTCTGATTTTAATGCTTCACAGGTCTTGAAGTGGTCTTCGTTCATTTCTGCTGGATCGTTACACAGGACACATATTGGTGAGGCTGAGATACCTATTCTGTAGAGATGACTTGCTAAGCAGTCGTGATTTGTCAATAGTCGGAAGGCTGCAACCGCTGTTTTCCTTGGTCTCTGGGGGATTATGTCTGGGTTGAAAAGTAGTGTAATCCATTTTTTATCTTTGGCATTTGTTTCTATTTCTTGTAGGTATGAATGAGAAAATTTTTTAATGATCAAGCGTTTTATTGAGGAATATGAGAAATTGAATTTAGATTTTTGCTTTATTGTTGTGCCTTTCTTTGCAAGTGAGTCTGCAGCTTCATTCCCCATGACTCCACAGTGTGCTGGAATCCATTGGAGATGAACAGTCTTATTAACTTTTTGGAGTTGTGTTTACATTTTGTAGCATTCTCTAATTTTTGTTGACTTCTTTGTAGTATTTGAACATATTCCCTGAATTGCAGCTTTAGAATCTGAAAGAATTACTACCTTGTTAAATTTATTTAAGGGAAGATTTAATAATTGTCGGAGAGCAATGTGTATAGCCTCTATTTCTCCATCATAATTTGTTGTGTCTCTGCCAACAGAATGATAAAAGGAAAAATGTGAAGACGTAACTCCAGCTCCAGTAAGGTTTTCCTTGGAGGATCCATCAGTATATATGTGCAGCCATTCTTCTGTGGGATATCTAGTATTGATTGTTTCCAGAGCTAGAAGTTTTTGTATTTCTTTTGGTGTGTCTGATTTACTTATTTCCTCTATTAATTCCAAACTGAAGGTAGGTTGTAATAATTCCAATGGATTTTCTCTTATAAGTAGATTTTCTCTGGTGTTAGGAATGTTCAATTTGGATTTAATGTGTGTTACCTTTTCTAGGAAACTACTATGAGTTTTAAGGATTGAAGGGGGGAGGTTCTCTTCTGTCCATTTAGAGTTTGGCAGTCGTAACATTTTCTCGTCTTAGAGCAATGCTTGTTCTTCTATTTTTGTTGTTATTGATGGGGTCCGTGTTAAGGCACGCATGGCATCAATAGGTGTGTATTTAACTGCTCCAGTGATTAGGCGAAGAGCCTGATTTTGTATTTGTTCAAGTTTATTGATGTTAGCATTTGCTGCTGTTATTAAAGCTTCAGAACAGTACAAGAGGTTTGGTTTAACATACATTTTGTATGTTGTGTTAAGGACTCTCCTTGAGCAGCCCCATTTAGCACCAGCTAACCTTTTCAGGATTTGCAGTTTCTTTTCAACCTTTTCTGAGATGTTTGTTATATGTTTTTTCCAAGTTAGCTTTCTGTCGAAAGTGATTCCTAAGTATTTGGCATCATCAACTGCTTTAAGTGGTTTACTATTATAATTTATGTTAATATTAACTGGTTTGTATTTTAGTGTAAATAATTCATAATTTGTTTTTTCCACATTGATAGTCATGAGGTTTTTGGAGCTCCATTCGTGTACTTTGTTTAGGGCTGTTTCTATTGTCTTTAATTAATTCAGGTTTTTTTGGAGAGCCTGAAGTCCAAATGACTACATCGTCAGCAAATAAAGCAATTTTGGTTTCTAAAGTTTTTATTATTGATGGAAGGTCATATATATATATGTGTGTGTGTGTGTGTGTGTGTGTGTGTGTGTGTGTGTGTGTGTGTGTGTGTGTGTGTGTGTGTGTGTGTGTGTGTGTGTGTGTGTGTGTGTGTGTGTGTGTGTGTGTTAAAGAGTGTTGTGCTCAGAACAGCACCTTGTGGAAGTCCTCGGTGTGTTTGTTTATATTTGGAAATGTATGTATTATATTTTGTGGCACAAAATCTTTGTGAAATAAACTGAGTTATCCATTTAAGCATGTTACTTTTCACACCTATTGATTGCAACTTCTCAATTAATTTGTTTCTCCAGACTGAGTCATATGCTGATTTGAAATCAATGAATACTGCTAAGGTATCCTCCTTTCTATTGAAAGCTTCCTTGATGTCTTGGCTTAGTAGGAGTACATTTTCACTTGTACTATGATTCTGTCTGAAGCCGGTCTGTGAACTATTAATTAAGTTGTAATATTCTAGGAACCAGTTAAGTCTAGATGCCACCATTCTTTCCATCACTTTTGCAATAACACTGGTCAAAAATATTGGTCTGAAACTATTAATATTGTTTGAAGGTTTGTTTTTCTTTAAAATCGGGATGATAATGGCTTTTTTCCAGTCGGAAGGTACAGTCATTCTCCAACACGTGTTATACAGTTTAAGTAGGATTTCTTTTCCTTTCCTGCCAAGGTGTTTAATAAACTCTGGGTGGATCTTGTCAGGTCCTGGAGATTTTTTGTTCTGTAATTGTTCTATTGCTAAATCTAGTTCTGTTTCGTTAAAATCCTGAATAAAAATATCATTTCGTATATCTTTTGGCTTATTAGTTTCTCTGATGGTTTTTTTGGATAGTTTTATCTTGCTTTTTATACGCTTGGGGTATTCTTTGTGACTGAGCATAAAACTTGTTAAGGGATTCTGCTATTTCCCTATCTGTAGTTAAGCTTTTGTTATTATGTTTTAATGGTTCAGTTGTATTTTTTGATAATTTTGTTTTATTAAGGAATTTGTATATTTTATTTCCATCTTTCCTATAGTCCATATGTTCTACAAAATTTGTGAAACTGGCCCTCTTTGCTGTAATTAATACTTTCTTAAAAATGGCTGCTTTTCTTCTCCAGTTTTGTACATCTTCTGGACACTTGGTTCTTTCGGCTTTGACTCTTGCTATATTTCTTTCGTGTTTTAACTTAGATAAAGATAGAGACCAAAAGTAGCTATATTTCTTTAACTTTCCTTTGGGGATATGTGTTTTGGCTGCTGTCAATAATATTTCACAAATTTTTTTATTCATTTCATCTGTTCACTTGAACTATGATTCTAACAGTATATTACACTTCCCTTCTATCTCATTTTGGAAACTGGACCAATCTGCTTTTTTAAAATTCCAAGAACTTTTAATTTTTGGTTTGTTACTTTTATTTATTAGACCTCTTATGGAGTTTATGGTGATTCTGTGGCCTGAACCTGGGTCTTCTATTATTTCTCTTTTTGTATTGTCAATTATGTCAGATGACACCATCAGAAGGTCAGGATTTGTACCCGAACCATTATAATGAAGGTAAGTGGGTGGATCATTTGGATTAAATATTAATTCCATTGTTGATGAGTTTAATAGGTCTTCTATGACTCTTCCTGCTGAATTTATATCTCTGTAGCCCCACCTAGGGGAGTGTGCATTAAAATCACCTATTAAAATACTTTTGGGTTCTATGGGAATAGAATTTAGATCTAGTGTATTATCTGGAGGATTGTAGATACTGTAAATTCTATAGTGGTAGTTACTTTTCCATACTTCAATTTTAACTATTTCTGACTTATCTTGTTCTTCCATTGTTTTTTGGATTTGGATAGTGGCTTTCATATTTATTTTAATTCCTGTAAGAATACCACTTGCTATTTGACGAGCCTTTGGAAGTATATGTGTAGTGTACTGATCCATTTCAAAGTATATTTCCTGTTCTTCTGATATATTGGCTTCTTGTACTGTGAAGACATCTATATCTTGGTCTTTTAATATTTTCATTAGCTCTTGTTTTTTAGGCTGGGACATGCCTCCTGCATTCCATTGTAGAATTCTTAAAGTATTGGAATTGTTGTGATGAAATTTGGCTAAAGATGTCCCCACCCGGAGATCCGATTGGGGGACAGTTTTAACTCCGGAATATTTATCTTTAGGACTCATATTCATGTATGTGGCTTTCATGTAACTGTTTTCTTAACGGGCACCAGTTTTACAATGTGGCAGTTACATCACCCAACTTAAACCCCCATTTTGCAAGGAGGACCACACCTATCGTTGGTCAACGGGTCCATCGGACCTAGCCGGGAGGACTAAATAGGTGATATTTAGATCCACCGACCTTCCCCTCATGTGCCTCTGAGGGACACTGTTGTGCTGTGACAGGCCAGCACATATGTAAATGGCATTTCCTCCATTTTAGATGAAACAGTTATACCGCTGTGATTCGGTCCCGTAATACAAAGTCAATATTGTGAAATTTATAGTTTAAGATTAATATCGAGTGTTATACGAGTATTACAATGAAACATATTCCAATATTGAATGTTACCTTATCTACGCTGAAAACTTGAAAAGAAGATTCCATGACCGTAACTTAACTGTAATCGTAACAGGTAAATTATGTTTCAGATGGAACGATTGCTCAAACCTTCTATCAAGTGTGCAGTTATGTGTGAAAAAGAATCTTGACATCTGCGTAAAATAAATAAACTTTCACTTATGGAAGTTCTTTAACTGCTGATTCTCAGAGTCTCATTCTATACAAATATGCGTGACAGACTGCTTAAGTTTTCTCAGGGGTGTCTTTATTAGCCTTGTTCTTTTACGTGCCGTAAATCCAGGACACGGAACTATAGACTTTTAATTCCCTTCTGAATGAAGCTATGCTATGAAGCTTATGCGCTCCGGGAGTTTGAGTCCACAAGAACCAGAGGCTAACATATTTTCCTGCGTAAATTTACCGAATTGCCGAAATAAAATTTTAATATAGCCCCCAACCTTAATAGTTCTTTTCTCTGTCTATTTTATGTGGCTTTAATTGCTAGTCACATAGAGACGGATCTGTTTGGCGACACTTGAACGTCGGTGTGTGGCGGACAGTTAGCGTTCAAGATCTCATCCCTGTATCATAGCATCTTACTTCGTCACGAGTCACAGACGGATCAGTGCAGGGCAACTGTACCTCTATCAATGCGACGGGCAGGTGGCAATAGGGTGTCATCCAGTCCATCTGCTTTCATTATTCGTGGGTAGATGGCACAGCATGCGCTATTACCAAACGTTTTTCATTTGTACTATTGTTTTGGACTTATGGTGGAACTTAATAGGCCCTTTGTCTAATTTATCTTAGATAAATCTCAAAAACAGAGTTAACGAATCAGAATCATTAGAGCTAAAAAGTAATACCAGTTTACAGCCACAAGGTGAGTCATATGATATGTTTCAATGGAATGACTTGGATATTGAAACATATGATATATATAATATAAATTTCACAATATTGACTTCGTATTACGTAGCATCTGAAAATGTCACATTTTCTGAATCACTTTGCAAATAAACTTACAAGAAAAAGTTTAGAGTGCACTTTGGCATTTTGGAGGTCCCCAAGAGGGTGGAAGATTATGCAAGAAGCCGCAAGTTTAATGCACGTGGGCTCTACTGTTGCTACTCTCGCATGGACACAGCTACACGTGTCTGTTGATGCGCGTGTATACCCGACAGGTGCGCGGTACCGGTTACGTCACTCACTCTTTGTTTCCAACTACCCCGTATTGCATGTCACTGCACGCGGTTCCGTTTTCTAGTTATAATGCTTTGTTTATACATTCGGAACTCAAGAAGCCTTAGAAGGTTGTCACTGTGAGGTTAGGGCTCTTTGAAATGTTAACTGCAACTTCGTTTATATCGCTAGATTTTTAGACAATTAGCTATATCCAATAATTGTTTCAATAAAATTACTGTTCATGAACAAGCATGAAGTGGATGGTTAAGCATGTTTCCGTTTACTCACAGAATTTCTCTCTCTCTCTCTCTTTCTATCTGTATCTCTCTGTCTAGAATTTTTACATGGGGTGGAACGCGTGCTGTTGTTCACAAAATCTCAGTTATATTAATATGATGGAACGTTAAACGCTGTTAGCCTATGTTCTTAGGCTGCGTTACCAATTTCATATACCAAATAATGGTATATATAGGATTGAAGGGGTGTGAATGACCAACTTTATATTGCTGAGAAGCCTCGTAGAAAGCAGAAAAAGTACCTAATTTAGACCTTGGCAACGCTGGAGCGATCTCATTACCTCTTCGTCTAGGACGTCGTGCTGCAGGTCGAGGTGTCTGGTGTTGCTTTTCCTGGCGTCCTACCTTCTCTGATCTCGTCGTCGTTGACCTGGATTTCTTCTTTCGTGGTTTCAGGATTGAACCATGTGTAATTAATTTGGATACCTGTAATGGTTGTTGGGGAAGCAAAGTGAAGTTTCGGGGTATTCACGACACTTTCTTAAGATTTTTCACGGCCCGTTAATAATTCGACACCTATTTGTATATAGACTGTTCCGTCACTGTGCTTTTCTACGCGCCTCCTTATTTCAACACAAGTTCGCCGTTTATTTCACTCGCCTAAGTCGCTTGAATTATAGAACTGATAAATTAATTAATTTCAGACTTTACCTATGCTGCCGCCATGGTTCATTTCATCTTTTGTAAACTTTCACCATATTGCACGCGCTATTAAAACTTTATATATTGGTGCAACTTTGCAAAAATTTCAGTGTGCTTTGGGTGTTATTATTGTGCTACTTTCACAAAAATCATAATATATCCTTCCAGGGCTTTCCAATCTAATTTGTATTTCCCTAGAATAATTAAAAAGCTTAATCAAATACCTATTTAATTGATCGGCTACAATTCCTTAACTATTCAAATTTAATAATTTGTCTTAATGCAATTGGAATAGTCATTTCGTACCCATCACCGAAACCGCGTGACCAATGCGCGGTATGATGTTTTTGGCGGATCATCAAAATAAATGAGTGCTGGAATTAAACTCGCCACCTGTCGGTCGTGAAGGAGGAATAATCTTTAAGCTTATATTTTATTCTTACATTCAATTGTATGTTATAAGGGAATAAAAGCTAATCCAAACATCAATAAAATAACAAACGCTCAGATTTTGTATTCTGAATCCTTTATAGAGACAACATTAAAAATTGCAATGAATGGACATTTTGGAAAGTCGTTTTCAAAATTATGTCACTAATATTATGAACTACTACACACTTTGCTCTAACCATAGATATGTCGTGAATACTGAAAACTGTAAAACATACCTAATGCGCAACCAACATCTGCCTATCGTGTTGTTGTAGAACTTGCAGAGTCCACCTCTATGGTGTAGGTGTAGCGGATCTGCCTGGCATTCAAGAGGTCTTGAGTTTTTTTAATTAACGTCCTCCAACGTTACGTCATATCGGACGGTGAGTGAATGAAACGGGTGAAATGATACTCAAATGAGCCCGAGGTCCAAGAGGTCTTGAGTTAGGGTGAGTTACCTGGGTAAGGTTTTTCCGGGGTTTTCCCTTAAGCTGGAAGGTGAATGTCACTCTACGGATCCCGGACTCATTTGAGCATCGTATCCCTGATCGTCTGATATAATCTAATCTGTCAGAGGATGTTAGACCTTAAAAAAATGCTGTGCATGTCACAAAACATCTTTCTATACGTGTGGTATATGAGCAACATTTTGTTTGGTGTTCTAATCCTTAATGTTTATGTTGCTATTTTTCTATTATTGGTATTAATAATAGATGTGCTTTCACCTATAGTAAAAGTGTTTCAGGATTGTTATCACTTTAAAAATGCTACCTGTTACAGAAAAATTCTTGAAATGCGTCGCCGTTTCAAAATAAATGCCTTTTTCTTGGCAGGGCTTGTTTTCCTTATTAGTGCTAAGCCAAACAGTTGTTCTCTTTCCGTCTCACAGCACACAGAATGTCTTTCAGTAGAATAGCACTGCAGAGATAATATCTACTGCAATATTATCTGCGGCACAAATGTGTATGCATTCTGGAGGCACTTGTATTCTTGTACAGCAGTGTTTTGCAATGGAACAAATTGCTGCGGCAGTTTGATACTGCAGTGTGTGTTGCTATAGCTGAATTGTTGTGCTTAAAGACTTTCAAGTTATTCGCCTGGTGTATTGATTATTCATTCATAAACTGTAGCTGTAAGAGACTGAAATAATGTGTTATGGAATTAATGTGCAGCAGAACAAAACTCTAAATAAGTAGGTAATAAAATAAGCAAGGCAGTGTCAGAAACCAAAGAATTAAACGACTGTGGCATCTCCCCATTTTTTGATTTGACGTATTAAATAAGTAGCCATGGGTTCGATTCCCGGCTGGGCTCGAGGAATGTACGTTTAATCAAGGTTTCGCGGTATGTGTCTGGTATGTGGTTGTGTATATTATAACTCCCAGGTAGTTGTTCCATCTTTTGAACGTTTATGCATTTTAATTTCAAATTCAGTACAATATTTTATGAATACTGGTATTTGCTAAAGACGGCGTTGTTAATTACAAATTTAAAGTATCCATGATTGTTTCGATACATTAGAAATGTTATTTCGCGTACGGGTTGGTATAATTAGAGAAATCAATGAGAATCACCCCAGTTCTAGGCAAGCAGACATGCTACCAAATGAACTACAAAATCAAATATAATTGTGCTCTATTGCCTTAGGATGCTACACAAAATAATTCCAGTTACTATATAGTAGCATTCATTGTATCAATTGTAAGTACTGTGACGTCGGCTGTCAGGCTCTCAAGGTGAAGCTACCTCACACCACTGGGCAGCTGTGCGTCTCAGAAAGGAAACTCGATGCTACTACCTCACTCCACCGCAAATAAACACAACATTGGAGCGGGCCGAAATTATTCCACACTATTCACGGGCCGGACTTGTGTACGAGAAGGTGAACTTCCACAAAAATCCGAGCTACTCATTCTCGCATATATAAGTGAATGTGGTGGTGAGAGAGAGAGTGTGTAGTTCTTCGGAGTCGTTAACTATTGAACCCCAGAAAACTATTTGAAATAACTTTAAATTGATTGTGCGTGTATGGCGACATCACACAAGGTTTCGAAATAATTAATCATTTTGAAGATGTAAAGGAATACTCCAAACAGGTTTTTCACATGTGCAGTAAGTCGACAACGTTCCGTTGAGGTTGGTCAGGGAATTGAACTGGTTTGTGGATGTAAACAGATCTGGCAGTTTTGCTTTCACTTTAATGTTTTGGGAGCTAACGCCTGCGATTGGCCTACTCTCACGCAGTAAACACAGAAGGACAGTACTTGTTTTGTTCTTACTGTGTTTTTGTATGTACTGAGCTAGGGAAAGTTACACCCACAAAATATCTCCGAATGAAATGCTCAGAGACAAAAACGTGAGATACAATGTGTGTTCCAAATATCGAGATCTATCACTGGTTTAAATTAATGTAATGACTTCCTTTGCACCCGGTATAGTATATAGTATACTTAAGTGAATGTGTGCATGTATACGTATACAACCAGCATTGAGATACATTTGAATGTGTATCATCAAATATGGTTTTGGACATTTAAGCGTCACGGCGGAGTTGTGTTGGGACAATTTTTAGTGAATGAATTGTCGGATTATTTGTGTGAACAGTCGAGCAATATTAGTGTTTTGTGTTAAAATTTCGAGAGGACAGAACAGCTGTTAGTTACAGGGTTACTACCGATTGTAAATTGTATTAACGACAATACACTGCTGGAGTTTTTGCCCCCAGATGTGAAAGCAACACTCCAATCACCTCATTTCAGGTAAAGTGTACAGAAATCGTAAAATACAGTATATACTGTAATTGTTAAGTTAGGTATGATTAGCTGAATAATTAAACAAAATAGAAGATTTGAAATTAATATTATACCTACCAGAAAGATTTCAGACGGGGTTTGTAATCTAAAATTCCCAATTATTGGGCAAACTACTCACTTACGCACTCACGTTTACTTTAACTAATTTGTTTGTATTATCATGCACTGTCAACCACATCAGTACTATAAGATGCAATAGGCCTGTATATTTAATTTACGTCTCATTTGTTCTTGCAAATGTATATATTAATGCAAATGACAATGTGGAAGATCCTTTGCCTAACAATGTGGCTGAAGAATTCACAATTTCCAGTTCCTTTTTTTCTTGTCAAGTTATTTCTTTCTAAAACTGAAGAACAAAAACATAATCCTCTTTTTATTGTCAATATAATCTGCAGTTACCCGTGATCTTACAACTCGCAACTGTTCTGTTCTCTCGTAATCTTGACACAGATCTTTCTGCTGCTCTTCTACATCTTTCTTCAAACAGCTGTTTCTGACGATATACACACTGTGACTGTAACAGTTGCAGTTGTCTCGTTCAACACTCGGTAACTCCATCATAAAAACCAGGGGCTGTCGCTGTCTCGACTCGCTTAAATAGGTGTAGAATGACCCAGCTTGGGCTTTTCTTCAACTTCACCCTTTCATAAACAACTTCGGACCGCGAACAATTTTCTCGTGCAGTCTGTCTTTGTTTCGCCCCGCTCCATGTTACGCTGTCCATTCACCGCCCAGTGGCGTGAGGTAGCTTAACCCCGGCTCTCCTTTTGACGCCGGCCGGCGTCACTCTGTTAAGTACAATTTGAAGATGTCAACTATTAATTGAACAAGACGACTCCGGGGTAACGCGTGAGGCTCGCACTCGGGAAGTCCCGCGCTTGAGTCCCTTAGACCACACTGTATATCTAGGAGTTTCCATGCTTTTCCCTGGTCAATAGGTAAATGCAGGAATCTTTTTCATGTATCACAATTTCCTTTCTATCATTTCCGTTGTATACCCTGACACCTTACAGCTTACAGTAACTGCCTTATACCTAATAACTACACTCATTTTGAGGCGGTTAGGGCATTGTAGCTTTAACATCTAACCGCTGTCACTTTAATTTTATTTCAGAGAGTAAATGTCCTTAATATAGATTTACAGAGCGTAAAATTACCTCAGTGATGGTCCGAAGGAAGTCATGTAACGCGCAGTTCTCCAAAGTTACAGAAGTTTCCCTGAAGAGCGATGCTGGCTCCGGAGAGGAAAAGCTTGTCCTCTATCTTGCATTTTCGGCTGCTTGATATTACATGAATTATGTTCTACTCATGGCCACGTTGTCAACTGATTTCAGCATCAAAGCGACGCCTGTTTTATGCGATCATGCAAGCGAGATAGTGCTTGCTTTCCACGCTCGAACCAGGTGCATTATGTGTATCAAAGAACACTGCAGCTGTGAATCGGGAGGTTTATCCTTACGATACCACTATTTTAGATCTTAGAAAGCTATACATGTTTTCTTAGAGTGCTGGGATCTCCAAAAGCGGAATTTTGCTATGTGAAACATTAGGTTCTAACGGAGTGCTTAAAAACGCAACCCTTCACAGAATTTATTAATTATTTGCCCAGAGATGGGCAAAAGCGATCCGTGAATCCCTGTGATTCGTAAACCCTTCGTCGTGCAACTATGCTAAACAACAGTATGCATCCCCTTCGTTAGTTGATTTCAGGAGCCCATAGGTCACTTCCAGTCGTTTTGCGACCGGTATCAACGGAGGAATTATATCTGTGTCAATCCCTCTACCTCATTTGTAACAATGTTCTTCGTTCATATGAAGATTTATACATCTTCCTTATTATTATTATTATTATTATTATTATTATTATTATTATTATTATTATTATTATTATTATTATTATTATTATTATTATTATTATTATTATTATTATTATTATTATTATTATTATTATTATTATTATTATTATTATTATTATTATTGATCGTGGTCGTGGTGGTGGCGGCGGCGGCGGCGGCGGCGTCGGTGGTACAAGGAACAGTATGTAGTATTTCTTTGTTATGACTACACATTGAAAACATGCCAAATTTCTAGAAGGTTTACAGTCCAAACGTAGCAAACATACCATGCTATGTGACAAATCTCTCAACCAAAAGATCAAGTTATGAAATACCTATTTCAAATATGTAAAATCATTTGGTACTGTGCCAAGGGATAAACTAACTATATTCCCATTTTTGAAGCTTTAAAATTGAGTTTACTTCACATAGATCCCATGATTTTAGGAATCTTAGGAATAATATTTCAATGCTTAACCCCTTTACTGTAAATGTTTACAGTTAACTTGCAATACAGCAATATTTTGCTCAACATATGTTTGTGAACAATTTTTCTCTGATGAAGATATCAAAATCAGAGCTGAGATCTGGCGCTTCTGCGTAACTGGTATTGCTGTTACAGATAGCTGCCAGAGGTTATTCTGATTTGACACAGTAAAAGTATGACCGCTTGTTTCCTGTTTGATCGTTAACTGTATCAATCCACCACTGTCAAGATTTTAAGAAGCGATGAAATACCACTCTTCCAACCAGCAAGAATTACGCGGGTTGCGTGCACGGTGGATTCGGAGCAGACACTTCCGCCCGCCCATTATTATAAAAACAAACACGTACCTAACAGGTAAAGGATGTATTGTATTCCACACAATAAAGTCGGTATCGAGACTTCTTAGTATATGTACTGCCGAAGCGAGTACAAATGCATATTTTGAGGTCCCAGAACCAAAACAAGAAAATGGTTGCCACACGTATGCGCTTGTCTGTGGACAACCAAATGTTAGCTGAACATCAAGCTTATTTTTATTTGATCATCTGACGCTATGTAGGGTTTGCCTAGCAACACAGAATACTGCAAATAATTATTAAGCTCATCCAGTAATAATGGATAGCAAATATAACAAAGACAATAATAAAAAATAACAGCAACAATCGTATAAAAATAACAATCATAAAACTATCAATTTAGATAAAGGAATTAACAAAGTGTTTCCCATAAAGATGATTTCTCAAAATAGCTACAGAATATTTTTTGGGCAGCTTCCAAAAATACGACGCGCAGATTTTTAAACTACTTATGTTTACATTGTACAATTTTTGTAATTTTCAATTGCAAAAAAAAAAAAAAAATGACTTTAATTTTAATTAAAATGCCATTAAAATGCTTACATGGAATATGTTGTTATGGAAATAACATGTGAAGCTCTATTCATTGTGAGAGAATTTGTCCTTCTTTTGTTCCACAAGGCATAGACCCAACGATCTGTTCCGTCCTCAATTCAACATATCACTCCATCGTTTCCTTGGTCTTCATACTTGGCTTATATATATATTACATCTTCTTGGTTTATAATTTAATAAAACGTTTGGTAGTCGTGTCTGTTTGTTTGTTTGTTTGTTTGTTTGTTTGTTTGTCTAGGAGGGTATATGCAGCTCCTGCTCTCAGGAACTTCATCTCTGCTGCTTCAATTGTTTTCCTATCTGCCCTATTCATAGTTCAGTTTTCACTTCCTTATGTTGCCATTGGCATTGTCATTACTTTATAACACTTCATTTGTGTTAGCTTTGGCTTCTTGTTTTTTAGTGTTCTACGGTTTGTTCCGTTGGTTGTCTTAATTTATTTAATTTTATATTCAACTCTTCGGTTTTGCTATACGATATATTAAAACCTAGATCATTAGAACTATATATTTGTTCTATTATTTCATCAATAACTATCTTACATGATTTACCCCATCGATTTTGTTTTGGCTGTGGACATATTTAAGTTTTATATCACCATAATATCTTTGTTATTAATATCTGTATCTGTAAAACCTCCTCTGTTTCCTGAAAAATAATTGAAAGAATTTTGAGCAATTACATGTAACCAATAAACCGACACAAGACTTCGCCGTCCAGGAAATGTGGATATCTTCAAAACACAGCTTATTTAAAAAAATCGTCTGTAGCAGTAACCATTTCGAGGTATTCATTGTTATTGATTTGAATTTTTTAATGCACTAGTCATTTTTGAACTGGTTTTCACGACGCCGTTTTTCTGTGTCCTCTGTGGATAAAACTTTGCACAACTTTACACAACTTTACACAACTTTACACATGACTTAGCACATGACAAGAACTACAATGTTTTTATGTTTTCCGGAAACTACCCAACCATTATTTTGAGCCATACAACATGCTGGGTGTTAAAACTGTTCTTCCCCTCATTTCCAACTTCTTACAAATAAAACCGCACTAAAAGTCAACCAGGACACAAGTTGGTTAACTCGTGTTCAATATGCTATCCATATTTTGATTTTCAATCACCTACGTACAACATTGTGGACAAAATCCCGATAATTTAAGCTCATCGAAAATAGCGCCAATGTTCTTTCAAAACGGGACGGCGAAGTAGCTCATTAGTTTTGTTTGTACCTCTAGTAGCCCTATGCATTGCCCACGAAGTTCGGAGTCTACGGTAAAATCCGTAGGTCCCTTCGTTCCATCGCTATCCTTACTGTCATCCTATCATTGGAGATAACTCACCGTGCACTGATGTCTTCAGCTAATGAAATTGAACTTTTATTTATGGACACTTTTTAACTGCTATGGTTTGTTACTTAGCATCCCATTCTATAGATATTAGGCATGAAAGACCTCTTATTTTTGACTAGAGGCCTCTTTATCAGACTTGAGGTTTCTTTTATGTGCCATAATCTACGATACGGGACACCAGCCTTACTTCTCTTCTCAAGGAAACCATGATAATACTCTAAGCTGGGAAAAATGCATTCCCCCCGTCGGGTTTGAACATGCGTTCTCAAGAACCAGAGCTCTTTGTTACCACTAGACCACGGAGAACGACTGGCCATATAGTGAGCGTTGGAAACAACTCGTACGATCCCTGTCTTTATTTTCAACTGTTTACTTAAAGAAGACATTCCATGACATGCTGGCAAAGTCAGCTAATTTGGTTATAAACCAGTTGGAACTAGGCAATATTCAGCAAGAGAGCTTCATTACTGATATGATATATGAAATGTTATCCCAGGGCGGCAGCTTTAATGCTACTCACGTGAGAGGTGTTATCTCGTAGCTTATGTTTACGTTACTGCCACAAAACGTAACTATTGTGCCAAGAACTTGCATTGATTCGCATATTAGAGAGCAAAGGGAACCACCAACTTGCCTGAACTTGGAGCAGATCTTATTAGCCATAGGCAATCTGCGTTACAGAAATGGATAACGAAGTTCTGTTTGTGCGAGGGAGTGGAAAGGCTGCAGGGTGAGCAAAAATCTTCGACGATACTTCGTATTTCCACGACAGTTTCCGCATAACGTTGCTCAGGTCTACATGGGGCAGGATAGGGAATATTGGACAATATGGACTCGTAACCCACACATTAAATAAGTTTAAGTCCGTGTTATTTAATACTTCTAACATATAAATACTCGCCAAAACTTTTTCATGACAAATGATTTGACTAACAAAAATTTACGACGTTATCCTCAAAGAAAGAGGTTCATAAATGTTCAATAAAGTGTGCATACAAAACCAAAATGCAAATTAAATTGCAGAAAATATTGTGTACTATAAATTGAAAATTCCTCTTCAATATGATATAACATTTTAACTTTGTACTGAAATACTTGTTCTTTGAAGATATTTTTAAAAAATATGTACTGCATCTGCAATTGTACTATGAAATTTGCACCAGTTCCCTCGTTGGAGTAGGAAGGTAAATTTTAGTTCGTTTTAGTTTATTATCCAAAAATTTGATACCATTTATAAATACCTCAGTTTTCGTGTGTCCTTAACAAATATATGTGAAGTTTTTCTATAATTTAAATTTACACAGTATTTAAACATATATTTTATACAGGTCTTTTAAGATACTGGTTTAATCTAATTATTGAGGACAATATTTTATATGCCGTGGATAAATTCTCAAAGGATAGATACTGTTAACATCTAATGAAGAATGTTGGACAATTTCATTCTCAGGCAAATGTATAAATGTTAGAATTGTACATTTATATCAACTAGGAAAAATCTAATGAACAATGTAGTATACATAACTTGACGAATGTATATTTTATACTTCGTTGAATACAAGGTTGCCACGGCGACAAAGCTTACTTTTAGCAACAGTTTGGTTATACATACATACTTTCTAAAAGGAAAGAACATGACACAAGATTCATTTAATATGTGTGTTGTAAAAGAAAAGAAAGGAAAAAAAAGTAACTTTTCAGCTACCATATAAATGGTATAGCAGAATGGCAACCAAATCCTTTACTGCTGACAGGCTGACTCGGTTTATTGTTTCTGTCGATATTCCCAGCCTGCTGCAGATGTTCACAACGAAGGAAGGCATAATTCCTGTTAAAGTTGTATATTTATATCAACTAAGGGGGTGTAAGTGCTACTTAAGGGCAGGGTAATCAGGGAAAGAAAGAAAAAAGACTGAATACTAGGGGTAAACTTAACCATACTGACTGAATAGGCATTTGGTGAATATAAATACTTGAAATAATAAGTCCAAAAATGTTTAGCTGTTATATTATGGATAAGAGTAGATGGTTTTATAATAATCTAATGTCTAGATGAAACAGTTCCTTTACATTGTTTGTCGTTCACGGTATTTATTATTATTATTATTATTATTATTATTATTATTATTATTATTATTATTATTATTATTATTATTATTATTATTATTATTATTATTATTATTATTATTATTATTATTATTATTATTATTATTATTATTATTATTATTATTATTGTTATCGTTATCGTTATCGTTATCGTTATCATTATCATTATCATTATCATTATCATTGTCATTGTCATTATTGTTATCATTCATTATCATTATCATCATTATCATTATTATCACAATTATTATCATCATTAATTTATTAGTATTTATCATTATCATTATTGTTGTATGTGCACTTATTCTATGTGAACTTAGAGAGGGAAAAATTCCCACGCCAGCACCGGGGATGGAAACCTGGTCCTCCGCACCAGAGGCAGGCGCGCTACCACTGCACCAAGGAGGCGGTCTCCAGTGAGTAAGGGATAGTAGTATGGAAAACATGCGTGCTTGTGATTGAGAATAGCATTTCATTTTTGTTAAAAAACGGTACAAAAATCAAGAGGATTTTTTTCTTTATTTTCGTTCCAGTCTTCATACAGCATGGACCGGATTTCGCCGGCGGGTCGCAGTTTGGAGAGCCCTGTCTAGCTATTCAGCATCTATCGCTTCAGGGTTTTCTGGGTTCCAAACCGTCTGTGGTAACGGCGGAAAGCGGCTAGACAATTATACCAAAGTCCACAAGAGCTGTGCAACTGTTTGTAAAAGCTGTCGGCTCGGCACTAAGCCGGAAACTGTATAATCAGGTCAATATTACTTCAAAGGATGCTGCGCTTTTTGACCCCACTAAAACAGCATCATTAATGTGATAAAAAGAACTTCCATATGTCCGTTGGCATATTTCTAAAACAAGTTCTTTCGTTTGTGGACAAAGCTGGCACGGCAACCTTTGTGAAAAAATGCTCTGTAGATATATCCAGTAAAAGTAGTGGTTTATAACATTGAATTCGCGTTGTTGAAATGTTTGTAAACTGTTAAATGAGGTATAATTCAGAAAGTTAAAACATAACCACTCTTATTTACAGCTCACTTTTTATGATGTAAATTAGTGTTACTTTTTATCCTGGTTTCGTTTACTACTATGGCCATGTTGGTGACTTTGACTAGGAAAACAGTATTTCGTCAGCAGGAAAAGTTAAATCGTTTGCCTTGGTTCTAAATTAAGTTTTATTGCGTTGAGGGGGTCAATGTGAACATTTTCTAAAATTCGAAGTATTTTATTGACTCTACATCTTAGGCCTGCATAGAGAATTTCGGTTGTAAAATTTGGTGCAGCATGCTAAGACGTTCGTGCGTTATGCATTATAAGACGAATTTAAGCTATTAAAATGCTGCTTACGATACAGTTTCATGATCTTTAAAAAGAATTTCATATTTAAGTTCATTTTACAGCTATAAAATAAGTTTGCCAGAAAGTGTAGTGGTAAATTATTTGTTTAATTGTAAGTTTACTGTGACTTCAGGTAAATTTTTGGGACCAAAATTACATATGTTTCGTAGTAACTATAATTGCAGTTTATTCCTCTCATACTAAACTAATAAGTTATGTTCCCTTCCAATATTAAGTTTCAAAATGTACTTGTTTGTTTTGTACAATAAACTAAAAATTATTAATCCTATAAATATTATGATAGAAAACGAGCAAAGTCCAGTCCAATTACTCTTTTTCAGTTTTTGTTCTAACTTCTAACACAGTTCTTTTACTGATGTTAACACAATCTATCTTTCGTGATATTACAATCCACAACTGTTTTCTTCTGGTAACCTGGCTCACTCCTTTGTCTTTCTTCAGTTTCTCTGTCTTTCAAACTGTTGACTTTGACGATACAATCACTCAACCCTCAATAACTGCTTTGCTATCTGCCTATCGACGCGACCGTATTCACTCAGCTGACACACACACACACACACACACACACACACACACACACACACACACACACACACACACACACACACTAAAACTAAAAGCTGACTGACTCCCCGACGACTCACGGCTGAAAATTAACTCCTCTGGTCATTGCCCCGCCTATTTATATAGCGAGGACTTTTCTCGAACTTCTACAAATACGCCGGCCGTCGAACAGTTCTCGAATGATCTAGAAGATCCCTTTTGTTCTGTCCCATGATTGCTCACAATAGTTGTGCGAGGTAGCTTGACCTTGAGCGTCTTTGCAACAAGCAGCACCAGTGGGGTAAGGCAGCTCTGCCATGTCCGTCCTTTGTTATTCGCCGCGGCCAGTGCCACAATATGATCAACATTTAACAATAATAACAATAACAATAATAATGATAATGATAATAATAATAATAATGATAATAATAATGATAATAATAATGATAATAATAATAATAATAAATAATCCTTAGGGCGCCTCGTCTATGTAAAGGTTACCCTCATCGTCCGGCCGCTGCGTCCTCCAGCCGCAAGCAAGGTCACGTAGGGTTGTAGTTTGGGGTGGAGGGGGTCAGCACGCCGACTCCTCCGACCGGAAGGCGACAAAGCTAAGACCGCAATTGTAGTGTGATTGATAGTAACCCTGTTCGCTTCCAGTCACGCTAAGTCACTGTGATGACGGAAGTATGTAAATTATTGTTTAAGTCTTTGAGTAAGAGGCACTAAAATTAAAGTAACACTTGATCTAGCAAAAATAAAAAAGCCTCGTTCAGTAGCACTTGTGTATCCTCCAAACAACCCCATATGGACTTTGACATGGTTCAGAGGGGGCATCGTGACCTATGACCCCGTATTCGGTCAGGAGGAGAAGAGGTGAAGTGGGGTGAGAGGTTACTAAGGGGGACCGGACCTGTGGAGAGACGCTAGATTTAAACTCGCCGGTGATGACTCGTGCACACGACTCCCTCTCTCTCTGCGAACTTACACAACCCCTGCGGAATCCGGGACCCAGAGACCTCCCCCTAGGTCCGGGGGACGAGGATTTACAGAGAGCAACACCTGCTGTGCAGCCAGAAACTCCCGCCGATACTCAGAATCCTGAAACAGCCAATCAAAATGAAAGTGATGTGATGGTTCGACCATTGGATTCGAAGCCATGTTCTCCCGAATGCGAGTCTCAGATGCTACCATCTGAGCCATCCTTCTCGGTTAAACCATAATGAAATCCAAAAGATACATATACCAAAATGATGTTCGGAATGGCACTACGTATAAGGACACCATTGTGAAACAGCAGAATATTGTTTGGGGCTGCAGTCATCCAGAAATAAATTTTCATGATTTAAGGCTCAAATGGCAGAAGTATCCTTTTTAAGGAATGACTGTGTTAGGGCGCCTTCATAGTAAATATGTTATTGTTAGCAGACACCATTATAGTTGTCACCTTTCCTTTTAAGGATTGGTTTGTATAAGCCACCAAAAGCAAAGATTGCTGAATTTGTTGTTTTGGTCTCGCAATACCCCGTCTACCATTAGAATAGTAAAATAGTCGCTCAGATGGCATCTTGTGTATATTGACCATTCCATTTTTACTTTCTCTACTACGTATAGTAAGTAGAAGAAGTATTGTATTCCACCCAAAAATTCGATGTCGAGATTTCACCGGAAATATGCTTTGAGGTCCCCTGAATAAAAAAGAAGCATTATTAGAGAAAGGTCGTGTGTCGGTGTGTGGATGTATGTGAACCGCACAACTCAAAAACGAAAATTCGGTTAAAAATCAAAGTTGGTATTTCAGTTTGTCTTTCAAGGATGCGACACGAAGATTTTGAAGAAAATTCCCCCACTCTAAACTCCCCTTTACATGAAACATTTTTCGAAAATATTGATTTCCTGGAAAATCTAACCATTTTGATTAAGATGCCATATGTTTAAGATATTTTTATGACAAATGAAATGTATATTTTGAATTTCCTGGCTATTGCCTATGTAGTCCTGTTCATTCTGGATGACTATTAAATGATCCGTCAACCGTAAAGAGATAGAATAAACCACGCTCCACAAAATGGAGATCTTGCTAAAACATGCATTTTATGTCCAAATATTTGTTTGTATTGTGAATCATTTCGGAGATATTTATTGTTATTTGTGTGAGTTTTGGAATACTTAAACTTTCGTTAAATGGAAGATAGTTCACTTTTTATATAGGAGTCTCAAAAGTTTTAAAGAGATTTAACTATCGCTGAAAGCCTACTGTATTCCAATATTCCCCATGCACTTACAAGGAAATAAGCAATAAGATAATTTGTGCAAACTAACACAAAGAAGATATAGAAATAAGAGTTTGTAAGAATGGTTAGTACAAGAGTAGAAAAAGTCATGCGAGTGCAACACTCATATTTTTGTCATCTTTTTCTGCCACAAAATACTCTACATTTCTTAAATCTTCGCTTTTTATTATACTGGCAGTTTTAATCTTAAAAATGGCGAAAAGGTTATTTCTAAAGCTTCGATTCTACTTTTCTTAATACTTAAAATTCTTTGCCATATAAATTAGTCGGCTGATACGATTATACAGTTATATTACAATGTAATGTTTACTTCAAGTTTCTTTCCTCATTGATTTACCTAAGTACTCCCTAGTTTGTCCATTCATGGACCTCTGCGTTTATGGTGCTTTAAAATTTCCGTTAGTTGTATTAAACAAGAATGGTGACAATGCACAATTTGTTTTGCCCTTGGTTTACTTTAATTATAGAGTCTCTACTTACGCTTATGTTCAAATTATCATACAATGTTTAATAGATTCATTAACGTTATATACATAAAGCTTACTCCACTATTTTGATCTTTCATTATATCATAGGCAATTTCGTTGTCATTTTGGAATACAAATGGTATTTCATAAATTTCTGTAAAGTGTATTTTAAGCTTTTATGAATAGTGTGAAATCATTATACCGAGAGAGCAAAATGTTTCCGAACGGGCTGCGCATTGTTTTGTCTGTCTGGGTCCTTGGCGCACGTTGCTGTCTGCCGCTATCATAGAAAGCCGCGGATGAAACAATACATTTTAAAAACTACTTTTAAAGGCTTTACTTAGCAACACCATGAAAGAAGATGCTGAAATTAGCTACTGTCGCTGTTCATACATGTTCGAGTTCTCTTTAGTACTGTCCAACACTTACCATAGTTGAGTTGAGAAATGCTGACAATTAAATTACGGATATTTTGGTTTAATTCTTCCAGGGTGTGTGGATTTGTCTTGTGCACTTTGTTTTCAGTTGCTCCAGATATAGAAATATAGATATATAAATCGCTTATTGGAGTTATGAGAAACTTTTCTCCACCAATGGCGCACCATACACAAATATTTTCGTCTTGAAGGGCTACTACATGGATAATATTAGGTTCTGTGTTTTGGGGCCAATTTTTTTCGAGTCAACAGTCGACGCCCGTACATACGTGAATACAATTCTTTAAAAGTAGCTTTTAAAATGTGGTATTGCCTCATCTGCGCCTTTCTTGGATAGCGGCATTCGGCAACGATCGCCGAGGATGCGGACAGGCAAAACACCGCGCAGCCCGTTGGGAAATGCTTTGTTCGCCCGTTATACGAATGACTCTACTTCCCTAAATGCTAATCTCATTTAAAAATACAATCATAATATTAATATTGCATTGGTGCTAGATTAGCACATTAGCACATTTGTTCAACCATGGTTTCTCTAAGAAATATATAGATGTAAATCTAAATTAAGAAGTTTTCGGCAATGAATAATGACCAAACTGCTATGGCGCCATTAGCAGCATTTCCCATAGTTGTTTGGACCCATACTGGCTCCTTGCCGAGCATCCTTCCGAGGAACGCGGACATAACAATGGCCATATCCCTCGCTCGCTCCTTGCCCCTGGCAAGGCTCTGAAGTACATAAATTCAGTGGAAGCAATTAGTTATCCGCATTTCGTGACTGAATGCGATCAAACGCTCTTGTAATACCGATGCAATATTTCCTACCGGACTGTGTCTGTTCGTATCATCCCCACTCCTCTTTTTGGTTGTCTCTGTCCTGAGGTAGCCAGCGTTAGAGTTAGTTTTGAACGTCACCGGGGCACATTTGCCTTATACTTGAGTGTTGACTCTTTATAATCAAACGAATAAACAAACCTGGTTCTAGAAAAACTCATTGAACAGTATATCTCGCAGGATTTAATGTATTTAAATAAAGTAATAGTTTAATGATTTCCCGTACACTTTAGTTGTTCTCAAACTGTAAACATATAAAAAAAGTAGCAACCTAAAATTCCAATAGTTGTGTTCCACGCAAATTGGTTCTTGGAAGGCCACACGTTACACCTGGGTAACACTTCGCAGTAAAACACCCACGCGTGCGCACTCACTCACTCTGTCACTCACTCTCACTCACTCTCTCTCTCTCACTCTCTCACTCACTGACTCTCGCTCTCGCACTCGCACTCGCTCTCGCCCTCGCTCTGTCTCTGTCTCTCTATGTCTCTCTCTGTCTCTCTCTGTCTCTGTCTGTCTGTCTCTCTCTCTCTCTCTCTTACACACACACCAATTAGCTCGCATGTTTTATTCTGTTCGATGAAATTATCAGTGGTATACACATTACTAACCAATATAATAACTTCATGGCAGAACATTATTTTCGAATCGGAAGAATAATCCAAATTCCTCAGTGTTAGAATAGTGGCACCCTGAATGAAAACATTATCTTCATTTACAAAACCATGACAATTAAGCAGGAACTTGTCGTTTTACGGGGTTAAAAACTAAATATTTTGTCTTAATATCCCTCCAATTCCAGTGGAAAAAGTGAAGCTTAATAGCTCAGCTGGTATTCTGGCTAATTTTACTGCGGTAGAAATTCGTATGTTTTTCTTCACAACCTTCTCTTGCGACCGGTTCAGTTACACGAAAGAAGTAGGTATACCACTCGTTAGAATTTTCTAAACCTTTAAGCAAATACGAAAAATTAGTATAGAAAATAGCTTGTTGTGCACATATAACGAGTGAAATGAAGAAAATAATGAAACTGTACTTTTATCTAATAGCACTGGTTCACTAATTGCAAGAAATTATTGTAATGCTAACCCATACAACGCTCTCTCACCCACTCTCTGTCACTCACTATAACTTGGAACATGGATGCCGTCCTATACCTTTCGGTGACATTTCCATCGTTTCGCTCTCCAATATTAGCCTGTAGTATATAATGCAACGAGAGCATAATAGCAGCAATTAAGATGCAAGTTTGCTTTATGAGGCGAGAGGTAACGAGTAACATAATATTCATATGAACATCTTAACTGTCAAGTTTCACATTACCATTTATGCTCGGCCATATGACTAAGTTCAAAACATTTATAAAATTATGTTAATATTCTACGCTGCATGTTATTGTCAGTAATGTCCGACATTTTAATCATCATTTATTCTTCGCTGTACACACGACAATCGATTGTTGCGAAATTATTCCTTTTATTATGTTGGCCTTGACACAATGATACAGACTGTAGCTTGGTCGATAGAACACCTGCCTGCTGTGCAAAGGGTCCCGGGTTTGATTCTTGGCTGCAAGCGTGGGATATCTTCTTTAACTAGGATTATTCTCCATCCTCCCTAGAATCTGGAAGTTACAAATGTTAATGTATGTATGAATTTAATGTAATAAATCCAAAGTAATATAAATCGAAAGATGAAAACCACCGTTAAGCTAATAAACACCATGGCTGTTAAGCAACTGTTCCAAGGGGTAGTATATAAATGGAACACACACACACACACACACACACACACACGCGCACACACACACACACAGACACACACGTCAACAACAACAATGATACAGCGAGTATAGATGTTATAATATTTAAAACATAGACTCCGATAAACCAGAAGACAAATTGAATTTATTATGTTATTTACGGTATGGCATGGTTTAAATTGGGAATTTGGATATTAAAAGGTTACAGGGGAGGGTTAGAGGAAGGATTTTGTCCTATATGCAAAAGAAAAGAGTGCAATGCATATTTTATTAGAATGTAAGGAAACGGATATTCGTAGGAAGGATTTGATACAAAGTAAATGGTTGAAAATGGCAAAATCAGTAACAATGCGAAAAATATTTTGCTATCATTCACAGATTGCAATGTTTCCATTCAGAGTAAAGAAGAAGCGGATATGGTCAGTTAAGTAAATGGGAGTATGGAGTACAAATAGTTTGAAAATTATAATGTAGAATTTAGGTGGTGCAAATAATGATTAGATTATTTATAATAATTGTGGATAGTAGTGATGCATATTGTTCGTTATGTAATAAATATTTTTATTGTTTAGAAGGTGTTATAAGAACTTGCAAAGAACCGGGCTAAATGCCTAGTTATATCCATAAATAATAAATGTAAATGTAATAAGCTACCAAAGAAAACTGTTGTGAATGTTATTTACAATGATTTCTAAATTTGAACTATACATATGCTATTCGCAGAACACAAAAACCGACAGCTTCGCTTTCAGCTGCATGGGGGTTGTGTGTAGACCGCAAAGCATCAATTTCTACCGGTGGATCTTTTGATTGGTATCGTTATGAACTGGTGCCCCTTTGATTGGTGGGTACCTCTATCATTATGAAGAAGTGCACCGTTGATTGGTGGATAGTAGTATCGTTATGAAGAGGTGAATATAATGATGTCCATTACTGGACATATTCATATTACGATTTTACAATTATATGTACATAAAACTTTGAAAATGGAATAAAAGGTATATTGTTCTACATAGTTGCTCATTTGAAGAACTGAAGCAATTAGTGGATGAATTGAAGCACTTATTACAGTTCGCTGGGGGTTTTGTAATGTTGCCTCAAAGGGTTGTACAGTTGGCACTCGATAATGACAAGCTTGAGTGTCCGTCGTGCACAGTACTTTTGGCAGATTCGAGCTTGATCCTCATTACGTAATCTTGGTGTGGCCTATTCTTACTCACGATATTAAAACTTGATCATATCCAAATGTACAGGCTTTTAGGTTACATTACTCGAAATTTTATTTCGTAGTTTGCATTTCAAAGCGTCCATTTATATTGTCTCCAATTCTCGAAATATCCTTTTTAACATATCTGATCATAATGTAGAGATTGTTGGGGAGCTTCTTTGCTGCTCGTTAGCCAATTTGTTACCCTTTATTCCGCAATATGAAGATAACCAGATTATGATTACATGCTTAACTTCATTAGTAAATTTATAAATAAGCAACTGGATTTCTTTAGCGAGAAGAACAAGAATGACTTTAGAGAATGGGTCTGCAAGTTACCCATACATCACAGCTTATAATTGCATATAGTTCTCCACCTTTGTGTTTTGCTGAGTATTCCACTCATAGGTGACTTGGTTGAAATCAGCCAATCATGTGCATAACTTCAAATTTCAACCAATGACAGCTTTCATTCACGAAAAAAAAATCGCACTTCTTTGTCACTTCCCTTGAACTTTAGTTATCGCCCCCTCTGCTTTACTTATGCTGTGGTCAGGTGGGGGAATCTAGCTGCACTGTCCTACAGATATCGAACAGCCGACGCAATTTGACGCAACAGAGCTGCTATTCAAATGTCAAATATGGCTCGCTTCGTGAAATATTTAATGCTGAAATAGATTAAATCCGAAGAGGGGGAACCTCAGAACACCAAATACAATAGGAAAAATGACTGGACCCAGTTTGACATATTTGCTATCGAACGAAATTATAAATGAATAGTAAATACAACTTCTGACATTGCCAACATCTTGAAAAATTGGAGCAACAATATAAGAATCTTTAGTTATCGCCCCCTCTGCTTTACTTATGCTGTGGTCAGGTGGGGGAATCTAGCTGCACTGTCCTACAGATATCGAACAGCCGACGCAATTTGACGCAACAGAGCTGCTATTCAAATGTCAAATATGGCTCGCTTCGTGAAATATTTAATGCTGAAATAGATTAAATCCGAAGAGGGGGAACCTCAGAACACCAAATACAATAGGAAAAATGACTGGACCCAGTTTGACATATTTGCTATTGAACGAAATTATAAATGAATAGTAAATACAACTTCTGACATTGCCAACATCTTGAAAAATTGGAGCAACAATATAAGAATCTTGTAGGCCGTACCAATGGAGGTTGAAGTATGTATGCTTTGTTTCTTTTAAGGGGTTAGTAATTACAATATATAATTTAAATAAATTTCATAGAATATATCATCCTTGATTTCATGAAATAGTCTTAATAAATGCAACTTGTGGTAGTCAAATGCTCTAGATAAATTGTCAGTCACTCGTGGCATTACTAATGAAAATAGCTGGCCTCCACGGTGACTCCGCTGCCGTCGGCCGGCGTCACAATATTATTCCAAAATCCAACTTTAATATTGCTTCTTCTTATACTAAACTTCACATCTGCATGTGGTAATATCATCCTCATGAATTAGACTTAGGTCTTTTCCGGTCTCACATTATCTTTCGGTCTACCTACTCCTCGAATTCCTATTGGTTGATATTTCATTGTTATTTTACGAATTCTATTTTGTGATATTCGTTACAAATGATTTAACCAATTATCTCTACAACGTGTTGAATGTAAAATAAATTAATATTTAGGTCTTCTCTTATAGTTCAATTTGAATTTCTGTCTTGTAGCTTACTTCCCTTTACTGATCTTAAATATCTCATTTCTACCGACTCAATTCTTTTTAAGTTCCTTTGTCTACAGTCCATGTTTCGCTAGCGTATAATAAAACAGGAAACGCCATCACATAAAATTTGGGTTTCTTTGCTGGTTTGTTGTTTTCAGGATTTTCTTTAACATTCCACAAATATTTAAAAATGTACGAAGTTTAAAGTCAATATATTTTTCTTTATTATATAAAACTATAGTACGTAAATAGTTAAACATTGAAATCTGTTCTATTCTGTTATCTTGTATTATGTTACTTCAGACTGGTTGTTTACCCTTAAAGGCCTAGATCACTGTTTTTCTGAATGAAATTTTAAAATTTTATTTTTCTCATTTTATATAGGCAATGTAGTGTATATGGCAGTTTATCCTCCTCGTCGAAAATTAAGACGATATCGTCAGCATATAAAATTATATTCGGATATAATCCTCGTGCTAGTTTAATACCTTTATCAATCGTGGCTTTCACCTCTTGTAAAATATCACTTATGTGTATATTAAACAAAATGGGAGATATACCACAACCTTGCTTGACGCCATGGTTTGTGTGAATTCCTATAATCGTATACAACATTCTATGAAAAACAGTGACAGTATTCGGTTAAAGGTTATATGACTCTACCAATTAAGTGAAACAGGCATTTGTCGGAATTACTGAGTGTAGTTCGAAGTTTATGATTCTTCTTACAGAATAAATCAGAACCAACAGGTGGGGCTAAAGGAACGCAACGTACAATAATGGACAGAAAATTAGATGTAAATGGCTTCAGGGAGGGAGATGTGCGTGTGTGTGTGTCTTACTCGTCCATGTTTGTTTGTTGGTAGGGAGAGGAATAAAAGTGGAGGCAGGAAATTGAGGCTCGTTCACATTCACTTTAATCTTGTACTAGAAGCGTGCTAGGCGTGTTGTTCTGATTGTGAATAACGCCAGGGCATATGATTTTTGTGGCATGTAGCGGTAACGTGAAGCGTTTAGTTACGTACACATTCGCTAATTACACCACTTTGTATTTCCTAGCGCTAATTGCCTAATTTCCTTACGCTGCAAATGACGGTGAACACAATGTCATCTGTTTCAGTGCCTTGCAGGCTATTTTAATATAGTTCGCTGCCTCTTTTCCACGTTCTGCTGCTGGAGTACCTACCTTGCTGATTTACACACATGCATACTCTGTCTTCAAAGAGTATTTGTGTTCTTTGCCACAAGTTAAGATATACTTTTTGCTTCAAACTCCCAGAACCTTTTTTTGGGCTTACATTATTGATTTATCTGTTCAGGACTTTCTTTGTATCTTTGTCTTTTTCTCCTTAGTACTCTGTTTTAGCAATCTGTTTCAAAATAAATAACAGTACGTTCGTTTTTTGACATTTCATACACCACGATAATTGATGAATATGTATTTTAATTCTCGTTAAATGTGAATGTGAATTAAAATATTGAAAACCAAGGAAAATTTTAATCTTCGTGGGGCTTTCCTAGTACTCGTAGCAGCCTTTTAGAACTGAACTTTGCCAAACTTTAAGCTGGTGAATTCAATAAAATCGGATGCCAGAATATGTTCCCTCTTCCTCTCTCTTCCTGCCATATCCTACTTCTCCCTTAACTTCGTACTCTTCCCCCATCTCCCCTCCCCCCCTTTTCTCACTTCCACACTCATTCCCGTACCTCACCCCTCCCTCTCCCTCTCCCCCTCCGCTGCCTCGCCCATTCCCATATCTTACCCATGCCTCTTTCCCATTCTCCCTCTTCCTCCGCTCTTCCTCCGCCCTCCCTCTTCCTCCGCTCTCCCTCTTCCTCCGCTCTCCCTCTTCCTCCGCTCTCCCTCTTCCTCTCCTCTCCCTCTTCCTCCGCTCTACCTCTTCCTCCGCTCTACCTCTTCCTCCGCTCTCACTCCTCCTCCGCTCTCCCTCTTCCTCCGCTCTCCCTCTTCCTCTGCTCTACCTCTTCCTCCGCTCTCACTCCTCCTCCGCTCTCACTCCTCCTCCGCTCTCACTCTTCCTCCGCTCTCCCTCTTCCTCTGCTCTACCTCTTCCTCTCCTCTCCCTCTTCCTCCGCTCTACCTCTTCCTCCGCTCTCCCTCTTCCTCCGCTCTCCCTCTTCCTCCGCTCTCACTCCTCCTCCGCTCTCACTCCTCCTCCGCTCTCCCTCTTCCTCTGCTCTACCTCTTCCTCCGCTCTCACTCCTCCTCCGCTCTCCCTCTTCCTCCGCTCTGTGATTCTCTCTGTTTATTCTACAGATTTGAACCCGGGCCAGCAACATGAGGGGGGGGGGATTTCGAGCCAAATTGGGGGACTAGACTCTTCCCAAGATGACTAAAAATTATCAAATATATGATTTGTGTATGTCGATAAAATTTAATTTCATATAAAAACTTTGGTTTCTCTTGAATGTACAACCTTGCAGCCTGGCGTTCCCCAAGACGGTTGTACGATTCCATTCATGGAGTACCATAATTGATCCTAGACAACTTTTAAGTTCTTCAGCGTTTCCTTCAGTCCTTCCAAACTCAAATTTTTGTTTATCTTTTCTTAGTATTCTCTTTAAGTTTTGCTATAGATTTGCACCATTTTTTGTTCCTTTGCATTCAGATTTTAAAGTCAACGTTTGTAGGAAACTAGCTTGGACGATTTGGTCGTCATAACAACCTGCTTATGAAGTTAGTTTAATAAACAAAACGCGTTTAGTAGTATTATTAACGAAGAAATAAATTGTTTCATTGAATTGCCTCCAAATATCAGGGTACTAGTGTGTTAAATTCTCATTTTGGTAAAATATTCCGATTAACGATAGCGACATTAAATAAAATGTTAGTTACTCTTCACCAGGAATGTAGCCTTTGCTTTGGAAATATCTGTCCAGCTACAACTGGAACTTACACTGTCAAAACTAAGTCTAAATAGTATAGTAAATTAC
This sequence comes from Tenodera sinensis, assembly GCA_030765045.1. NCBI lineage: Eukaryota > Metazoa > Arthropoda > Insecta > Mantodea > Mantidae > Tenodera > Tenodera sinensis. The sequence goes on from CM060971.1 coordinate 72,712,460, forward strand.
ATTTATACATTACCTTCTGAAATATTGTTGCCTAGAGATGCCATTAAATGAACCATAATTTGAACTTCTAAACTTCGTGTGGTTTTTACTTAAAATTGTAATTGTAAGAGAATATAAAATTCAGATTGTTCAGTAAGTTTCCACAATTATAAGACACCTATAGCATTAAGAAACTTGCATTATATCAAAATATTGTGATTTTTTACTGTTACTTGTCTCACGAGAAAGTTGAAGTTGCTCACGTGAAGCAGTTCTCGAACCGAATTAACATTTCAAATTTACAGAGGTTACTACAATGATTTGACTGCAAGCTTATTCGAGAAAAAATAGGCTAAGGAGAGATAGAAAGGCATAAAGGTTATATAGTTTACATTCACTTGACTTTCTAAAACATGTCTATTCTTACAAAAACATTTTTTTTTGTTTTATACAATTGGCTTTGCTTTTTCTTTCTATTTAATGTTTAACGTTTTTAGAAATGCTTTATTACACATTTTTATTGTGGATTTTTTATAGTTGCTTTAAAATCAGAACACATATTCTTATACATGTTGATACTTTTGAAGAACTGAATTAACTTGAGGCAATCAGTTGAGGTGTTAAGCGTTGATTGAAGTTCACTGGATATTTTGTAGTGCTGTCGCCATCGGTTGAAGAGCTGACAATGATGATATGATATTTCACAGTGTTGGCAGATTGGCGGTTGGTCCTGTTTTCGAACGTAGCTGTGGGTAATTTTGGAGTCTTAATCGGGATATTAAAACTCGATCCCGTCATGATACATTTTTCACGTGCAGTTACGCAACTCTAGTTTATATTTCGCAGTTTGCTTTGCGAGGTGTCAAACCTCTCGTCCTCAACTTGATGTTGCGGGTAGAAGGCGTTACAGGGGGCTGAAGCATCTGGCTTTGTACTTTCATATTCTTTCTATAACATCCTGGAACTAATGTATGTTTCCAGCAGTTCAAAATCTGACGAATTCTGGTAAATTCAAACTAATAACAAAGCATATCCCCGTTTGACACTATAAAATTGGTATAAATTACGTATTTTGACGATACATTTACTTGTAGTGCACTATGTTTAGTCACTCTTTTTATTTACCAGTTATACAAAATTATAAGAAATTTATTTCGAAAGAAGACTACAAAGGTTATTCGCATAAGATTCATGGCATAAATTATGTTATGCAAATATCCTAAACGTACTTATTTATTCATTTATTAATTTTCAAGAGGGTGCACCGTACTTTTTCATATTATATATTAAACTTTAAAGGAATGCATAAATTAAGCATTTGCATTTCACACAAACAATGAAACATTGAAGTTAAGTCGAATGAAAATTAACAAGCACTTCTGAAAATGATCGTATGATATATATTTTAATCTAAATTATTATGTCCATTTTTGATAAAACAAAAAGCAAGAGTTGCTTTTCATGACAAATATAACTACGATTAATACACATTGAGTATATTTTTATCACTTCCTTCGAAGATGCTCTACTTAAATATGAAATCAGATATTTATTCAACGTTTCGCTTTTTAGTCCTTCCTGTTAGACGGACGTGCACGGGTGGATCTCAAAACATGTATTGACAAATGTCGACATGCAATATTTGGATTGAAAGCAATACATGATAAACACAAAATATAAAATGAAAATATGTCAGCATTTTTTATTTCAGTAAAGTAATTGCATAACTGGAAATTTCGAAAGCAGTAGGAAATTCTGCAAGGAATAATTAGTTTCCTCAACAGCTTCTAACGAAATAATTAATTGATGAGAACGTTCTAGAACACATTTCAGGTTTATGCAAATTAGTGACGGCTTGAAACACAAAAACAAAAGAAACTCTAAGTGAAGAAGAAAGGAAACGCAAGATACAGAAGAGTTTCTTGAAGGAAGGAACGAGCCAGGATTCGTAAAGAAGTAGGAAAGAAACCAACAAGTACCAACCTGCAGCAGAGGAAGAGGAGACAGAGAGAGAAAACAAAAACATAGTGGAGAAAAAAATAACAATAAGAAGGCCGTCGCCCATTTTCCAGAGAATTAGATAATGACAAACAATTTGAATAAAAGCAAAAACAAACGGCTGTAGATAAATAACGACCTGTGTGGCAGTAATTTTCCCAACAGGTTTTTGTGGACAATGCTAAAGAGGGGACAACTCGGTTACTTCAGCTAGACTTAGTGACTGCATTCACAAACGTTTTGATTAAGCTTTAAGTATATATTTACAAGGAATGCGGCACGCCTAGATGTGTTTTCTTTGTTAGAAACACTTTATCCCACTAATGGCTTTTTATTAATCCTTCATGTGAAATTTATTCTTTCTTGGTTTGAGGTATTCCGTTGTAATTCGTTTAAAAATATTTTGTCATTTCTAGCCAAGAACATAAATTATTGCATTTATTAACACACTTTTAGTAGCTTTACTTGTATCTATCAATTTAACGGAATCTTACGGTGTAATTTTCACCCAGTTAAAGTCGTCTGATTGACTTGAAAATTTGCACACGTGTTCAAGGACCGGTGACAATACAATAATATCATGATCCTGTCCTAATGTCCTGACCAAACCCGACAGGATAAAAATGCCAAGCTGAGTTTATACAAAATAGTACAATTGTGACATCATAGATGTCGCTAGGGTACTTTTCGCCATGCACCTGGGTAAGTACTTTAATAAAGTTCGGTGGAGGTAACGACACTATCGTTAAAAAAGGTAAATTACTCCAGTTGTGTTAGAGAAGTTCGTTTATAATAGAACAATTCTTATACTTTCTCTTCCCGAAAAGCTTTTCATCCATTTTCCTCTGTTGTGCAAAGTTGCATAAATAAAAGAATCTGACGTGTTGCACTCATATGACTTCCTCTACCCTTGTGCTAATTATTCTTACTAATTCTTACTTATTCCTTTATCTTCGTTCAGTTAATCGACATAAACATTTGCAGAAATTATCTTATTGCTGATTTTCTTGTAGGTGCAAGGGGAATATGGGAATACAGTAGGGTTTGAGCAATAGTCAAATGTTTTAAAAATTGGTTGCTATGTGAAATCTTTGAAATTCCGTTCTCTCTGCACCACCAAGAGAGAAAGTGAAACGACCTTCCGTTTGAAAAAAGTAAGTATTTCAAAACTCGCACAAATAACAAGGAATATCTAAAAAAATATATATATAATTAATAATAATAATAATAATAATAATAATAATAATAATAATAATAATAATAATAATAATAATAATAATAATAATAATAATAATAATAATAATAATAATAATAATAATAATAATAATAATAATAATAATAATAATAATAATAATAATAATAATAATAATAATAATAATAATAATAATAATAATAATAATAATAATAATAATAATAATAATAAGGGCATAGATTGTGTATTTTAACGAGACCTACATTTTTTGTATAGTAAGACTTTGTCTACCTCTTACGGTTTACCAGCTATGCAGAAGTTATCAAGAGTAAACAGGACTACATAAACTAGAGCCAGAAAATTCAAAATATACATTTCATTTTCCATTAAAATATCTCAAACATATGGCGTTTCAATCAAAGTCGTTAGAGCCGTTTTCGAGAGAATACAACATTTCGAAAAACTTCTCATGTAAAGGGTAGTTTAGGGTGGGGGAATTTTCGTTTTGTGTCGCATTCTTGAAAGATATTCAACTTAGATACCAACTATGGATTTCGTTTTTGAGTTATGCTGTTCAGAGAAGCACGCGCGGACCTTTTTCTGAAAATGATTTTTTTATTCGGGGCCTCAAAACATACTTCCAGTGAAATCTCAACATGGAATTTTTGGGTGGAATACAATACCTACCTTACTTACTACACATAGAAGAGAAAGTAGAAGTAAAATTGGTCCAATGCTTGATTGTCAACAGGCCACCACTCCTTCGCCTTACTTTTGTCTTCAAAATAAGTGTATGCACGCCTTTTCCATTTTTTAAATGACTCATTTTGACACAAAATTATATTAAGTGAGTACATTCCACGTGTCTATGGGAATCAATTCGTGGATATAGACTTCTCAACATTAGCGTAGTGTCGAGTGGAAGGTCAAGAATTTTGGTAGTAAATGCTTGAAAGAAAACCACCCTTCCCTCATTACTTGCAAATAACAGACACTGGCAAATCCAGTATTCGAGCATTGGCCTTGTTTGGACTTTCATTTGTCATAGGTGTGAACTGACCATAGCAGCGGCAGGTGCATTAGTAAACAAAATATTCGTTTTCATAAGAACAATAACTCACGACGTATGATTGATGTAAAGGTACACGACTCAATAAATTTAGGTAAACGTCACAAAGTGTGTTTTATTTGCTACGTTCCCATCACCTGAGAACGTCGCGCCTTTTGCCAAAGGACAGAGTCCGTGCTACATCACCTGTATAAATTATGATCAACGTGCAAGATTCTACTGTGATTGTTTTTGCATGTTTTTGCTTGATGCGGAAGAGAGAGGTTTACATACATAGGAAACTTGTTCTAAACGTTGATTTTAAAAGTAGATATTGGTTATGAAGAAGGAGCGAGCTGAATTGATGCGCAGGTTTCCGTTGATGTGTGTGAGAGACATAATCAGCAGTTAGCCACGTTGAAGTCTAGTCGTGCTTGGGTTTCTAATGAGCGGATCCTCGTAAAGCTCAATATGAATTTTTATGCAGGAAGTCGGTTCTTTTCGAAGACGCTGCTGGAATATCTTGAGATGCGTGTGTGTGAATCATCTGCAGGTGTTTGCATCCTAGCCTCTTCTTTTGTTTGGAGGCAAAAGAATGGCCAAAAACTAAATCAAGAATTTGAGAAAATCACATTATACAATAGCTGATAATACAGTAAAGTAATTCTATCCTATCAAGCAATATTTCATGGAATGAATTTCTCAACAACTAGCACATATTTATACTGTGGAAAGTTACAGAAATTAGAAAGGAGTATTTGCCAATACAGTTTCTGGATTTCAGTTAGAGAAGGAAGACTTTCTCGATATTGCCACCAACTTCGCAAACTTAGCGTTTATAGCTAAGCTTCTGCAAAGAAGATGAATAAAATTGCGATAGAGAACGGGACAGAATATGGAGCGTACAGTCTTCCTCATTAATGCTGTCACAACAGAAGCAATATCACTCCCAGCGTGTGCGACTGTTTATCTGCGTGACTAAACAGAGCTGCCCGGGCATTGGCATTCTGTAAGATTTATAGTACGGGTCCACATTTATGACTTGACGCGGATAGGAGTCTGAGTTTATTGAGTTTATGCAATGATGGTGTCAATAAACGGCAATTAGTAAGTAAAACAAAAGTTTGAGAATGCAAAATATTCTTATGACACACAATGGGTTATAGATTTACCAATGCCTAATTGCAGTTTTAATTATGAGCCCCATGTGGTAATTTATTAAACAAAGGAATAGATAAAGATTTGCCGGAGGTCAGCACTTCACTGTTACTTGCGTATGTATCAGCTACTTCCTCAGTAGTGGCCTGCTAATATTTGATCTTTGTGTTCCAATCAATCTTAAAGTGTTATACTGTTGATTGTGAATGTAAATAACCCCACAAACAAACCTAAAGCATAATTTATAATATGTTTTAAGATTTGCTGTTTCACAACACAGAGTAAGTCACGTGTGGTTTCCACTTATAACACATTTATAAAACCTTAATAATTGTGTTAGAAATAACCTTGGGGGTGGAGGAAGAACATTTAAATTCATAATTATATCACTAAAATATCCCACATGGCATTAATTCTCTGCATTGAAACATTCTGCAAATGAAATGCTTACAATACATCCTTGCAGTATGTTCAAGCTGCAAAAAAAGCAAATGTCAGATGACACAACACCTGCTACGCTCAAGACAGCACAAGCAACAGACATGTTCACGCAATGTGCCAGGGTTGTTAGGGACACTGCTGTTGTAACAGCATTAACTGAGGTGAGTGTACATGAGAATGAGGTTCGAAGCACTGCTATACATGTGTCAACTTCGTTATTTTATTCCTTCTAAGAGATATGTTCTTGGTTGTGTAATTATTATTCAGCAATGGTCTGTTAAAATGCGGTGTCTTTCACGTTTAAGTTAGACACAGTAACAATATATATAGTATATAAAATTTGTACTGTATATGCAAGCGTAGTATGAAATTACTGAGTAATAAATAACCGCCACCGCCACCACTACCACCGCCGCCGCCGCCGCCGCCGCCACCACCACCACCACACGTTACCGCCTGCGGTGCCGTAGTAGTAAAAGCAGGCGTTAAACACAACAAACAAACACCACACGTTGACGGGACCAGAGAAGGGAACGTCTGTTGCCCTCCTGAATCTTCCTTGGGTTGTCACCGAGGATTTAGTTCAATATTACTTAGAGGCTAATAAACACAGAAGCTAACTCCAAAATTCAGGAAATACCATTAGGAGACATGATTGCCATGATAAAGTTTGCGGAATCGCTCACGTCCGATAGTGATAAAGGGAGTACGAGGGCAATAGTCGTATGTTTTAAAAGCCAGTTGCTACATGTGTTGGCCCATGCCCACGAAAAAACTGAATCGTGGCTTAGAACATAGAAAAGTATAAAGTACAAGTAAATATAGGGTTATCGAGAAATCCCTCCGCACCTCATACGATTTCCCTAGAGACGGAAATTCTGATGGCAGCACTGTCTGCCGCGAGCGTATGCTTATAATGTTTCTTGAAATAAACAATCTGAGATTCACTTTGATTTGTTTGGTTTAAGGGCGCTGAACTTGGAGGTCATCACCGCCCATAAAAGATTCATGGCAATAGCCAGATATAAATTTCACTCAAAAATAAAAAATACTAGCAACAAGAAAAATATACAAAAAGTAAAAGTAAAAGTAAACAAACAAAAAAAAAAAACAACAACAACAATGGCAATAGCCACATATGAAGCAAGGTGATAAATATGTCAAAAAGCATAAACAGATAACTAAAATTTTAAATCCTCAAATTGATATTGCACTCCGCTAAAAACTTAAAAACTCTATCAACCGCTGTTTTGTCGTCCGCTAAGACTCTGAGATTCACGAAAGATAATGCAGATAAGCAGGATACTAACGTTATCCTGAGAGGTAGGCACCGGCGCTTTAGGGGGGGGGGGGGGGGGGGCTTGTTGATAACCCTTTATAATTGTGTTTCTGAAATAGATATTCTGGCCTCTTTGTATAAAATCGATTGTTTAAAACCGTGGTGAGACTTCATTTAGGAAGTGCACTAGTAGAGTTGCATTGAAAGAACGGTGTGTGCTCTTTCCATGTAAGAACTTCATACTCATTAGCAATCTTGTGAATAAAAAAAAAAGTTACTCTTCCCTGATGTTAACTTTTTTATAATTTGTTTAACATATATGATACTTTAGAAGCATTAATAGCCGAGAATACAACACGACTTTTTTCTGGTTGAGGGAGATATACTGAAGCCTTTGTGCTGGGGAGGTTTCTTTACTTTACCGCGATCGAGATCTGGAAGCTCGTGGATGGCTGATGAATGAAATAATTTATGTGGCGCAAACGAGACTAGAGACCAATGGCGCCTGACCTCTTGTCAGAAGGAGAAGAAATGAGGTAGTTTTGAGGAGGGCCCACACAGACAGAAACGTGCTACAGCTTCACGGATTGTCTGCATCCTCTGACATAACTGATCCACATGTTATCCCCAATGTCTTGTATCATCCTGTACATGCTAGATACCCGGGATGCTGTTATGCTAATCTGAAATGAAAACACAGCAGAACTGTCTCACAGGCAAGATTTACTAGGGAGCTTTACTTAACCTCGAGAGTATTATAGTGCTACCTAACAATAACATTGGTGTAAAGTTTTAGTATAGTGTGTTGAGCATCTGCTATCTCTTTCATACATTTCCTTTGCGTGAGTGTTGTAGGTAGATTACTTAGTGAATCCACCCTCATGAACCCACACGAAGGATTTAGAATGAACCTACCATCTTCGTGGCAAATAAACAGAGAATAAGAAGAAATCTAGTAATCTATTTGGATGGGAAAACTTGTATGATCATTATTGAAATTTAATCAAGCCACTTGTACTATAAATAATTATTGTAATAACCAAATAGCAATCTAAGTATGTATCCAACTTAACTTAAGCATATGAGTTAGGAGGATGAAAAAATGACAACAATGAAGCAATAGCAGTAAAACATATTTGTTTTACTTTAGCAGTATTATCGTGCTCTGCAGTTGCTCATATCTTCTGACATCGCTGCAGCGCTTTTTTGTTTTTAATAAAACTGCAGCTTTATTGTGTTGTTTTGCAATATTGTAGTTTGCATGCTGTGCGTTAATTGGAGCACGTTTGTTTTATACACAATATGGTTTGTAGACATCCATTAGTGTGTAGCTGTATACTGCTGATGTTGGAGTAAGAAGTATCACTCTTAGTGCACTTAGAGTAATACGTCGTAATTTTTAGATTCTCTACGTCGTTCACAAAAAATATATCAATATTTCACCAAAAATGTTTTCTGGCACCCCGATTTAAAAAAAAAAAAAAAAAAAAAAAAAGCTTTTGTGCGTGCGTCTTGCGTATCTGCAAACAAAAGTCGAACACGAACGTTCAGCTAAATTTGAAGGGATATAGGAATAGGAGAGATGCAGGGAGGGCTCGGCACTGAAGCCAGGTTTATTGTACCTATGTCCGCAAGGTACAAGAAGCCGGGAACAAGAATGAGGTGAGAGCAGACACCGGGTGACCACATCTAGACTAGCGGTACAAACATTCACAGAGGTCCCTAAAGTTACCAAGCACCTTGTAGTCTTTAGGTCTTCCGGGGCCATCTAAGAGGACCTCGGCGCGGGTCCAACGCCCACATATGCCGCCCCTATCCGGATGCCACGCACAAAGAGGGACTAGAGTTCCTGTGCGCATATCATCCCTGCCAAGCTGCACCTAACGCCTTCGCTGAAACTTGCGACCCTGGAAGAACCAAGGGGATGAACAATCATTGAAATGATGAACGTATTGAAATTGAAGAAAAGGAAATTATGGGGATGTAATTATCCTTCCCAGCATTCGTCGGAGAAACCGCCCTCCCCCCCCCCAAAAAAAAAAAACCATGAGTCAGGAAGGGAACGGGAATCGAACCCACGACCTCCTGAATGTGAGCTTCACACGTTACCGCGGAGTCGTCTCGCTCAGTTAAATACAATGCTAAAGGTCTTTCCAGGATGTGACACGAAGCTTTTCAAGAAAGCCCCCCCCCCCCCCCAAATCTAAAATTAATTACTGCCATTTCACTTTAACCATTTTCAAGATATTCTTTTATATTTGTTTAAATTTTCAACTATCCATACATTTCTCAAATGATGTGTCGTTATTTAGTTTTACTTTCTCTACTACGTATAGCAAATAGGGAATGTGTTGTATTCGATCCAAAATTTCGATGTCGGGATTTCACCGGAAATAAGACCCTGAATCCAAAAACAAAGCACTTTTAGAAAAAGGCCAGAAGAGGGAGAGAGTGTGTATATGTATTGTGTGGGTGGGTGTGGTGGTGGGTGTATTCAAAGATGAAAATATCGTTAAAAACAATGTAAATTTAACGTCTTTCAGGGATGCGACATGAAGATTTTGAACAAAATTCCTCCAACTTAAACTATCCTTTACATGGAAATTTTTTCGAAAACGTTGATTTCCTCAAAAATGGTTCTATCGATATTGATTAAACTGCTATATGTTTAATATTTGTATGGCACCTACATAAGGAAACGTTTTCCCAGGGTTTCCGCTTTCCAAGAGATGAATGTTGGATAACTCTAATCTTTATGGTTCCGGCTCATTTGAGCATCAATTCATCTATCGTCCGATATGACCGATATGTTAAAGGGCGTTATAATCAATAAAAAATAAATAACTGAAATAAAATGAAATAATAAACATGTACGATACCACTTATCTGGATTAACGAGAAATACATAGATAAAATTGCTTTTGGAGGAATGGTTGAGTGACGATGTTGCGTTTGATGGAAAATGCCAAATCCACCGCAGAGTAGAATGGTCGCTTTGTCTCCAATGGCTGCTGCGGCTTCATCACTGGATTACGGGAACAATTTTAACTATTCTGGTGTCGTTTATTTAACCAAACTTCCCTTTTCTGTGTTTAAAATGAAATGTTTACTATTTAATAAGAACAGCGGAAAACGGAATCTTGTTAAATTTAAAATGAAACAACTATTTTGCGTTTATTGTAACAAATACAACCTATAGTAATTTGGTCTAGTTACTTATCGAAGCTTTCACCGAAAACAAATAATAGAACAATGAGCGTTTTTATTTCAAAACTTAAGGAAAAAAAGTAAATTATTATATTTAAATGTCTAACAAATAATAGTGGCTATGAATTGTAATTTTTCTGTAAATATCCAGTAAAATAAAATAAAAACTATGTTGGCAATAATGTTTATAGTGCAGATACGTGTAGGTTTAAAGGTGCTCGAACTACTTGGTTATCAGTGACTGCAGATATGGATAGATGATTGGCAGGCATAGGTATTTCTAAGCACTAATGTCAGGACGGAGAAAAACGAGTAGAATTGGCTGTTGGAAGTAGGTCGCAGACAACAAACTACCTCTCACCCCAGTTCAGTCTTTCGGCGTTTACAGACAGCACTCGCTGGTCTTTTGTTGTTTTACATTTTTGTATTGATCTATGGTTTGAGTGGAGATTAATGAAGCCATCTGCTCAGGAATTCCAATGTCTACTGGTCAATAAGCCGAAAGAGATAATTGCAACTGTGTGAAGAGTGTAGGTAACCAGTTATCCACGTCACTGTCTAGTGTAAGTTACATTTGTGCAAAGCAAAATTGCTAAATTGTGGAGACACAAGGCGATTGTTTGAAGACAACCAAAGATACAATAATCGCTGTTTTATTTTATTGACTCCTACGTTGGAGGGATAGAAGCTACTCGCCAAAGGTTGAAGGGATTCAATTCAATTCAAAATTGGATTTTGGGTTTGGTAGAACCAAAACCCAGGCAGTTTAGGGTTTTACCCTCTTCAGCCTAGTATTTTTATTTTTGTCTTGTTACGTGAGAGATCCTTCAGCGTGTACCTATGGCAGATTATTGTTATTATGATGTGTAAATATGCATCTTGCTGTTTATTTTGTACATATACTCGTATATATATTTTGTTTATTTATTTATATATATTTTTTTGTTTTGTTTTGTTGGTTTTTTTTTTTTTTTTTTTTTGTGTTTGTATTTTGCATATTTACACATTTACAATGTTAAGTGTGTTTGTTAAGCCCCGGGTCCCACAACATGTCGCCGTCTCTGCTTCTGCCCTCAGACTTTTTTGACTTTTTGTTTGGTGCATGTTTTTTATTATTTGTTAGCTCAGCCTTGCAATTTTTAAATTATTTGTGGTTTTGTTCTCTTAATTTGGGGGGTGATGAGTATTAGATGTTTACTAATGCTTGGAGATATTGCTCTACTTGTTCTTTCTGTTGCTCTTGGTGTTTGTCATAAATTTCGATTAAGGTTAGTAGTGGTGGATTTTCTTCTTGTTGTTCAGGAGGGAGTTTTCTCATTGTTTGGGCTGTTCTTATTAATATTCGTCTGTAGAGTCTGGTATGAGCATTGTGTATATAGTTCAGCATCAGATTTGCAATAGGGAAAATACAAAGATATAACTAATGCCGAATCTATTTGCATTACCCAATGGGGTTTATTCTACTTGAATTAGCCCTAAGGACATAATCCAGTCACTTCAACAAATGCACATACCAGTTCTAGCTGGTCTTGAGGTTCAACAAAATAAACATTAAGCGATTCCGGCGAGGCGTGCGACAGTTCACGGCATCTGGCAGAGACTGAGACACAACATGTATACTTGGGATGGCTTAAATTGCTTTTTGATGCTGACTGCAAAGGCCACAGAATTCTACTTTAATCCATGACCGACCTGCATTAATTTCAACACCTTTTGATCTGATATTCAACCTACTCGTCACTAGTTCGGATCTTTATAATTTCTTCAATAAATCTTACCTGAACAACCATTCCTTGTGTGAATTATGATGAATAAAAGGTATAGACATTTTTTTTTCGGCAGAAACGTTTACATTTGGTGACATTGAATATTTCCTTCGTATTTACACCCATACTCCTAATAATATGACATATTTTAAAAGCTCTTGAGTTCTATAGTATAGCACTATTCTAATAATGTGATTGATGGACGTAATCTCAAAATTTCAAGTTTGGAATTAAGGCAGACGAGAAAGTAAGTTGAAGATTATCTGAGTTACATAATTAAGAGAATATGAAAGTTAACGTTTCAAAAAATATAAAATAAGTTTCAAAGTAATTTTTACTAGGCTCCTGGAATATTTGAAATGGAACACCCTGTATCTCATCTTAAAAGTTCTATATGAAGCCGGATAACCTCAGAAAAATATTTTTCTCTTGCAACGCAATAATGGAGAGATGAACAGCTTCCATTAGGTAGTTAAGTTGTCCTAATTAAGCCGTAATGATGATATCGACCCCAGCTGTTAGGTTCACTGTAAGCAGTGACGTCCGTTGTAAGTGGCCTTAAACATCACGAAGTGTTCAGATGCGGAGGTCATGATCACCAGGCCCCATTTCCTCCGGCGGACGACACGCATAACCTGATATTGCAGTTCCAGGTGAGAGTTGCGGTTTATTACTTTTGTTTTCTCGTGGGAAATTCCTTAGGGTGGTAATACCAGTGGCAGACGCCGTCTAACAAGGAAGTTTATCCCTAACGCGGCTAAAGCAAAGTGGTAAATCCAGATTTAACTCAGTACTTCAATCTTAATTTTCACGACGTTGCTTACTAGCCTAGCACATAATAAAGTAATCTTTACGTTAATTTAGCAATATTTTGAATTTTGTAAACTAAAATTCCCATGCTTATCTAGCACCAATCATTAGCAATTATAACGAATTTTATATAGGTCTAGCATTGGTACCCTTACCCGAAAACATTCTGTGTCGTGATATGGTTGTGTTTAGGGCCCAAACGACCGCAAAAACGCCGACTTCTTGTGGAACATAAATCTCCTAGCCCACTAATATTTCTTAAATGTCTTTTAATATTGTTCGTCTTTTTATCTTCCTTCAACGCTACTGTCACAGAGCTTTACGTTAGTACCTATGTGAAGTTTCAGATTTATCGAGCAAGTCCAAAGAGGAGAGGGGGGAAAAAAGTGAAAGAACCGTGATATGTGAAATTTCGATAAAAAGTCTGATGTGTTGCACTGGCAACACTAACCATTCTTACATTCTTACTCTTATTCCTCTATATTATTCATGTTAGTCAAGATAAACATTTGCAGAAGCTACTATATTGCTAAATTTTCTGTGAGTGGAGTACATAATTTTTAAACAAAAATCTATCTTGAGATATACCATATTAAATGTTTAATAAATGACACTTTTAATTCTTGGTGATAGTTGAAGAAAAGAAATACCAAATTATGTATACGTGACTAACAAATGGACTGTAGATGTTTAATTTTGCCGGATTAATCATACCAGTGAATAGGTACATATTACTAGAATGATCAAAGTTAGGTTATAATGTTCGCAACAGGCAGCAGATTGTCATTTTCTCTTTGCTTAAGGTTTTTAAACAACTGTGCAACTCAAATATCATAAAAACGCAATGTTAGGATTCAAAGTAGCAAAACAAAAACATATTTTATGGAATCCCACCATTATAAACAGATTTTTGGTGCACATTACCGTGTCATAATTGGCTAATTATGGCACATGCACGAATAATACTGATATAATGTTGACATTCCAAATTGCCTTGACTTATAGAGGGAAGATTAAGTCATTTTGTGATATTTCTTGCCGTGAGCAACGAAGATGCAAAAACCTCTTTACATTGTTGAAAATTGAACAATTTGCATCTGAATTTGTAAGTACTGTGAGAAAGGACAAATCCAATTACTCTTCCTGTCGCTTTATTTCATCTTCTAAAAGTGAATCACAAAATATTCTTCTTTTATCATCGTTACCACAATATTACATTCGTCGTGATCTTGCAGCTCGCAGTGGTTCTGTCCGATCGTTGATTTGAGACACATTTTCAGTCTCACTTCCTGCTTCGTTCTTCAAACATCTGCTTCCGACTATCACACTCACTAAACTGCTTCAGATAGCAAATAACTCCGACACGACGACTCATGCCTAGAACTGTCTCTGACGATACACACATTCTCTCAGTCATTGTACACAGATACACACCATTATTAAAAACTGTCTCGTTCAGTACTCAAGACTCCATCATAAAGATCAACCCGCTTCTCTCGCTGCCACACTCGCTGCCACAGAAGAGAGTGACGCAGTACGGATTTTTCTTGAAATTCACATTTTCTCGAAAACTTCATAAACAAGCAGAAAGTGGAAAGTTCGCCAACAGCCAGAACCCCTTTGTTATGGGGAACTCAGTCATATTTGTTCTGATCACTCCATTGTCCGGTCACGTATTTAAACGGTCACCCAGCGGTGTTAGGTAGCTTGACCTTGAGCCTTTGAGCCGTGCGGCCTTTGACCGTACTATGTTGATAATAGATGAATTCGGCTGCAAGTAATTAAAGTCATGTGGAAGGCGAAATGAGCAAGTTTATCTTTGCCAAAATAGAAAATGTGTTGAACTGGAACAGTGGAAGTGATACAAGATATGTGATGTACCTTCAAGCAACAAGCATTTCTTCGATGAAAAGCTTAAAAATCACAATACTTGCTGCTTTAAGCATACCTGTTGATGTTCAAAGAAGTGTCTCTATGCATAAGTTCGTAATACTTTACAGCAGACAGCCTTGAAGTTTGAAAACTCATAAAAGCTGCTTGCAATATACTGTAATTCAGTATTTAGTGATGGACCATAAGTGAAATGTGTAAGAAGACTAACAAATGAAGTTACTTAAGTGAACGTTTGTTGTTTTAGGTCATTATAGTACACTTTAAGGTCATAAAGTCATCACTTTTAACGTAATACTTTAGGTCATCAAAATTGTGGATACGAATTATAGCATGATTTATATCCTACACTTTATACTGCTATGATTTCATAAAAAGGTTGTCTCCAACTCGTAGATTATCTTAATGGGACTCGTGAAAATTGTCATTCACTCGTGTCATGAACATCAAGCTTATTCTCCTGTACAAACTTCTACTCTTAACAATTTTAATTTAGCTGTTTCGCTTAATTTCATACAGTTTGCCTAATTTCCGAACTCACTCAGTAATTACCAATGGCCCACATTGTGACCTTTTGACCTGAATAGATACCCACAAAACCAACCAAAATGAACACCAGAGGGACCATCAAGCTGGCGAGACTGCGGCGCGCAATGAACAAATGTAGGTCGCAATATTGTAACGAAAACTTGTGATAAAGCTTGACCGCATGCTGCACAACATGACTGTAGGGATTTGGGGAACTCTAATGAATTTCTCATGCAGAAGCTCCGCGCCAAGTCTAAAATAGTTATTTATGTAACTAGTGTACAATCTGACTGATTGTGACACGAATGTATGCTTAGCCCGTGAGCGAAATCAAACCACTAGTTTTTATGAGTGTCACAATGAAAAAAAAATTATACACATGTTACATGCAATGTTTTATGCAATTTTAGTGTTATAAAGTGTAAAACCAATGAAAAAATATGCTAAATGTAAAATTATAAGGTATCAGAGATTTGATGTATGATGTATTATGGTTGCTAGGTAGGTGTTTCATTTGTTTCAACACTTATAGAAGAAAATGGAAGATTATAATTATGACTCGGATTTTTAGGTGCTAAAAACTTGCAAAATATTTATTTTTTATGCGCTAAAATGTCGAAAATATGTGCTAAAAAGTAAAAAATATGTGCTTAAGATCTAAATGGCTGAACTATCTAATATAAATGTACCTGTTACTCACCAAACATTCTCTGAGGGGATCACCAAGCATTGCATTCCTCAAATTTTCCATCACGAAAGATTTGACGATTGCCACGCAAAATTGTCTTGAATTTCGAAAACGATCACTCCACGTCACAAGAAGACAATGTAGCATCATTATAACGTGTTTTGTCACTCTCACTGGCATAAATAATTTCCTCATGTTGCCCAACCAATACATTTGAAATTTTATAGAGTATTAAATCCACTATTATTTTCGAACAAGTCCTTGCATTTTCTTTTTAGGGTTTGTGCTGTAGGATCAAAAAGAACCTTTTTTTTTTTTTTTTTTTCCTCCCATATCCTGTGCTACTTGAACTGCTTCTCCCAAAGACATTCCTGATTTCAGTTTCTTTGTGGAATCACAGAAGAAAGCAAGATTTGCGGAAAAGTATGCGAGTCATTTGTTAATTACAGTGCCTTTTAATTTTATAGCATTTTGCGACAATTGCACTACTTTTCACTCCAGATATCTTTAATCTACTGAGATCAAAACTGTCGATATGTAATTTCCCAACACAACTATAATCTTCGCGAAACTTAAAGGCAAATGAAGGCGGGGCGTACTGCGGACTCCAGTGAATCCTACGCTGGCCCCTCCTACCAGCGCTGCCGAATGTGGTGCATGCATCTCACACAATCTTATGTCTGCCGGTACATGCACTACGCTTGGCAACAGCGCTCTGCTTGAGCATTGGCCAGCGTTCACATGCCTTTAACTTTTGCGAGCGGTATAGAATATATAATCTCTGCGGATTCACAAATGATATTTGACTATACTATACAGTGTGTATATTGTCGAGGAATTCCCCGTTCTTATCTTGCAGACTCATGCAGCTAGAATAATCAGGATGTTTATATATTTTTCCAACTGAAGGGATACTATAGCTGGCACATCAGTTCTTACAATTATAGTGAATAACAAATTGCGACATCCAGCATTAAGGTGAATGGTGACTTGTTAAAAGCAATTTTCTGCTGCTTTTATGTGATTTGCGACAAAATTATTTTTAAAATGTTTCTTTTATGCGATTTTTGTGTAATTTATGTGAATATCCGAAAATATTTTACATAAAAATCAGGAAATATGCATTTTTATGTGCAATAAAACTTAAAATATTTACTCCGGTGTAAACATCCGGGATATTAAACTTTCAAGTTCATACTACGACATACAAAATATGTATTTATCTAAAAATTCGAGCCCTAGTTATGATAAAACTATTGAAAATCCGAATTGTGTTTCGCTTGACATTTTGAACGAAGCCAAGAGTGTTGAGAGCTGATTAATTCCAGAAAAATCAAAAGATATTTACGAAAAATAATATGAAAATGTGAACAGAGAAACGAAAAATGCGTTGGTTTGATAAATGAAATCACATTAGTGCGAGAGTGACAATTTCAGGTTTTCTTACAGGTGCATTGGAGAACATTTTTGTGGCTGTGATGACGTCATTGCTGTCTTGTTGCCACTGTAATTACGCTATTTATTTTCTGGTCCTGGTGCCAGAAATTTGGTAATTTTGCTCTATCTAGGCCGTCATAATCGAATCTGGCTCGAAAGTATCAATTGTTAGCTGTATTACTGAATTACATATCCCATATTACGGTTCCTCACTTTCTAGAACATGTTGAAGCTTGAGTGCTTGCCCGTTGAATGACCTCTTCAATCTATATAAGATTAAGAAGTCTTGCAGCTTTTGAAATATCACAAAGTAGAAGTTTATAAAAACGGTTAGGAAACTTTGCGGTTATCAGTATTACTGACCAGTGTTTTTGGACACTCTTGAATTCATACATTTTTCCTCGTGAAACTCTCCAAGGGACTGCTGATACTTATTCTATAAAACATATTTACATTATGTCTCAATGAAACCACAACAGAAAAGTGTCTATTCCAAAGGGACACTCGTAGACACGGTTTGTGCAGCGCAAAAATTGCTGATACTCTATGCATATCGCCCTGAAGAATTAAACCAGTGACTTAACCACGTGGGATCTTAAAGTAATGAACCCGGGAGTTGAGCTCTGATACCTATTCTGTAGGAGGGTTTAATGAAGACGTCGCTGGCACACTGGAGACCCTCTTTACAATCTGTTGTGATGAACAGACTTATCTTAGGCTACGACAGATGTTTCAGTTGCCAAGGCAGTCTTGCTTTAAAGGTGCAGTGGTGACATTTTATGAGTATCATTAGTTTCTTGTAACCAGTCATTGTTGTTGATTTATGAGCCTCCTCTTTCAGCACCGGAAGAGCTACACTGCAGTGTCTCCCCGTAACTATAAAGCCTTTCCTATATTATCACTTGATCTGTTGGGTTAAATATTAACTTTTTAGTTCTAAAATACACAGTTCTAAAGTTTGAAATGAGGAGAAATGCTTCTCGCCCAGTTTCTAAACATGTTTCCTAACATGCCTAGGATGAATTTAAAATGACAGTAGATATTTCATACTACAGCAGAATCAAACCACATTCTGACGGTTAAGAACCTCTTAAACCACTAATGGATATTGTTGCCGTTGGCCACAAAGAAGTTTTAAAGTTTCACAATACTTCAACAGCGGGTTTTTTTTTATTTTCATGTTATATTGACATTTAATAATAAATTGTGCTTTTCATAAAGCATTTATAGCCATTTTATAACGAAAGCATATTTACTTCAGTACAACTTTGGTCCTTAACTTTTTTTTAACAAAAGCAGACTCCATTTGACTGCAGTCAACTATGATCCTGCCATCGTCGACACATACCATGCATACATGGTTATTTCACGTGGGTCCCCCATTCTTTACCAAGACACATTTTATTGGACTCGCTAAAACTTTCTTTGAACTCAAGATGTTAGGCTTTGAATAGCTCACCAGTCCATTTTGCGTGGCCTTAACGATAACAACATATTATTATATGTATATTATTATTATTATTATTATTATTATTATTATTATTATTATTATTATTATTATTATTATTATTATTATTATTATTATTATTATTATTATTATTATTTATATTAAGCATAAGATAATTTCTGCAAATATTTATCTCATCTAATACAAAGATATAGGAATAAGAGTTTGTGAGACGGTTAGTGCAAGAGTAGAGAAAG
Source organism: Tenodera sinensis (assembly GCA_030765045.1). Taxonomy (NCBI): domain Eukaryota; kingdom Metazoa; phylum Arthropoda; class Insecta; order Mantodea; family Mantidae; genus Tenodera; species Tenodera sinensis. The sequence continues at coordinate 72,731,585 of CM060971.1, forward strand.
TCATGTGAGTGCAACACATCAGATTGTTTCAATTGTGATGCAGGAATCCAGAACTTACATTTGTGATTGCTGAGTTATATTTACTATTCAGTGAGTCGAATGTTATTTTATTGCCTATATTATAAAGAGAGGCTTGTACTGATTCATAACTGCTTTGCAAGTGCTGCTGTGATTTATTTAATTTAAGGAAGCAGTTCTCTGATACACCCACCCCTAGTTAGATGCGGGAAGGAATAAAGAAGGAAGACAACCCCAGGATGTATCATTTATGTCGTGCTGGGCACCTGCAAAGGTTAAGTCGACCGAAACAGGTTTTAGGTTAGATTAATTATCGTCCACACGCCGCGGTAGAGTGGTTAATGATTAATGGAAGTGTTCGGTACTCTGTGGGGAGTATGTTAATGATCGAAGCAAGAAGGAAAGTGAACGGAAAGTGCTAAATTACAAGTCTTCCCTCAACAGGTAGCGCTTGTAGATCTATCTTCCCAAGAGGAGGGGCGGGGATCATTTAGAATATTTACATGGTCTTGTTGCTTCCCCTTCCAACAAGATACGTGTACACGTGGAGGTACCGGGGAAGTTGAGGGTGCCTGAATTTCAGTAAATGATACAAATACAGATGCTTCAGATGTTTAGTAAGCTGTTTGGGTAATCTCATTGCATAATTTGAATTTATCGAGTGATCTCTGAATGGCGAAGGGACGAACTATTCCATAGAAAGTTAAAAAGTCGCACTTTTCAAATGGCATTCAAATACACAAACCATTACGCCACAGGGAAATGAGTTTCTAAAGTTTTAATCGCATTTTTGCTATTACACTAAGTTGTATAATGGACCTATTTCACTTCTAATCTAAAAAGATAAATAAAATATCAGAGCGAATTTGCTTTACTCATGCCGAATTTGCGCAGTCCCTTTTTACAGCTTTGCTTTAGCCTCAATTCAAAATCTTGGACTGCAGCCTCGTTTTGGACGCCTTTTAGTTTGTAATTACTCTTGGAATTCCAAAGATATTGATGGAGACTGTCTAAAATGCCCTTAACTTTAACTTATTTCAACCAAGTCTTAAATTTTCGAGTATGTTCTTCAAACTTCTATGCATAAAAATCTCACTCACATTATTATTAGAACTGTTGGCGAGCTGTTTAGTCCGGATGGACAGAAGAAGCGACGCCTACAGCCATCCCTAGTAGCATACGCAACTGAAATAACTAGCTCTTAGGTTTCTTGCATAAATATCGTCAATATAAATATTTTATACGAATGAATCAGAACAACTGTTTTTACTTCCTTCACCACGTACACACACAGTAGGTAGAGAATTGGATACCGTACAGTTTTGAGGTCCCGAATCAAAGAAACATTTTAGAAAAAGGTGTGTGTGTGTGTGTGTGTGTGTGTGTGTGTGTGTGTGTGTGTGTGTGTGTGTGTGTGTGTGTGCGTGCGTACGTGCGTGCGTGTGTGTGTGTGCGCGCGCGTGTCACAGTTACTAGCTGATCATTATTTATGTGGTGGATTTAGAAACAAAAATTACCATACTTCAACTCATTAACATTTATTACCAGTAACAAATATGCAATAACGTTGAGATTAATTTGAAATAAAATGTTAGAGGAAGCATTCAATTCTTGTAGACAGGCTTCACATCTTTTGCGGCTTTGAAAAAAATTACATGAGATTAAACATTCCGATCGATCTACACCGATATAGGAAGAAAGTAAACACAGCTGATGCGATGTTACCAGTTCTAACAGAATTAATAAGGCAACAAATTGTGAACTTTTTAAATTTAATTTACACAAAAACCGTTGGTTCTATTGATATACCTATGCCGTTTATTAAATTTTCTATGAATGTAAATTAAGAAAATTTAATCAACACTAATTCAGCCAGGTGATAACCTTTTTGGATAAGGTATTTCGTAATAGAAAGCCGTAAACTTTGCAGCTTTTTGGTATTAGGCTTTATTCTTACTCACAAGAGAAATCTCCTGGATTATTTCACATTTCACTATGTAGATACAGTAATTTCTTGAAACTACTCGCGTTCCACTTATTTTAAAATGGTTTGACCAACTCAAACTCAACGGGAATATGCACAACTTACCAAAGTTTTATTCCAATCGTATAAGTGGTATAGGAACTCAATGGGGACAAATAAAGAAATATTTATATATAAACTTTTTGTGCCAACAGTTTCCGAGATATGCTGTTGGTTTTAATTTTTGGTAGCATTTCGTGTTTTTAAGTACGTCACACATGCAGTGGTTCATATCATAGGGCACGAAATTTCAAACTCAGTATATGCCTAGAGACCCGCGTTTTAAAAAATGTTATTGTTTCTATCCCTTTTGTAGCTATAATGAAATCCGTGTCATATTTATCCAAAGGTTTAGCTCAATTAACTTGATGTAGAAATGTAGGTCAAGACATTATACTTCAGTTGTTTTCTTTTTTCCAACCAATTGTTGGATATGCCCATGAGAACATTTAACCACTTGTTAAATGTACACATTAGTCACTAGTAAATGTCCTTAATTTTACGAATGTGATAAGAAATTCCATCAAGTATCAATAATGACACGCATTGTTCTAGCTTACAAAATGTTACCTGGAAATCAAGGTGGTATGGAAATATTAATTCGGAGTAAAGTATAAGAGCAGATGCATTCCTTGAATACCGTGCAAAGTATGACGTTTGTAGGAAAAATAGAGGCCTCGTAAGCCATTTACACAAACACTGGAAGAGTGGTACTGGCTAGCTACACAAATTGAGACTTCAGCTATACTGTGACCCAAGATGTCTACATTCTAGAAAATAATGGGGAATGTATGTAACTAAGAAATTTATTGTAGATATTTCAAGTGGGGCATTACGAGTGCATCTGCGTCCCGTCTCCGTGCTTTAGTGAGTTTAGTATCATTCATATTTAAATTTCTCTTCCAAAACGTCCATAAACTTCGTCATAGGTACCTATTATGTGTGAACATTTCAGTGTTCTTTCCTGAGGGAATCTATTCGAATAATTCTTTGCTCCATCAGCCGAATCCTACACTGCTGGCAAGTGTAATACATCATACCTACACTATATAATTTTCTATCCTACACATTTTTCATCTTATGTCTTCATTCTTTATACCGGTAATCTTAGTTCCTCCCAAATGTCCTAAAATAAACAAAATCTACCTGTTTTATTTGTACTCCTTTTAATCTTTCAAAATTTTTTCTCAATCATAATTTCCATAAATCAATTTGTACATTAGGTAACATCATCATCATCATCATCATCATCATCTTCTTCTTCTTCTTCTTCTTCTTCTTCTTCTTCTTCTTCTTCTTCAATCCAGGGATTAGACTCCTAACCTGTTTCGTCCTCACTCCATTATTCTCATCTCTTCCTCGGACGATCAATGTCTCTCTTTCCTTGAGGTTCCTCGTTCAGTCCTTCCATGTGTTTCTTCCAATTGTTTTCTTCAATCTTTCCATTTAAATGAAATATTTTTAATTCTTCGCGTAAATCTACATTTCATATTAGGTCTCTTCTTATACAACTTTTCACTCTTCGCAGAAACCTCATTTCAGCATTGTCATTCTTACTATTATACATAGAGCGTTCCCTTTACGTACTCCATAGGTATATAGGATAATACGATTTTGTAACAATAGACTGAGGAAATCATAAATACCTTTACAATAGTAAGTGGAGAAATTCGTTTGCTACATTAATGTTTTCCATTCATTTGTTTTGCGCTTCCCAGCATTACAGTGCTAATGTACAAAACTTTTAATATTTTAAGTTTACATATGCTCCAGAATATGTTTATAGATCGTGGGTTCGATTACCATGGTCGACAGTTCTGATCCTTGGGTTTTCTCGGGGTTTCCAAGGGTTGCTAGCGAATCCTGGGAAGGTTGCATGCATTCTTGGAATTTCCTCTCCTTCCGTTTCACCTCACTTTTCATTTCACCTTACATTCCGGTTCATTTCAAGGTTCCAGTGTCGGCAGGAGTTTCGTGCGTTGCTCTCCGTAAGTGCTCGTCTTCTAGTCCCAGACACTCCGGAGATACGAGAACCCGCAGGAGGGCGGTTATGCGATTCGCCAACGGGAGTTTAAATTTGTGGTCATTATGGACCTTAACCTCTGCTGTTGCCTCTTCTCAGCCAGGCAACCCTTGTATTATATCACCCACACCTCCCTCTCGGTGAGTGGCCAATTAGGGCCTGAGATTCTGCTAACAAAACGTAAGTCCATTGAGAGTCAATCTGATGATTGAATTCCAATAACATGCCTGTCGATTTACTTGTATAAACATAATGAAACAGAACTTTGTTGCTAGGTAATCGAATAAACCAGCGTTTTTCACTCGAACTATTGCTTTGTAAGGATTGTAGAACTAAAGGCGCCATCAAATATGTGTTTACGTACGTAAACGGCAATATTGTTTCAGCAGTAAATACCAGCCTTTGTTCACGTAGTTCTGTATAGGCTACACTAGAATTTTTTGTATTTGTTGCCTTTACATTTAGAGGCAATGCTATTTATTCAGCGCATGCACATTGCTTCGTTTTCGGATCAATAGCAATCCATAATATCTATGAAATGAGCGTTTTTAAAATGAAAATATAATGGTCTAAAACAACTCATTATTGATCTACGTTTAATCAGAAGATGAACGGTAGAGTGAGGAAATCCCTTTGGAATTCGAATTGCTAAAGTTTTGACATTTAGCTACTTGAGTAACGTTCTGTCTCTTTTGTAGCCAAATATTGACATTGAATTTAATGAAGGACGAAAGGAGGAAGGTAAGGGAGGAAAGGAAGAAGGGAGGGTAAGTAAGGGAGGGAGGGGAGGAAGGAGGGAAAGGACAACTTTCATTATTTGTCCTTATACTTTCAATTCGAGCTTTTAAGGAGGGTGATGGATGAACTTGTTTGTGACAATTTTGACTCTAGAGACTTAATTTTATGTTCGCACGTTGATATATACAAACACAGTATATTCCGAAGTTTAATTTCTCTAAGTCCAATAGTTTTAAATTTTTGGTTTAAAAATGTGTTTCCAAAATGCATCTTCTCATGCAATTTTTGAGTAAAATGACTGCTTTTCTACAGAGGAATATAGATCAGCTTCCAGCATCGGATATTCAATATTTTCATTATAAAGGAGGAAAACGTTTATGTCCTCCTTAAAAACAAAATGTCTGAAACTTGGACCGTTTATGCCAACATTTTAATGTTTAATCAAAAGGAAATTCTCTACTGAAGAATTCTATGCTTAATTAGATTAAAAACTATTTTGGAAAGCTGCAGTAGCAATTTCAGTTTGTTAGTATGCATTTTGTGGATTGCATTAAGTTTTGATTGGGGAGATATGTTGTGTAAAATACTTAAATGCTCCTACCAAGAACTATTTAAATAGCACAGACCTTGAAATGTAAGGTAATTAAAGCAACTTGTAGAAATTGCTGGATTTTTAAAGTTTGCATACACATACTTTAATGTGTGTGGTATTTTGTACGTAAAAAACCCAAAAATTGTATTTTGACCAACAGTAGTTCTAATTTCACGCATCGCCCCCCTTAATAAATTATCATTCAAAATTACAAATTTAATAGTAGCACTTCTTATAGGTAACATTAATTCGAAGAAGTATGCAATAATTAATAGAGAATAATTGAGTACGCTTTCCAATTATTGATTATTACTAACCATAAGCTTGAAAAGCCATCTTAGGGCGTTTATTATCCACATATTTTGTAGTATGCTATTCCCTTGTTCACGTCCCCAAAAAGGAATAACCTGCGCTTGATCATTGGAAGCACAACGTATAGCTCTTCTTTCCTAGTGATTTAATCTAAAACGGTGGTATTAAGGTGAGAAAGAAAACGAAGACCGAAAACATTTTTAACTGTCAATACAAATAATAATAATACTAATAATAATGGTGGTGGTAGGGTGGAGGCGGCGGCGTTGTGGGGGTGGGGGCGGTATGTGTAGCAAGTGCCAAGATAATGGCTCTGTGGTATTCGAGATGTGCTGGGTTAGATTGCGTCGACCACCCCCTCTGACCTTGAGTTTTTCGTGTTTTTCATGGTCGATAGGCGAATCCTGGGATAATTTTTACTCTATCATGAACAATGATGTTCACCCGTTTCCTATTTGTTTTTATGAACATCACACACACACACACACACACACACACACACACACACACACACACACACACACACACAAACACACACACATTTACTATAATTCGTACTTGCAGACTCTAGAGAGGATGGGGAATAATCCTAGCAAATTCCATACTCCAGCCGAGGATCGAATCAGAAGCTCTGATTTCGAAGCTAGCATACAATCATCAGACCACAGAGGCAGTCCTTTAAGGTTTAACATTCTTCAACCGTTTAGGGAATACCGAACGACGAATGGGAGTAATTATGCTGACATGAGCCCGGAGCCTAAAGAACTTAGTTTCCTTTGCCCTGAAATGAGAATGTTGGGTAACTCCCCTAATCTTATCCTGGTAACCGAGAATCGAAGTTGAGACCTCTTGAATATGACGCAGACACGCAGGTGGGCTGGTCTGCTTTTATGTTTATAAAACTTTCTTTCAAAGCTTTAGAATTCGAGCTATAAATTTATTTTAGACAGGTTCTGTGCATATTTTTATTTTGCATTGAACTCAATCACTTCAGTGTCTGAATCAAAGATGTGTACCTCAACTAGACAATAATTACTTTTAATATTGTAGATCACGACTAAAGCAAAGCACAGTTTTTCTTTCTTGTTTTTGTGTCCCACCACCCCCAGCCTTTCCCCGTTCCAGAATTATATCTAACATATACAGATGCTTCTCGTTTGCAGTTTACGAAAACGCAGTATAATTTCCTTCATGTATTGATCACTGAACTCTTGACTCCAAAACATACCAGTCTTGTAGAGTTTCAGCTGCATGGTTTCCACTAGCAAAGAGTCAGTTATACTTGTGTTGTGAGCGTTTATGAAAAGCCTTTCCAATTGGACGTTATTAAAACATTTTTCGATTTCCAAATGAACAGGTAGACTGGCAAAGGGAACTCTGCGAGCTGTAAACCACTCTTAAAGAATAGTGCACAGGATTTGAATTGAATGAGAAATGTTTTGAATGAGTTAACGCAACCTACATTTAGAGACACTGTGAGATCCTTCACTCTTTCATTCCCAAGCGCGTTTTCTGCCTGCACTCACAGATGTCGCATTGAAATATTAAAAACACTTCGTCAACGCTTCGCGCCCTTTCTTTTTCTCCCCTTGGTGTGTTATGAATGATACGGTCGCGTCTGCGCCTTGTACCCCGGATATTTCTTACGTCAATACCAAGAGTGTCTTACAAAATGGTGTCTTGCAGAACCTTTCTTTTCGCAAATCAATCGGTATTAGTAGCTCAGTAGGTAAAACGTACCTGTTGTGCAAGAGGTCCCATTTTCGATTCCCGGCTGGAGGGTGGAAATTTTTCTTTAACTTGTATTATAACCCATCCTCCCAAGGGTCTGGAAGTGTGTGATGTGTGTGTTTGTGTGAATTTAATGTAATAAGCTAATCCTAACTAATAGAAACCTAATTAAAACTACCGTTAGACGAGTGAACACCATTGCAATTGAAGGGTTTTAAATACCGAGGATATGACCTTCGATTTTAAAGGTGCATATAAATTAAATATTAAAAACGTTATTTAAACCAGTTGTCCCTTGCACCGTTATTAGATATTTTGTTTTATATGAAAACTGTACAAAGTAGACTAATGCGTTTTGAATACCTACTATTGTGTGTAATGAAACGTGGTGTCTGAACAATACAAGACAAAAAAAAAAAAAAAAAAAAAAAAAAAAAAAAAAAAAAAAAAAAAAATTGCTGTGCGTGGTTTTTTTTTGGCACCGACATCAGGTTGTCATATGGGAGTTGGCAATGACGGCGCCTCTACCAGATCGTGGTTAAGGTGTGGACCACCAAATGCCATGGTAAATGGACGCGGAGCAGACGGTAATATTCTGGTACTGGAAGGGAAGTAGTGCAGGGATACGGCGCCATAGGCAGATTTTTAGACGTGGCGAATGGCTGGAAGCTATGGTCTAGTTCACTTTAATATTCATTGGATCATAGGGATGTCAGGTTATTATTCCTCCAACTTACGTGATATTGCTATTATTGTTATTGTTGTTATTGTTATTACTATTATTATTATTATTGTATTATTGTATTATTATTGTTTTATTATTATTGTTTTATTATTATTATTGTTTTATTGTTATTATTTTGTTATTATTATTATTTTATTATTATTTTATTACTATTTTTATTTTTATCGTACCCCTAATATTGTACAGGTTAACATTCCTTGTTCGGAAGCATGTCATACGAGTTGAACAATTGTCAGTTGTATCTGTTACGGCCGTATTTGGTTCAGCGTCTCGTTACTATATCGTATAATGTTTCCGGTCTTGACGATACCGTCTGGTGCATTTGGACACAGATAAGAAGGAAATTGCATGATCTCACAACCAGTGGCGGCTTTTAATTATTCAAAGGGAGGAATGGCAAATGCCGCGCCAGCGGGATTCAAGAACACTTTAATCGCAAATATATTCAGATGAAGATCAAGTTGCCTGCTATCTTCAGTTCTTTTATTTTCCAGCGCTCTTTGCCGTAGCACCAGCTCTCGGATTACTGTCTTAGAGATACAATCTCTCCTCGCTTTAGTTGAGTAGCGTGCTTCTTAGCCTTATTGAATTTCCTAACAGGATGAGCAAACAGCACCTTAATCCCGATGTCTACACGTAAACATCACACCTGTCCGTATTAGCGCATTTCTTCTTCAATCCACGTGCTGACAAGTTGTTTGTGCCTTTTCAGCTCTTTACTCATATAATATTTCTGCATGTTCAAGTCGTGTCAAGTTTATGCTCGAGTGGATGTGGCAGAGAATCGTTAGAGGAGCGATTTTTTATAACTCACAAAACTATGCATATACTATTACTCTTATTTAGAAGACGAGTAAGAAAGACTGAAGGCAGAGTACTGTGAAGTTTCTTTGCCACAGTCGCCATCCAAAATTGCTAAAACCGCCCAAGAGAGAACCCTTACCAAGCCAGAAGTCACTTCAGGAATCCAGCGCACGGCTGTTTGCACCGGAGCAAGTTCCCATCCAAGAAAGTTCGGTCCGAACGCCGTGGTCCTGGCGTCCAAAAGGTACACAGGGGAAAAAACAACCTTTCTTGGGATTACTAGGAAACTTTAAAGTGCAGACAAAATTTACTGTATGAAGTATGTAGAGCTCAAAATACGAGCATTATATACGTAATTTTGCACAGTGTTACCCGTTTTCTGAGCATGGGATGTTGTAAATTTAGACTACTCCTATGAGTTATACTTCAAAATGAGCTATTTTTACTTTCTCTACTGGTAAGTAGTGGAAGCATGTATTCCACCCAAAAATTCGATTTCGAGATTTCACCGGAAAGATATGCTTTGAGACCCCCTAAACAAAAGAAAACAAAAAAAAAAAAAAAAAAAAAAAAAAAAGCATTTTAAGAAAAAGGTCTGTGTGTGTGTGTGTGTGTGTGTGTGTGTGTGTGTGTGTGTGTGTGTGTGTGTGTGTGTGTGTGTGTGTGTGTGTGTGTGTGTGTGTGTGTGTGTGTGTGTACAGCATAACTCAAAAACGAAAAGTCGGTTAAAAACCAAAGTTGGTATTTAAGTTTAAGATCTTTTAAGGATGCGACACGAAGATTTTGAAGAAAATAGCCCCACCTTAAACTACCTTTTACATGGAACATTTTTCGAAAATTTTGATTTTCTTGAAAATGTCTTACGTTTGAGATATTTTTATGACAAATTAAATGTATATCTTGAATTTTCTCGCTATAGCCCCTGTAGTCGTATTTACTCTAGACGACTTTTGCATAACTGGTAAACCGTTAGTGATAGACAAAATCATACTGTACAAAAATGTAGATGTTGCTAAAATACATAATTTAAGTCTAAACAAATTTTCTTTTAGAGTGAACCATTTCGGAGATATTTCTTGTTATGTGTGTGAGTTTCGCAAAACTTAGAACTTCCGTGAAATGGATCATCGTTGCTCATTTTTTATATGGCAAGTGTGCAAAGAGAACGGAATCTCAAAACTTTAAAATATTTGACTATCGCACAAAGCCTACTGTATTCTAACATTCCTCTTGCATCTACAAGGAAATAAGCAATAAAATAATTTACACAAATGTTTATGTTAACTAACGCGAAGAAGATATAGGAATAAGAGTTTGTAAGAATGGTTAGTACAAGAGCAGAGAAAGTCATATGAGTGCAACACATCAGATTTTTTCTTTTAGGATAGCAGGCGCAAGAGCTTATCTGGAATAAAAATACGAGTATTAATGAAATTTCCGCAAGTTGTGACCAAGCAATTTTACTAACTTGGACTCATTCGTACTTAAAATTATATCATAAATAGGAATTGTTAATACCTATTCTTAATAGCAGCTCCCTTCAAGTTATCTACACTTGAACCACACGGCAATACAGGGAATTGAAACAGCTTTGACGGCAGATAAACACATGCTGGTGGGCATTGTCTGCAAATTGCAACGAAAACGGCATCCGTGCATGAAAGTCAAGTAAAAGTTCTATTTTATTTCCTTTTGGGAGGAGGGGTTCGTTTCTATAGCCCCATTAACTAATCCAGCTTTGGCTCAAACATTCGATACTGATTTTCCTTTTCTAACATTTAGGTTAAGCTGCTGTAGGGTTTCCTCGTTTTTAAATTATTTTCACATGCAATTCACTCTCACATACTGCCAGATTCCAAGGAGGATAGAGAATAATTCTAATTAAGGAATTTCCACCCCCAGCTGGGAATCGACCTCCAGGTGAGAAAGCAGTCTTTATTTCCCGTCGTCCGCGCTTTATTGCTTATAAACATCTATACTTGGTCATGAGTAATGTAAAGCGGGATAAGGATAATTTTAATATAAATGCTGTATAACATGCCACGTATGTGAATTTATCACTTTTTCAGCTGATTTTTATTTCCTCTACTACATACAGTAAATCAGAGGAAGTATTGCATTCCACCCAGAAATTTGATGTCAAGACACCGGAAATATGTTTTGAGGCCCCCTGAATTAAGAAGGAAAAAAAAAGCTTTTAAGAAAAAGGTCCGTGTGTGTGTGTGTGTGTGTGTGTGTGTGTGTGTGTGTGTGTGTGTGTTTGTGTTTGTGTTTGTGTTTGTGTTTGTGTTTGTGTTTGTGTTTGTGTTTGTGTTTGTGTTTGTGTGTGTCGGTCTGTAATTCTGTGGACAACACAACTCAAAAAGGAAAAATCGGTTAAAACCCAAATTTGGTATTTAAGTTTGTCTTTCAAGGGTGTGACACGTAGATTTTGAACAAAATTGCTTCACCCTAAACGACCCTTTGCATGGAAAATTTTAAATTACTTGAAAATGGTTCTAACGATTTTGATTGAGATATTTTATGACAAATGAAATGTATATCTTGAAATTTTTGGTAAGCCGTAACGGATAGACCAAAAGTGTAGATCTTGCTAAAACACACAATTTATGTCTGAATAAATTTTTTTTGTAGAGTGACCCATTTCGGAGATACACCTTGTTATTTGTATGTGTTTCGGATAACTTATACTTCTGTCAAATGGAACATCGTTATTGATTTTTTATATATTAACCGTGCAAAGGGAATGGAATTTGAAGGCTTTAAAAGATTTGACTGTCGCTTAAAGCCTACTGTATTCCCATATTCTCCTTGCACCTACAAGGAAATAAACAATAAGATAATTTCTGTAAATGTTTATCTCAACTAACTTATAGGAATAGTTAGTATAAGAGCAGAAAAAGTAATGCGAGTGCAACACATCAGATGTTTTTATGTCATGTCTCATTTGCTTGAAATGACCGTTCAAGTGCAGTAATTTTGATTTCTTGGCAATACTCATTGAGTAAAACGGCATGTATAATTCGGAGGACAGCCTTCGTGAAGCAACAATTCCCCATAACCTTATTAAAGTTTATAACCTCCCTTTCTTGCATCAATTATTTACAGATCACCTATATTTTTAGGTTAATGTTTATGTGCCGGAATTAACTTTAACTGATTAGAGATTGGCTCAGCTAGGGCTCGAAATTATAAGGTGGTTCTAACAACATTAATGAATGAATGAACAAATAATTTATTTGGAAACCAGCAGCTATTCCAACTGGAAACCAACTAGAATTTGCACATCTTAGCTACTAGAAAGCAGCAGCTATTCCCTTAAGCTACTAAAAAGGAATGAATAAACATACCTTATGTATATTCTATTATATATTTTTTCCTTACTATCAGAACCACCCCAGTTATCGTGGCACACTGGCTTTTGCTCTGCAGCATATCTCTTATCAAGCCTACTCCCTTTATTTTCCCTTCCCTTCCTTTTCTTACATTCCTCACATTCCTTTTTCATTTTGCTTTTACTTTCTGTAAGAACCCGGCTATATCTCTAATCTTGTTTCCCTCTTTTCCTGCTAACATCTTTATCCCTGCTATATTCCTCTCTATTTTCCCCCATTTCTGTTCCCAAACCTCTTTTCCTTTTTCTTTATATTCTATCATCTAATGTGCAATACTTTCTGTCTCCCACACAGTTCACATTTTCCTTTTCCCCTACCTCTTAATCCTCTTAATCCCTACCTCTTAATATTCTCATCCCAGCTAACCCTTCTCTTTCTTGTTCACTGCAATAATCTACATATGGTTCTCGTCCCACTTTCTTTTTACTTGTTTATACAATTGTAATGATTTCTTATTCTCTAAGCTTCCCCAAATTTCCTGTCCTTTATTGTTGTTCTTACCAATTTACCTACCTGGCGTATATTCCTTTTTTCCAGCCTCCATAATCTGCCTTTCCTATTTCTTCCATAATTCCTCTAACCACTGCCCACCACTTATTTGGACTCTCTAAGCCTTTTGCTGCTTTATAAATAATTTCAAAACTTCCTCTTCTTTAATCAAACACCTGTACAAAAATCGACACGCTTCCATGCACTTCACTTGTCGTTGTTAGCATTACATGAAAGTAAAATTAGTTAGTTTATTCCTGTGTGCAACATTCGGGGCATACATCGATGTGAGCTTGCTATAGAATGCCTTACGGAAATCCATACAGAAATTTTCTAAATAAAATAGAAGCATCCGGTAGGTAAAGGATTTTGATTCACAGCACGAGTAGATACAACTCATTCTGTGCTTTTTGAACATGCAGCACATGTAAATAAAAACAAACAGACAGGGGGAATATCGCAAACATCTCCATAACATGAACCGGTTTTTGCCTATCCGGTCCTTGCCAAAACTCAAAAGCTAGCACCACCCACGTTGTAGTGAATGCTAATCATCCAGATACATACACCTAACTGTAAACATACATATCCCGCTTTGTTATTGCCCCCAAGCTGATTCTGACTTTTCTTGTGCTGTATCCTGATTTATTGTTCATCTCTCATGCCCCGTTCGTCCGTGCAGCGTTGCCAGATGTTACGAACGTGTTGAAATGTGGCGCTGAGCAAAAACTTGGAGAAGCCACTTCCACCTGGCGTGAATTTTTCATTCAAAGTATAAAAATATGCGTGTTCTGTCATTTTTCCAGCCGCACATCGGCTTTAAAAACACACCGCCCTCAAGCAAAATTCAATGTTACTTTGCTGAAAGGCTGATTTCACGTTATTAGTGATTGCTGATCTGTATTTATACAATTGTGTAACAGGAAAGCATTCCCTGAAAGCAACCTTTTTGTGTAGTTGAAGCAACTGTTCTATCAGCAAGGTATTTCTGTAAGTAGCCGATGTCTTGCTACTAGTTGAGCCGCATGAAGAACGCAATTTTAGTAAGGCTGCTATTGTTTACGTATCTATATACAAGGGCTGTAAAAAGTCTGGCAACATATGCAGTGTAAACAAACAAGCTCGTCTGTATCAGCGATGTGCAACGTTTGCGAAAGAGGCGAGCTTGGATTTACCTCCTTCCACTATTCGCACACTTTACCACCCAGAACACACAGATTCGTATTGTGTTACAGTGTTGGTTTTGTTATATCTATGTACGTTGCGTTTGATTTATGAAAGCATTTCCAAATCTTATGCAATAAAAGAAAAGCTTGCTTGGCACTGCTTACATTTAAGAAGTCTTAACAATATTTGGCGAAGTGCATAGCCTTAGAAGATGCACCAAGTGATCGTCGCATAACCTGTTGCGATACAGACTTTTAATATAGTTCAATTTGAAGATACTCTGGCGGGCTATACTCACTCATACTATTCTTGCAAATGCTTATTTTTCTATCTACTTTATTTTAATTGACATAAGCGTTTTCAGAATGTTCTTATTGCCAACTTTCTTGTAGGTGGGAGGGAAATATAGAAATACAGTAGGCTTTAAGCGATGTAAAATGTTTTAAGAACTGCTTGCTATGCGATGCCTTTTGAAATTCCGTTTTTTGCAAGTCCAAATAATAATCTCTCGGAAATGTTACACTCAAAAAAGCATATTTCACAAAATCTTTGTGCCTTAACCAGATCCACATTTTTTATTTTGTAAGACTTTGTCTGTCTCTTACTGTTTGCCATTTATGCAAAGGTCATCCAGAATGAAGAGGTCTTCTGAGAGCATTCTAGTTATGACTTAGAAACTGCCATGGAATCGCCCATTTGTATCTGTCACTGGATACTGACCGTCTGGTTTTATTTGTACCGTCACAAGCAATAGCTTATTCACCTTCCGACTGAAAGAGTGGAGTGAGGAATAGCCGCTAATTAGGTAAGCGTCTTCAAAGAGACTAGGTTGGACATCGCTGGTGTATGTTAAATCAATATGTATATATCTGCACATTGATTGCTCACAAAGCGTTATTCATGAACTAAATTAATGAGACGATGACGGATTTATTGAGCTGAAAATGTTAGAAAAATGGCCTACAAATTTGTAAAGCGAAATCACATAATTACAAAGAGTCTGATGTGTTACAACAATATGTGTAATGCCTGTATAAAGGAAGCAAACTAATTCATTCATCTGGGAAGGAAAGAAGGAAGGAAGGCGAGGTATTAAAATATTCAAATGTCATTATTTAGCACTATAGAGGATTTTCAAGATTAATCTCACTCAGCTAAATATTTATCTCTGTATAGTCGCTTCTGCTGGCAGGGACCAGATTGCCAGGTCTGAGAAACTTAGGGATGATGGGCGGCAACGGAATATGCCCTATATAGCCGTATACTAAAATTTCTTCTAACACGACACAGCTGACTTCGAACAGGGTATGTTGGGAGCTACAGCCAGGCTGCATAGGGTTTATCAAAACTACTGTTGAAGGTGCGAAGTTGAGATACGAAAGCTGATAGGTAATTACACAGCTATGCAGTTCTTATGGGTTATTCGTGTGGTTTTCAGATTAATGTTTCAAATCTAGAACTTTTTGGAAGGCAATAATATATGTCTTAATTCCTCTAGGGGAACTGTTTTGCTTTTCCGGCTCTATGGTTTGGACGATATGCGTGGTTCTTTTATAAACTTGTTGCAGTAAGCAAAAGACTACTGTTATTTTCAATTTTTAAAATTATCTTAGGCTTTCCGAGTTGGGCTGATTATGTCTGGGTTTCGGCATCCAGACTACAAAGGATTTTAACGCATAATTTACCCAACTCCAGGTTTCAATTTTTTCACAGTAATTATAAACACTTCCCTTCCATTTGATGACATAGATGATTACCGATATATCACCAATATCTTTTTATGGACACAGAACACAAGTTCAACTTCTCTCCAAAAGGCTATCTCATTTATTCACTTTGGCAACGCACTTTTTACTGTTGCACTTTTCCGTGACGTTACGCAACTGTTACGCACACCACATACTTATGTTTACTCACACATAGCACATTACTCTTTCACACTTTCTTTGAAACTGTTTTCTTTTAATACCGAAGTGTTTAATAACATTAAACACTGTTGACGCACAATATACTTCTTCTAAAATGAACATAAACGAAAATAAACCAACGGTCTTACTACTCTGAAAATCCTTATCGTATCTTTAGTTCACTGCGTATTAACTGTATTAGTATGAACATCACACTAACCTCTCGAGTATAGCATTCATCATTCAGTTGTTTTGTATACTACATTTTACATTTTTATAACGATGTTTAGTCCAAAGACTCGTAGTTTAAGTACCAGTGAATTAAACCCTTACAGAAAGCTGCTTGTGGCCTGTGATCAGGAAGACACAAAAGTCAAGTTTCGTACACATACCAAACTATATGTTTATTTAACCGATTTTCTTTCAAATACGATATTACGTTTTCAAAACTCCGTTACGTGGACATTTTTTTCCTTTATTTAAAAAACATTCTCAATGATACTGATTAAAATATAATATGTTGAGATTTTGGAATGATGTATTAAGTGCTTATCTTGAATTTTCTACAATTTTATTATCCCTTGAAGTCGTCTCCATTCTCTATGGATGCAATATAATCGGTCCCAGGACAAATGTTAACTTTCATGTCAATGAAATATTCGTAGTGTTTATGAAATATTCGATGCTTTTCATTTGAATTTTTCACATATTGAGCAAGACACTTAAAATGCTAAGTAGTTGTTCTATTGTTTTCCAGGAGCTCGTGTAACATCATGACTAGTATGCCTCAATCTGCTAGTTCTACACTACTGCAGTATTATTCGTTACAACCATTTTGGCGAATGTTTATTATGATTAATGAATAGATGGGAAAATAATCTTAATATCAATAGACATTTGAGTATTTTAAAAAGGCAGTATGTTGTAAAAGTTATATGAAATGAATGTTTTACAATTTTAAAGTAAATTATGAATTTAAATCTGCAGGAGATGTGTCCGAATTTTCAACATCGCTGAAACAACATTTCTCGATACCTACTATCATGATCCAAGAAAAAAAGACACTAACCATTAAACACTTCTTGGATAACACTTTTGCTATATTTATTGGCATACATTAAATGTGATGGATAATCTCACAACCTCAAATGGACAACATATTTAATTAATGAGTCTGGAGCATAGCCAAAAAGCCTCCATCACCACAAGACGATTAATATTATTATTTTTTTTTTCTGGTTGACAGATGTTCCCTTGTACTTCTCTAATAATAATATTATTATCTTCAAAAGCATCATTGTTGGTTTAGTAATAGATCAGTTCTTTTTTTCTTTTATCCTTGCTACCCATTTCTTTCTTCTGTGTTTTCAAACAATTCTCACGTCATTTCTGTGAGAAAGGTGTACACAAATGGAGTTTAAAACTGGAGTATAACGCAAGGCTATTGTTCAAGTACAACCCAAGTCTAACAGTTTTAGGGAGACATCGTTAATCCACGGACAACGCTGTATTTCAGATAGCAGCCATTAAAAATAGAGTTTTTATTTATATTATTATGGTTCCTTATTTCATTTTCCCAGTAATATTGGCATATCTAAGATCCTAAAAGGGAATAAAACATAACCTCTTTATTGAAAGAATAATAATTTAAGTTGCTTGCATTTCTTGCAATTGAATTTTGGGAGCAATTTTTCTTGTTATATTATTACACCGTTGACGTACAGCGTATCCAATTGATAATTCTTAGGCAAACCTAGTTTGGGAACTCAATTTTTAAAAATAAAGTTAAGCCTTTTTTTCCTCTATCGGAATATCCTCTCTGAAGTTTTAATAATACCAATTCTCGTGCCCCCGCTGCTCTTCTAGAAGTTGCGAATTTCATAAAACAAAGTTTTATTAGATAGGGTAAAACAAAAATGAAAGGGAAATGCAGACATTTTTTTTGTCCCTCACTCTCTTCCTCCCTTATTCATCTTCAGCTTAAGCTGCAGAATCGATAGTAGTTTGGAAAGGGGAGAACCCTTAGCTGGAAGCTTGAAAATGAGAAAGAAATTAGAGATGAGGAGAGCAAACGAGAATCTATTTGCGCAAAACAAGATAACGCCATATACGATAATGAGCTTACTGGCTGCTGCTTGTAAGAACATTTTGAAACATGGGTTTTACATTATTAATTATTGTAGCTCTGGCTTCTGCTGCTGCTGCTGTGAAGAAATAATGGTTACAGGATCTAGCGTGAGTACTGCGTTTATTAAACTGTAAGACCTGGTTAACAAAGGCGTGCATCCAAATTAATCCTTTTGATAAATGAGGCGGCTTGAGTGGCGCAGTTCGTTGAGCTTCCTGTACCCAAGGCTACGAATCGATCTCAGGACTGTGACCTAAAACTTTTGCCGAGTCATCGGCGACATACATGATAGTTTCATTAAACTTAAACATGTATATTTTAGTAGAGTGAGTGAGTGATTAGGGTTTAAGGGCCCGTCGACAGCTAGTTTTAGTAGAGGCGAGTTTCATGATGTTATACGCGAAGTTTTATAAAGGAGACCGGGATATCTATGTAGTTAAATATTCTATTTCTTTATTCACAGACACACACAAACAGAAAATGTCTGCGAATGGAAGCATTGACATTAATATGCTCAAGTTTCATATTGCATGTTTTTACATATTTCACCTTATGTCACATAAGGCAATTTAAAAAAAATTATATACTTCGTCCGCAAAATAATTAGGGTCAGTAGAGGTTCATTAACATCCAAAACGCTAAATTCTGCAATATTACAGAAATTAACTCTAATCACTCTATCGCAGGGTTAATCTCTTCTACTACTGTTTTCCGAAATGCTTTTAATTTTAAATGTTTGGTTAGCATTCCACACCGAGGTTTGCAAAATTCAGGATTTGTGTTGAAGGTCTCTCAGATATTTCCTTAGATTTCTAGATTTCATTGAGTTTTTCCCCATAAGAAGGTGGTTAGCTCATTTCGGTTTCATTCATGGCAACCACCTCTAGCTCAAGCTCTCTCACGTCAGTGTGCGACCGTGTGCCTAAAAAGCAAACTTGGTGTGAGTTACCTCACACCACTGCGTGGCTGTAAACACAACCAAGGAGTGGGACAGAACAAAGACAGAGTATTCCAAACCGTCCGAGAAAACTGTTCGCGGGCCGGGTTTGTCTGCGTAGGTCATTCTCGCCGATATAAGCGAGTCGAGTCGGCCAGAGCATTCAGTTTTTACGATGGAGTCGATGAGTGCTGAAGCGAGACATCTATTAGCAGTTTTAGGTGTGATTGTGGCATATTTGCCCTTGAAATTTGTATGTGTCCTCACTTCTGGACATTTAACCGTAGCGTCGTAGCTGTGTGAAGCAGTTTTACTGGGTGTGGTCGTCGAAGGCAGCAGTTTGTAAGACAAAGTAGCAGAACTGAAAGGTAGGAAGATGTATGTCAAAGTTACAATCGGACAGAGCTGTGTGTTGCAAGGTCAAGTCGAATTTTAGACTTTGTTAACGGTGAAACAGAACTGTCTTTTGTTCTTCAGTTGTAAGGAAAATAGTCACAGAGAAAATAACTGGACATTGCCATTGTGTCGTAATATCTAAATCAGAAAATTAGGAAATATTTTTCTGCCAGGTGCACGAATAGCAGGAAATGTGTCTGTAAGTCGCCGTCTCACTTCTCTACAGGAATCCTTCTGGTGCATAAATATTCTTTGCGCTGAACAATACGTACTTTTTGGCATTATAATAGTGTCAACGTGGAGAAGAGGGACAGTAGAAAGGAAATTGATACACTCACACTTAAAAGCAAGTTCTCTGTAATAAACATTAATAAGGCTCACAATAATGTTCCATTTATTGAATAACCATTTTTACTCCTGTGGTCAATTCAGTGTCACCATTCAATAGTAATATAAATAAGAATTATATAATACTTACAATAATTTATTATCGCGTTTTAATTACTTACATTGTTGCATCTATTTGCTTATGGACGAAGTAATTATAAACCTTTACAAATGCAAATTGTGGTAGCGGCAGTAACCTTAGATTTTGTTTGTTTGTGTAGTTCAGAAGAAATCGTTGGCATAAATATTACGCCTTTTGTGCCTTACAGCTCCCTAGGTAATGCATTTCTCACCCACCGCTCCCTCTACAAGGTCAGCCATTAATCAGAGCAGAATTCGTTAAGAGAAGTGCTTTTTAACTCTTGTTTCACGTCAGGTATAACATCACTCATTGGTACATATTTGTTACTTGCAATTAGTTTCAAGCCAGTAGTAAGGGCACAAGAAAAGAATAGGGTGGAATCCACTGTTGTTGTCAAATATGGGTCACCGATGTAGGAAACGGGGCAGGACTAACTTTCGTGCTAGTAAGTCTATACTCTATACGGAACTTAAAAGTGGTCTTTTTCACTTGTTGGTTATTCACAATAAGTTAACGTTATTTCAGATTAACTATAATTATATACAACAAATAAAATGCAGATCTTTAATTCGTCAGTCGTGTTAATCAGTTTCTGCGAAAGAAAAAACAAGTAAATAGTTAAATAAATAAAAAATAATAAATAGCTAAACAAATAATAAATAAATGAATGAATGCAACAAATTTTCAAACTTGCACAATCAATTTTGGAAAATGAAACTTAAAATGTTGAGTATTTCGAAAAAAGCAAAAGTTACGAAAACAAATATTGGTAGCAAATTATTAATTTAATAAACTCCAAATTTATCATACGATTTTCTGTCGGTTACCTCTACACTGCCTTGTCCTGTGTGTAGCCTTGGCCTACCGCCCGACCGCTGCGCCTCCCACCTCTGCCCACCACAGGCGTCATGAGTGTGGTGTAGTACTGGAGGGTGGAACGTGGTCAGCGCTCCGATCCCTCCCGACCGGTTATGCGGTCTCCATGACCTGCGGCCACTATTTCAAGTAGCTGCTCAATTGATCCCTTAGGGACCTAACTAGGCTGAGTGCACCCGGACCATACCTCCCAGCGGGTAAAAATCCCATGCCGGTACTGGGGATCGAACCTGGGTCCCCTGCGCCAAAGGCGGGTGCGCTACCATTGCGTTACGGGACCGGTCTCTCTTTAAATAGAACTACTTATATACTTTCATGATCATTGGCCATCTCTAAGTAACACTATAAAATTATAATTTAGGCAGAAACAGTGATCCTGATATTTAGTGAATGCCTTACTTTTAGCTCTCAAATATTTCTGACTGTTTAAACATGTTTTTAAATGTTAAGAAATACTACACTACTGATAAACCGTCAAAAAGTTGTAATATTGATGTGCTTCTTGCTTATTTGCCTGCCCAATACTTTACTTACACCTATTTGGACACCAAATCAATGAGTGGATATCGTTCCTGGTTTTGTCACAGAAGGATCCTATTTACATACAGTAACACAAGAGTCCCCAACGTGAGGGTTATTCATTTTGCGTTACAAAGGTAAATTGGAATGGCTTACCTCTGGGCAAATTGGATACCCCTTGGGGTTTGAATCGCCGCAGTTTAAACGGTGCATCTTCTGGGGATTAAATGAAATGGGATTTTACACGGCTGAGTTTAATGGAATAATGTCAGGTGGTATACAAATGTTGGTATGTGGCGAAAATAAAAACTGACGGTACAAAAATGCAACACGTGTTACTATGTATTTCAAGAAGCGAACAAACGACGTGCGATCCAAATTTTGTGCAACAGTACCAGCTCATTAATCTTCCATGTTTACATGATGTCGCGTTGGAGATACTAACTTTTATCAACCGAATGTTTTGTTCGTGCTGCGATGGTGATTGGAATTCATGAACGTTGCATAACACTGCTGCCAAAACGAAACCAACGAAGGCATTGCTAAAAAACTGCACAGTTAAATTTTGTTGTTTTATGAATGGTAGAAATTTGTAACGAAAAACTCGGAATACAAAGTGCTTAATGATTATTTATATAATAAACACCACTGTGACAAGCGGTTATTTTTTTTAGATCTCTTCTTATTTTTACAGGATTTTCTCTACTCGGTGACATTTATTTTTATACACGTTGTACATATTATCTGTGTGTGTGTGTGTGTGTGTGTGTGTGTGTGTGTGTGTGTGTGTGTGTGTGTGTGTGTGTGTGTGTGTGTGTGTGTGTGTGTGTGTGTGTGTGTGTGTGTGTGTGTGTGTGTGTGTGTGTGTGTGTGTGTGTGTGTGTGTGTGTGTGTGTGTGTGTGTGTGTGTGTGTGTGTGTGTGTGTGTGTGTGTGTGTGTGTGTGTGTGTGTGTGTGTGTGTGTGTGTGTGTGTGTGTGTGTGTGTGTGTGTGTGTGTGTGTGTGTGTGTGTGTGTGTGTGTGTGTGTGTGTGTGTGTGTGTGTGTGTGTGTGTGTGTGTGTGTGTGTGTGTGTGTGTGTGTGTGTGTGTGTGTGTGTGTGTGTGTGTGTGTGTGTGTGTGTGTGTGTGTGTGTGTGTGTGTGTGTGTGTGTGTGTGTGTGTGTGTGTGTGTGTGTGTGTGTGTGTGTGTGTGTGTGTGTGTGTGTGTGTGTGTGTGTGTGTGTGTGTGTGTGTGTGTGTGTGTGTGTGTGTGTGTGTGTGTGTGTGTGTGTGTGTGTGTGTGTGTGTGTGTGTGTGTGTGTGTGTGTGTGTGTGTGTGTGTGTGTGTGTGTGTGTGTGTGTGTGTGTGTGTGTGTGTGTGTGTGTGTGTGTGTGTGTGTGTGTGTGTGTGTGTGTGTGTGTGTGTGTGTGTGTGTGTGTGTGTGTGTGTGTGTGTGTGTGTGTGTGTGTGTGTGAAAATTTGGAGTAGTATTATTATTGGTGTTTTAGTCTTATTAATCCACTGAAATGTTTGCCGAAATATTCAAGCTTGAACAAAGATATACAATACATAGGTAAAAAGAAGCATGTTTAGGGATATTTTTAGACGTGACGAATGGCTTGAAGTTGCACAGTGGTTTATGGTCGAGTTCACTTCTGTATTTATAAGACCATAGGCATACCAGGTTAGTGTATAACTACAGTGCCCGCTCACATTACCAACAATCTTTTGTTTATTTCAAGTAGGAAGCGGAAACGTTACCCCCATCATCAATTTGAAGACGTCACCCGCGCAGATCCTAAGGTTATTCGGCAGGTCGAAAAATGTATCAGTGGATAGCTGTATATACAATTTCAGCAACCGTTTCCTGGTATTGCAATAGAGTTATCTTCAACATATCGTAATAAGTTAAGAACAAAAGAGGTCCTCAAATCTATGAAGATAAAAATAGCTGTTGTAACGCAGGAAAAACTTGACAAAACTGGTGCATCATTCGAACGCTCTCCTAAGAAGTCTATAACATGAAGTGGATGATTCAAAAGCCTCAGTTCATAAAGCAGTTGAACTTTTAAAATTGAAACTTTACAGAGTGACTGCGATTTGTCTTGTGCAGATGTATACCACTTTCAACAAAGTGATTATTACAGTGCATATAGCTT
Source organism: Tenodera sinensis (assembly GCA_030765045.1). Lineage (NCBI taxonomy): Eukaryota > Metazoa > Arthropoda > Insecta > Mantodea > Mantidae > Tenodera > Tenodera sinensis. The sequence goes on from CM060971.1 coordinate 72,754,994, forward strand.
TTGAGAATGTAACGCGCAAAAAAAGCTCTGGCATAGTATGTTGTTTGCACAGCCGCGATGCGAGCCGGGCCATAAAATGACCGTCTTGTAGTTTCAATTCACATTTTCTTGTAGGTACAAGAGAGAATGTAGGAAACCGTAAGAAGTTTAAGAGCAGCTTGTTATAACTTTAAAATTTAACACTCTTCCAAGAATAGCAAGAAACAAGTGATTAGCGCCAGGACGTCAAAAAATTAAGTATTACACCATTGAAGCCAATATTAACAGATATCTTGGAAATGGTTGTTGGCACAAAAATGTATTTGAAATTAATTGTGCGTTTTAAAGAGATCTATATTTTCTTTGCAGTGTATCTCTTAAGGTTTACCAGTTATGCAAAATTATAAAAAAATATTCTCAATAGAGGAAAGGTTTTGCCATGAAAATTTAAGATTTTATATGTCATGTAAATATTGTGACGAAAGTCCAGTCCAGTTACTATTCTATCAATTTATTTTTCTTCTAAAATGTT
>CM060971.1:72760504-72775504 GCA_030765045.1 Tenodera sinensis
CAAAGCAAGAACGAATAACATGTTAAAATTTTATAAAGGAATGTCAGTGCTGAAATTACTGTATGGGAGTGAAACGTGGATTATGACAGAGAAAAGAAAAGGAGACTGGAAATAAACGAAATTAAGTTTTTAAGAGCAGTAGTAGGATAGAAGAGAACAGAGCTCAAAAGAAATGAAGATATAAGAAAATAATTAGATACACACAATCTGAATAAAAATATTAAAAAATATAAAACTAAGTGGATAAGTCATATTAAAAGAGTGCATAGAGAGCTATTACCATTCATTTTAATAATTATAAAACCAATGGGGAAGTCAGCTAAAAGGTGGCACGAACAAATATCTAGTAGATCGCTACAGACAAATGTCTAATGCATGAGGAAAGAAGAAAGGGATATTTAAATATGTTTATCTTAGAGTTCACTCTGTGATATGTTCTTGTGGCCAGCTTTTCATTTCCTCATATTTTAGAGATCACTTGAGAAATTACTTTGTGTTTTATAACTGCAAGCACGGTCTATTAGTCCTACGATTGATAGGGATCAATGTGCCTAAATTTGAATAATTCTTCCGCAAATATTTTTTCCTGGAAATTAATGTGTTAATGTGTTAAATTAATGCAGTGTTACCTCTTTATAAAGAACCTTACACAGTTACAGAACGTCAAAATCACTTGTATTTTGCAGGAAGTTAGTATTCTTGAACTTCTACATCTTCTAAGAGTTGAAAATGGGTTCGCTTCATTTGTGGAGCTTGTTTCCAAAAGGTACTAAATCAGGACCTCCTAAATACCGGACCTGACACTGTGATTCAAGATGGCGGCCTATGTGGTGGGAACTACTTGTAAACAACTCGTCTACAGGCTACGATTTCAACGCAGTAAAATAAAAATGTGGTGTAATAACACGCCTATTTTGTGAATATGGGCTGTGTTAAACACAAAAACACTGTCTTAAACATAAACTCAAGTAAACAAAAAAGAATGACATTTAATATTAAACGATAAACCATGGGCAATGAAATATATAACCTGAAATATCATTCATGCAATCTACAGGTTTACATGCCATTATGTAACTGCATTACACACTCAAATTACAAAGAAGATAGACAAAACTGCAAGCAGCATGTTACTTAAATAAAACAGAAGTGTTGACAGTGAGTTGACTCAGAATTATTAATCATTGTTTACACTGTTTTTCACATTTGTACAATGTGCATAATGTTATATACCTACACAAAACATACTATACTGGATGGCTGATATACAAATGCTGCTATTTAGAATGACCTAAAGCTACCTACTGAATTCAAAACCTTTAGGGTGAAATTTTGCTTTTACTATTACTGAGAACTTGATTACTCAGTTTGCAACAACATATTACTCAGCACTTCAGGACACTTTATTTTACAGGGGGAATCCACAAAAGCAGATGAAATATTAAAAATAATAACCGTAAAACAGCACTGTAAATGAAATACATGAAATACGTAATCTTAAATCAGTATTGTAAAGCAACATTGTGTTAGCTTAGGTTAGGTTAGTTTTGCATATGAGTGGGGTGACAGGGTCCTGTGTTATCGAAATATTTACAATTTGGGTAGTGTTTATGCAATCATTTCAACGTAAATGCATTAATCAATCATTGTAGCATATATTACACTCGTTTATGCACATTTATTAGCTAAATATCCGCCGCATAAGCGAAATAAAACCACTTCATCGACCGTACGAAATTTTCTCATAAATAAAACACGAAGCTTGAGCGCACAATAAAACTTACAAGATCGTAATCAGCAATAAAAACTGCATCCATTGCACTATGTTTCATTCGTTTTCTCGAGCGGACGATTTTGTAAATATTTACCAAACTTTGCTATAGTCTACAGTTTTACATGCAGCAACATAACACATTTCTTCTAAACTACAGCTACACATTTAAATTACAAAGACAAAAGATAATGTACAAATATGAGCAGCATACTACTTACATGAAACAAACTGTTGGTGTTGCAGATGCCACTAATTGAATTCACTCGAAATTATTGTCTTTCACTATTCACACTATTCACCATGTTATATACACACCGGCAACTAATACACATAACGCTGCAATTTATTGTAATTAAATACTGAATTTAGAAGCTTTATGTTGTAATTTACCTTTTGTTTTAACTGAAAGTTTCTGATTTTTAATTTGCATCCGGGAATGCAACAGTTACGGTGCATTGTCGTGTTTGAGGTTAGGTTGTAGTATGGCAACATTAATATACACTACTGGAACAGTTTTTCTTCAACAACCTCTCACCACTGTAATCGTGACACAAATTGTACTTGCAAACAGATAAATTAACCACACTATACGGCTAATGTAGCCATAGTCCTAGATGGAACACAATAAACATGAACACGTGGATAGCACACGGCACAGTCAAAACGTTATTACATTTATTCCTGTTCCTATACTGCCCAAATAAAACTTTTGAAACACTCGCTTTGCTAATATGAAGACAAACTTACATAGGAATTATTATAAGAAACAATAACTCGAAGACATAGAAAATAATACGAAAAACAGCGTGTGGAAACACCTCAGAAATCATCGCCACCAGCCGACGCCATTTTTGTACAACTTAGATGGCAGTGTCAGGTCCGTTAATCTAGAAGGTCCTGACTAAATCCAATAATTTCGAAAATTGAGTTATAGATGGCAGCTTATTGTTGGTAACCTAATTAACCACGTAGCTATTTTTCTCCAAAAAGTACCAAATCACGTTCACAGAGGTCTCCCTAAGTAGCATTTCACAACAAAAAGTATCACGTTCAACCGATGTTTCATGCCAATACATACCAAATCACAACAGCTCTCCCATTGGTACTTGGCATGTTGCATCCTGGAGTTCTGAGCAATTTCATTGGCTGAAGGTCATATGATTGTTACTTGCATAATGACTGCCGTGGTAACACATATTTGAGGTTTTAGTTAGTTTTATATGTAAAATATTAGTGTATAATTTCACAATCATGTACAGCGACATATTTGATGGATATGAACATGAAACAATGGTCACTGACAATCCTAGGAAGAGGCGCAGGTCAGTAGAAAATTGGAACGAAACTAAAATGAAGGAAGGGAAACACATGGAGCATGCTTCCAAGAAATGTAAGATTGACTGCAAGCATGATACAACTTTTTGCATGGCACTTAAGCTAACAGAAGACCAAATTGATAATTTCAATAAATTATATTAGAGTAATACAAATGCGGTAAGTCAAAGGAATTTCTTGATAACACGTATTGGTATAAAACAACCAGAAAAAAGACGGCCAAATCAGGGAAAAGTAGAAGGATCAACAAAAAATAAAACCATAATCCACAGTGTTCCAGCCCTAGAAGGGAAATTACCAGTGTACATTTTTATCTATACTCAATGTCGGCAGAAGGAAAGTGCCGCAACTGCACCAGGGGTTGGCATCTTCAGAAAGTCGAGGAGGAGGTAGACTAAGTGCACGGATGAATGCATTGCACGAAGAAATTGAATCCCATATTAAACGTTTTAGGTGCCAGGAACAACATTGGGGACGAGAGAAAACACCATTGAAGAAATGCCTTCCACCTAATTGTTGAAAAGAAATTAAGAAAAACAAAGACCATATTATTACCTGAAGAATATGACAAAATATTCAGCACAGTTGGGTCTGTTCATGTTTTATCAGATTTTAAATGGGTAAACTGGCAGGAGATTTCACGGTATTTAAGTTAATTTTAATTAATTATTTTTACAAATTATAAAATTGTTTAATTAACAATGAACAAAATAAGTGCATAAACATAACTGTATCAATGATAGATTCTCTTAAAAAATAAATACATTACTGATTTGTTTTATAGTCATAATACCAGTTTACTTAATACAAACTTCCTACCAATATGTACCAAGTCCAATTTTTGTGCCAAAAGGTACCACATCCAAATTAAAAATGTTAATAACTTCCTGGAAATGTATTAAATATCTTCAATATATGTCTCTAAACCTTTGAATATGGTCATTCTGCAGTAGCAAAAAAGCTTAACAACATCTTTCATAATTTATGGCCCTGAAAAGTTTTTTCTATTTCCTGTAAAATTTGTCCACTTGGATTTGGTACGTTTTGGAAACAAGCTCTACATTTGATCAACACCAGTAGCTAAGCCTTGTGCATAGGAGTAGAACATATTTTTTCAAAATAAAATCGGCTGGAGCCTGCTGGTCAATTCCAGCAGCGACTTGTTAATTGCACAGCCAAAACAGAAATGTCACACTCTTTGACAACGTCTGGCAATGTCCGGAAGATGCGAATTCTATTTGCTGCACTGCTTTGCAACTTCCGCTCATGGCGGAGCAAAGACGGCTACAAGACATAAAAATAGCATTGCTCTTGTTTACTCATATTTATTTCTACCTAAACACCCCCTCCTCCCACAACCCGGCAGACGGACGTCGTTACGCGTTCTCTGGGGCTGGTATTTTTATAAAACACGAGTGGAGGAAGACCTTTTCAAAGCTCAAATGAATAATGCAACATACCGAAGCTTCAATCACAGAGCAACACTGAGCCGACAGATTTTACGACGGTCTTTACACAAAGTTCTCTGGAATAGAATTTTAACTGCTAGCATTTTTACATCACAGAGATTTCTGGTTGAAGTAAAATAACCACATAAATATTCGTTTTAAACAAACCCAGATTTATATTATCAAACCGGTATTTAACTTGGTATATTTACAGGATCAAAATAAAACGTGTGTCATTTATCTTCATGATCGTTGCTTAAATGTTTTTATCTACTAGTATAATAATCTGTGATACTTTAGTCCGTATTTACTTGGCAACAAAAGCTATAATTTATATTCTAATGAAACACAAAACACGCTATCAAACATAAAATACAGGTTCATCAGAAGGTACAATAACTTTAATATATATATATAATATATATATATATATATATATATATATATATATATATATATATATATATATATATATATATAATTTTTCTTTATAATATGCATTAAACCAAAAACTTCCTAAGCTAATTGATATTTATTGTAATATTACAATATGTAATACTTATTGGAGACACATTTTCTCTGTTAAATATAGCCATCATTGAATTTCTTATCACTATATAAAGTATGACTTTTCTGGAACAATATTAATAGTTCCATATTGGACTACTTTTAAAATTTCTCCTTGTGAACGGCGCATCTCACATTCTTCGTTCATTTTTACATTAAATTCACATATGAAATCAGCATTTAAAAATACGGAATATAACAATGTTAATGTATCGTGTTTTTTCCCGCAAAGTCCACGTTAGTCTTTCTCTAAATATATCGTTTCCGCAATAAATAAATTTGATTAAATATACGACATATACTAAATTATACTCTACTCCTCTACCTTTCTGACTAGTACTCGAAATATCTGCTATGTTGATCTCATTTTAAGACATTGTGTGAATATAGATTAATATATCAGTGTTGTTCACTCCTAACTGCGCCAGAGAAGCAGTACTATCATTCATATTGCAAAATAAAGTATATTTGATGTATTATTTTTCGAATGTCTTTAAATTCTTCAATAGTATTCCTAATTACATTAAAGCCCTGCCATTATTAGTGTGTAAAAGAAAAGTAAAGGCTTCACTGCTTTCCAATCCATTTTATAATATTGCACTGTATGTTAATTTCTGATATTACTGTGGAACATGTGTATGGTGTGGCTATACAAGGCATATATCCAAACTTCGTGTATAAACATGTGTAAAAATCCAAAGACGCAAAACCGACGGTATACGAGTGCCTATAGGCAATGTGTTCCAAAGATAAGAGGCCGCAGATGTCACCATTGCAGTTAAAGGTGGGGTATAAATGGAACAATAAAAAATGTGGAATATTGTGCGACGTCGGCCGCACATCAAAGCAGACTCTGTCAGCTATCTGACACTAGTGCGTTGCTAGGCAATGTGCGGCTATATCGGCTGAGAACAAAGGCGATTCCAAGCAGAGACGATTCGAATGCCAGGCTTTTACAGAAGCAGTGTCGAATTTTCAATCCTCGGCTAAATAAGCGAGTCAGCGAACTAGAGAAGTGTTGCCTCAGCTTTACTGAGTTTGTCAGCCTGTTTTTAGTGAGTGAGTCAGTAAAATTGTTATGTGGATAGTTGAGCAGTGTTTATCGAGCGAGATGAATCCGCGGTAACGCGTGAGACTTATATTTGGGAGGTCGTGGATTCGATTCCCGTGGCCGACCTTCCCTGGCCCATGGGTTTCTTCGAGGATTTCCTCTGGTCCCTAAGTGAATGCTGGGCAGAATAATTGCATTCCACGAATGTCCTATTTCACTTCATTAATTATTTCATTCATCGTTCATCCCATTGCCTTCTTTCAGCGAAGGCTTTAGGTGCAGCTTGGCAGGGATGATATGCACAACGGAATTCTCTCCGACCCTCGTTGTCCATGGAATAGGGGGGTTCGACATATGGGGGCGTTGGAACCCGCCGGTGTCCCCCTGGGTAGATAAGGAAGAGTTTGTGGATTCGTCAAAGTTGAGTGTGCTGCTAGCCTGCATCTGGCCGCGCGGTGTCTACTCTCACCTCATCCTTCCTCCTCGGGAGCATAGGTACAATAAAACACAGCCTCAGTGCCAATTCCCCTCCCTATCTTTCCTATTCCTATTGAGTAGCGTTTTGTGTCAAGATTAGGATTAAACACAACAGTAGTAAATTACAGGATTATGAGTTGTGAATTGTAATTCAATTTTAAGGGAAATAAAGCGGCATAAAAGTAACTAGACTTGTCATCTGGCACAATATACATGTAATGCAATGTATTATAATATATAATTAATATAATATGCCGTTTAATACCGGGAGAGCGAAGAAAAGGGGGGAAAAGGAAAAAGAAAAAAAAAAGCGCGTTGTTTTGCCTGTTGGCATCCTCGGCGTTCGTTGTCTTCTGCAGCTGCCATAGAAAGCCGCGGATGAACCTATGCAACATTTCAAAAACTACTTTTAAAGGCTTTACGGATCAACTTTTTAAAAGAAGATGCTGAAATTGGTCATCGTTGTCCATACATACATTTTTAGCATTTCTTTGGGAAACTATCCATATAAAATATGTGTAATATCAGTATAATATTATAAAGTGTGGTGTAGGGTTCTCATAACCCCATGGAAGGCGTTGCATGAATTCTCAGAGGTAAGCAAAACATCTCGCACTACCGCAAAGACTGAGAGATTTGAAGATATAGGAAATTAAAGAAAAGTAAAGTCAAAGGGTACAATCTTTGCTGGGTGTATTGCTGGACACTTTAACAAAAGAGTGCAAAATTAGCTAATTAAACTTTAATGTAAAGCAAAGTGTAGCAATGTGTATAGGCACAACATATGCCAGCGCTGTCCAACGCAACGTCGGTGATGTATATTTCTGGAGGCCTTCATAAGCAAATTTTTACTAATATTAATTCAAATTTCTAGACATTTCTGTGCACCTGAAGCTGTATTCATTCCTTGCTTTCCCCTTTTCCTCTCAAACGAAGCGTACTTACCTAACTGTGGTTGTGATGGCGCCCACGCCTCCTGAGTTATTGTGCCTGAGGACGTATGCCCATGTAATTCAATTACTGACCGCGTGGTGTGTAATTACAGAAACATAGTGTTAGCTCCTGCAGATAACGCTTCTGCAGTGTGACAGTAATGGGACCTTGGGATTGGGCAACGCTCTGTAAACGGACAAACGGTGTTATTGCGCGGTCTAACACAAAAGACGAATTTCAAGGCTGGTGGTGCCTCATGTTTGCATTCTGCTTAACATGCAAGATAACATCAACTGCCACGGTTTATTTCTTTCACGTGGTGGTGCGCTGAAATACATGTTGAATAGAGTCTACTATTACTAGCACGAGAAAATGCAACACCAAACTTCTGTTGTGCCGCGCGTAATGAGCTGTTCTGATAATACAAGAACAGTAACTAAAGGAACATTATCCTTTAAAAAAATCTGATATGTACGCTCATGTGAAATTTTCTAGTCACTCTTCTGAAAATGTAAAAATCACTTATTCTATCCAGATAGTTCACGTTAATAGAGATGAGATTGTAGAAATGATATTACTTACTTCCTTACAGATACAATGCTTAAGATATAGCCAGTTTTTAAGAACTGGTCGCTATGTGAGGGCTTTAAAATTCCATTTTCTTTACATGTCCAGGACATAGAAAGAAAAAAAAAAATGACACTGAGAAAAGTATCGGAAAATTCAAATAAAGAAGCAATATCTCTGAAATGGTTCACTCTATAAAAATGTATTTGGCATAAATTGTATATTTTATCGTGATCTACATTTTTTGTGCACTAAGATTTTTATCTCGTACTCCTTATCAGTTTGCAAATGAAGAGGATATCTGAGTGCATACCTAGAAAATTCAACCTATTGATCTCATTTGTCATAAAAATAACGTTAATATACGGCATTTTAATTAAAATAGTTGGAGGTATTTGAAAAAAAAACCCATTTTTGAAAAATGTTCATTGTAAAGTATAGTCTCAGGCATAGGATTCTCTTGAAAATCTTCGTGTCGTATCTTTGGAAGATCTTCATCTGTTTACCCTTCCCGAAAGTAGGATTTACATCCCCTATGACTCACAAGCCTGTGTCTAGGGTCAGATGCCTGTTGGGGAGCAGACGAAGCTATGGACCGTAGTGAAGACCTATAAGTGGATGGTCAGCCCAGCACCAGGTATCCGGCGGCGCCGTGGCCGAGCGGTTAGCGCGCTCGCCTACCACCTAGGCGGCCCGGGTTCGATCCCAGGGACCCGCATGTGGTATTCGTGGTGGACGAAGCGGCGTCTGGGCGGGTTTTCTCCGGGTTCTCCGGTTTCCCCCGCCATCTCATTCCACCGGTGCTCCATCTTCATTCCATGTATCATCAGTGTCACCGCCTGCGGTGCCGTAGTAGTAAAAGCGGGCGTTAAACACTACACACACACACCAGGTATCAGAGTGAGGAAGAAAGGATGGTACGAAATGAATGATTGAAAAGGTGGTGATGGAGCAGTTAGCGGAATAAGTGAAGGGGAAACCGGAGAACCTGTAGAAAACCTGCCCATACACCGCTTAGTCCACTATGAATACCATATGTAAGTTCCTGGGTTCGAACCCTGGCCTAGTTGGTGATAGGTGAACGGTGTAACCACTCTGTCATGGCGCCATCATCTTTGGAAGATGCTGAACTTAGCTTGGTATTTAACCGACATTAACAGACATTTCGTTTTTGAGTCATCCTGTTCTCGCATTCATTTAAACCAAGCCATTTTCTAAATTGCTTTTTTTTTTTTTTTTTTTTAATTCACCCAAAACCTTGACTGACTTCTTTCACCGTCCCGATTTGCTTTTACAGCGCAAGAAAATTCTCTGGAAAATGCACCTCTTCTAGCAAGTCTGGAATCGTCTTTGTTCTGACAGTTCCATTGTTGTCGGGCCGCGTATTTACAAGCAGTGGTGTGAGGTAGCTAACACCGAGCTTCCTTTGAGGCGGTTGCCGGTCGACGTCGCAGTATTGATATAGGATGCAGAAAATGGAAGATCCGAGTATTTTGAAGCAATGTCTAAATTTACAAGCGAAATAGATCTGCAGAATTAAGTATACATGAAAAAATCGGCAAGGTATTATAAGAAGCAGCTTCTGGAAATAAACTAAACAAGGAATTGAAGATATCAAAGTACAGGGAAACTTTAGTAGTATCAATAACAAAATGTTAATTTATATTTTAAGGCATTTAAAGAGGAATGGGGAAATTACAACTTTTATAAACTTAAACCTAAATCCCTGGCCAAGACTTTCCGCCGGGCCGCTGCGTTCTCCACCTCTACCCACCACAGGCGTTATGAGTGGGATGGAGTACTGGAGGGTAAGGCGTAGTTATCCACGACGGTACCCGTAATCGAACCCGGGTCCTCCGCGCCATAGGCGGGAGCGCTACCACTGCACCTTGTAGGCGGTCCAACTTTTACAAACTTAACTAAAATACGTAATACGGATTGGGTACAAGAGTTAGGCAATGTGGTCCCGATAGCAGAATAACACAATGTTGAAGCTTCCTGGTTCACAGCGGCTCACCAATGCGAGCTAAGTGAACTTTGTCCACTTTTCATGGATACTTGACTAATGTGATTAAGTTCAGTTCTCAGTGTCACTTCACTAACGTGATTTAGTTCAATTAACACTGACACTTCTCTTCTCTTGGAGGCAGCGGCATGAGGAAACACCGGCAGCCTCTTCTTCTTTCACCCTCACTCATTGCAGCGTCACAAACAATATGTGCTTATTCTTCCGCAGTAAGAATAAGGACACTGCACGTTACTGTACCTTATTCATAAAACCAGCACTTTGTCGTATTACTCATTCACCCACTGACTCACTCACCCACCCACTGACTCACCCACTATGAGTCACTCACTCACCCACCCACTAACTCACCCACTATGAGTCACTCACTCACCCACCCACTAACTCACCCACCCACCCACTCACCCACCCACTAACTCACCCACTATGAGTCACTCACTCACCCACCCACTAACTCACCCACCCACTCACCCACCCACTGACTCACTCATCCACCCACTGACTCACCCACTATGAGTCACTCACTCACCCACCCACTGACTCACTCACCCACCCACTGACTCACCCACCCACCCACTCACCCACCCACTGACTCACCCACTATGAGTCACTCACTCACCCACCCACTAACTCACCCACCCACCCACTCACCCACCCACTGACTCACTCACCTACCCACTGACTCACCCACTATGAGTCACTCACTCACCCACCCACTAACTCACCCACCCACCCACCCACTCACCCACCCACTGACTCACTCACCCACCCACTGACTCACCCACTATGAGTCACTCACTCACCCACCCACTGACTCACTCACCCACCCACTGACTCACTCACCCACCCATTGACTCACTCACCTACCCACTGACTCACCCACTATGAGTCACTCACTCACCCACCCACTCACTCACCCACCCACTAACTCACCCACCCACTCACCCACCCACCCACTCACCCATCCACTCACCCATCCACTCACTCACGCACCCACTCACTCATTCACTCACTCATTCACGCACTCACTCGTTCATTCGCGCACTCACTCGTTCATTCACGCACTGACTCATTCAGGCACTCACTCACTTATTCAGACACTCACTCATTCACTCATGCAGTCATTCAAGTATTATTTCAAACTTAACGATAGATGGAGTTAACAAGCGTAATTGCAGACCTTGGTGAGATCTCAGACTTAAGTTATATAACGTCTTCATGATTTAAAATTTGCTGTGTAGTCGGACTTCACACTTCCTCGCTGGCCCACATTTCTTTTAAAAAAAGGCAATAATGGAATAAGACAGTAAGCAGTAAACAGGTCGTCCAAGATTGTAGTGACGTCAGAGTGCTCTCCTTGTGGCAACGGGAGTCATTGTTGTATAAAGCAATTTTACTGTATGTTACGCTGCAATCTCAATCTCCATAACATCAATGGCTTAAAATGAACGAGCAATTTACATCGACCAATTGTTGCTAACATTAATAACCCTGAGACGCATTAACTCTTTCCAGAGCTAAGCCTACCGCCCGGCCACTGCATCCCACACCTCATGAGTGAGGTGCAATGCTGGAGGTGGGACGTGGTCAGCACCCTGGGTCCTCCCGGCCGGTTACGCGCTCTTCACAATCACGGGTTGCTATTTTTCAGTCGACTAGCTCCTCAATTGGCCCCTCAGGGACCTAACGAGGCTGAGTGCACCCCGGACCAAGTCTCCCAGCGGGAGAACATCCGCACCGGTTCCAGAAATAGGACCTGGGTCTCCCGCTTAAGCAGACATCCAACAGAATATGCTTGAAAAAAAAAAATAAATAAATAAAAATAAAATAAAAAAAAAAGAAGAAGAAGAAGAAAAGATCGTTTCATTGAGAAACCTGTTATTACCAATGTTTGCCTGACAGTATCCAATGCGTCTAGCGGCGTACAGCTGATGTAATCCGGCCTTTTCTGTCGGTCGAGGGAGGGGTGGAATGCGTTGCTGTGTGCTGAATTTGGAAGGGGTAGCGGAAATTATGACCAGTGGTATAATTTCATTAAATCCTACCCTTCCCCTATCACTCCTCGCTTACAGGTATCGTCAAGCTAATTACGTCATAAGGCATTTTACTTCATGCTATTTTTAAAGCAGCCCCGGGATCGCGTGGTATCTTGGGAGTGCTGGTTATTACTTACGTCAGTGTTAATACTTACCTCAAACACGCACAATTTTAACATCGTAAAATGCTGAAGTTAATGCGAAAGTACAGCTTTGCCTTATGATTGCCCCACCGTAATTTGGTGGCGTTGATGATGGAGGAGATTAAACATCCTGCTGCGGAAGAGATGCGGCAGTCTGTTGTGACTCAGATGCGTGGGTCAGTGTCGAGGTTAAAATTACATCGCGCTTCAGAGTACACCTGTCGGATTTGCGTAACCCATCCGAACGTTACGTGAGCGCAGTCCGTGAACTTCGTTCCATAGCCGTGTGTACTTGAAGTTATTATACTGGTTAGGTACAAACAACTGCCGCTCACCTTCTGCAAGCGAGTCTATAGTCACTTTAAAAACATCTGTTCGGAGATAACGTCTATCTCTCAAAAAGTTAACACTGAATTGGGCAACATCTAACGACAAAGATCGGCTTAGACTTATTCTATTAATTTTGAGCTACATAAAAGCAAGTAGGTATTGTACCTTTCATGTATTTTTCTACGGTCTTTTGCAAAGGATATTCTTTTCCACAAACATTTTAAATGTGCCTACATTATGCACCCGTATATTGAAGAGGGAATACAGAAAACAAACAGAAAAGTCAGAAATTTGTTATTTAAGCTCAGCGGCTGCCGAGGACCCGTAAAAATATTTTGAAGAAAATCCTGCCACACAAAAATGAAATGCATGTTAACAATTTTCATTAAAATAGTAAATGTTTAAGACAACTGCATGAAATGTGTAACTTGATCGATCTACGATCAGTCTGTAACTCGTCTTCATCATTATATTCAATAATACGTTTTAAGTCATTTAGGATTGTTCCAGTATCATATATCAAAACTGCTGTTCTTCTTATTTTTCTTCTTCTCAGCCCACCTATATTTATTTTTGCTTTTAGATCCATGGACCATAATTAATCTGGGAATACGGTAATTAGCCATCGCTTCTACATTGTCCCTTCAATTATTCCGATATTGGTGACCTTTTTCTGTTAAATTGAAGATCTTTAACTCCTTAGGCATTTCATTTCTTCGTCTTGTTCTTTTTCTTGTTCTTCTATCTGTTAAATTAGGTATGTCTTCAAAATCGCATCTCTGCCGCCTCAATTTATCTTTCTTCTTGTTTCGTCATTGTTCAAAATTTGGATCCATATAGATGTGTTGGGACCACCATTAGGGGCTTAATAAAATTTTAGTTTTATTTCTCACTTTAAGTTTTCAGGTTTCTTTTTATGCTACCACCCATCTGATTAAATCTATTAGTTTTGTCTTTTATATTTTAATTTTTGAGATATGACACATTGCAGCCTAAGTACTTAAAGCAGTTTATTTGTTCTAATAGTCCATCATCATCATCATCATCATCATCATCATAAAAAACCCTCAAGATAGGTCAGGTAGACCTGTTTCGACTCGGAAGGGATCTTCCCAGCGTCTCCTTGGTCTTCCAACTTCTCTCCTACCAACTAGTTTGTACTGCAAGGCCTGTTTGGTTAGTATTTCTTCTGGCATTCGGGAGATATGCTTTTGCCACTTTATTTTGCACTCCCTGAAATTGTCGTTTAAATTAAATATTGCTGGTTGCTCTCTTATTGTATCGCTCTTAATGTGATATTTGAGACTACAGCCAGCTACTTACCTAAAAAATTTCATTTCAGCCATTTCAATTATTCGTTTATCATTTCTGTTAAAGGTCCAGATCTCAGCTCCATGAGTTATAATGGAAACTGCCATAGTTTTATAAAACTTGAATATAGTATCTCTTCTTGTTTTGTTTTTAAATTTTCGTTTTATAGTGCCACATGTTTTGAAATTTATATACCTACCTTTTGTTGTAAATCCCTATCATATTCATATGAAATAGCACATCCTAAGTAGCTAAAATATTTCACCTGTTCTAGTACTTTGTTTCTCAGGAGCAATTTTCACTGCGTTGGGCATTTACCAATGAAAGCCATTACTTTTGTTTTCTTTTCTGAAATAATAAAATTGTGCTTTGAAGTTATTTTGTCGAGTTGGCACAAAGCTACCTGTACTGTGTCTTCAGTATCTGTCGGAATGACCTGATCATCTGCAAACAGTGTGTTTACAATCGTTCCATCTAACTTAAAATCTACTTTCAACTGCACTTGCCACTCGGCAACTGCTGCGTCAATAGAAATATTAAAAATGGTTGGTGATATTGGGCAGCCCTGTTTGTTCTAATAGTTTCTGTTATACTACTAGTTTTGCTCGAATAATTTCCGGTCCTCTAAAGGCTAAGACTTTAGTTTTATTGGTTGAAGTCCTTAGTTTGTAGTTTTCACTTATTTTGTTTGTTATAGAGCTTTCTGAAGATTTATCTCTGAGACATCTGCAAATAGCATTAGATCTAAAATAATCTAAATATTTATTTAGTAATGTGTTTCGCTTCAAAGCTATAGTTGTCATCAGGTGGTCTTTCCTCTTAATGCTGAATGTATTTTATGTAGCTGATAAATCACAAGGTAGAAAATATTGAGCTTTCGGCCATTCTAAACTCCATGGATGGCCGAAAGCTCAATATTTTCAAACCTCACACGGCTGATCGCCCGTGAAACTGTAATAAATAACGTGCGCCGTGAAAGCTTTAAATCTTACACAAGGTAGA
>CM060971.1:72780504-72958004 GCA_030765045.1 Tenodera sinensis
TATTATAAATATTATTACTAATTTTATGTTATATAAAACTCTCAGTTCCAGTTAGCCTCTTATGATCTAGTACTTGTTGTGGAAGACATAAGATAAGACCGCTATGCAGATTATACTCAACACATTTTAGATTTTATTTCTATGTCTATTTTAGGATAACTATGGCATGAATATAATATGTTGTTCATCTTAACCCTGCGGGTAACTAATTCCCTAGCCATCCCTACTCTTGCATCTTGCATTGCCCAGCGCAACTCTACTATTTGTACAGATTAGAATAGAATACATTAAGAACATTTGGTTTTGATCCCTTCTTCGCTTCCATTTTCAGTATAACATTACTCATTGGTTCGCGCTCTTTTCTTGGGGGTGGCATTTGGTTAAAGTCAGTCACAGTGCGATATGATAAACCTTCTGCCCACCTCGCAGGAACGGAAGTGTTAATGGTGACTGTGTACCAGCTACCCCAGAGACAGTTCGTAATTAACAATTACTTCTCCATCCTCGCCCTACATCCCCATGTCATTCTAACCGGGGACTTCAATGCCAAGCACTCTCGTTTTGTTCCCCCGCCAGACTCGTATATATTTCAGAATGCTATACCTTGTGAGCATTACTCCTCATGCTGGTTATCGAGTTAGAGAACATAGAGCAAATGTGACTTAATTCGGGAACTCCTGTGTTTGAACATGTACTGTCAATTTAGCAGGTAGTTTACCTGAATTTCTAAGTGGATACGGAGCTGTATATCCCAGTCCGCAACACAAAGTTCCATCTTGCTGAGTAAATGAACACAGAAATTGAGTATTATGGTTAGGGAACAAGACCGTTTATCCAAAAATTATAAAACCAAATAGAGACTATGTCACTAAGGCTATCTGTCCGCAATTATCTGACTCCTGTATGCCTAGATAATGTATGAAGTTTCATGACTTTTAAATAGATGGCACTGGAAGTACACTATGCAATTAAGCTCAACTATCTGGCAAGTAGCTTAGCTATAGAAGTTGGAAATCACTTATATTCGGAGATTAACTACAAACTTGTCATAATTATTTTAAACGACACTTAATCGAATTGTTAGAAATGAAATGATAGCATTGTGTCAAACGCATTATCCAAAATTTGCGTTAACATGCTACTGTGGTCTTGCAGTTTTCGTGTTAGTGTGCATACCCGCGTGCAGTACTGTTTAATTAGGACTACTTTCTATAAGGTTGTCTCATAAGTTCGTTCGTTTCTTTAGGTTCCAATCACTAAGAACGCCAGGGAAGATATCTCACCCGCAGCACAGCTATGACAGAGTACTTGCTAAACTTTCTGTTTCAGGGAGAAATCTCCAGCTTGAAATCTACTAAACCACTTTTTATATGCTCAATTCTATACTGCATCCTTCCCGTAGACAGCACAAATTTTTTGCCGACATTGTGAAGCGATTTTACCCTTAAGTTAGTAAATAGCATTAGATGTCGGAAATGTTCCGTTTTGCTTTCCGGAAAACAGAAATTCGTACAAAAACAAGTCAATGGCTGAAGTTCCCCATTGAAAGACATTTTATTAAGCTACTATATTAAACGTAACATTTAGAACTGTGTCTAGCATATTTCAAATAAGACTTCATGTATGAAATACGTATCCAATTTAGCAGAAATGTTCAAAAATTAAAATGGTGTCGAAGTAAAAATTCGAATATGCCAATCTTTCTTTCCCTACCCATTACGAATTCTTATACTTATCTGCCTTATATAATACAAGTACAGTATTCCCTAAACAGTCATTCTTATATCCACGGATTGTTATTTATAATATAATTTTGCATACAGATTGTTTCAAATTGAGCAATAAGTGGGTATTTTGTTATATAAAACACTGTACCGAAACAAAAATCACATGTTGATCGGATACACGGAGATAATTAAATTCAGATGTAGAAGTATAGACAAGTTGTTGGTTCACTGTGTGTGTGTGTGTGTGTGTGTGTGTGTGTGTGTGTGTGTGTGTGTGTGTGTGTGTGTGTTTGTGTGTGTCATATTTCATCAAATACAATCACAACATACATTTCGAAAAGATATTGGATAAAAATTTCACTATTAAGTGGTATTTAGGTATTTTTGTGAGTTCATTTTTTTTAACCTGCTATGACTTCCAAATTATGCAAAACTCAATGAGAATGAAGGAGATCAGAGGTTTCAGGCCATACGTTTAATTTAGCACATTAATATCTCATATATATTTTAACCAAAATCGTTACAGCCTTTTTCTGAGAAACTAGAAAAGTAATGCAACATTTTTCACCTAAATGTTACTTTGAGGTTTAGGGATTTTCTTGAATATAATAGCCATATTTAAAAATAATATACTGTGCAATGTTATGTAATGATATATTATGTTTAATAATACATAATGTAATCCTGCTAGTAAGGTAATTTGCTTCTTCGGATCACAATGATTACAGTTCGTGGTTCCTTGTCAGAATCCTTTAGCACTTTTAGAAGAAATACTTTCCTTCAGAAACACACAATATCAATGATTTTTGTATTCAACATAAAACCAGCATTCGGAAGTTTCGTTTCGTGGGCTTTGAGTGCACCAAGTGGATTCGTCTACTTGGCTGCAGCGGAGGCTTGTTTCAACTTCTGTATTGCGCTATAGCAGGGGCGGAAGTCTCTTGAAAAGTTTTGGGGAAGGTCGCAAAACACTCCCAGCTCGCAAACTAGTAAAAGCCACAATGCATTATGAACAGAATCTCTTTCAGAGCCTGTCAAAGAGCAGGGAGAATAATATTCGTCCATGCTGCTTGGCTGTAAGTACCAGATGTAAAACAGAGAACGCAACAAGTGTGATCTGGCATTTGGAATAGTTTCGGAAGTTTCAAACTAGCAGCCATTCTCAAATTTGGAGTTCATTGCTTTATAAACACCTTCTTAGTAAAACATGACAAAGGAATAGTCACATACCGCTTGGCTGTGTGTCTTTACAGCCTGCCTGATGTATGCATAGGAGTGAATAAGGACCAGTGGTGGACAAAACTTAATATTATGCATGGATATCTTTACTAAACGAAGATAGATATCACTGAACAACAATTCTCAGCTTTCGCCATAAGACAACAACGTATAACTAGGATACTGTTATCTTCACTAGTAAGTTATCAAGTCAGAATATATGCTTATTATTAGGACACTAAATTACAGATTAAGCTGGTTGTAATAGAAATAATATTGTAGCGCAGTAAATCTTAAGTTGGAATGTCGTCACCTTCTCTTGTAGAATGTTTTCTCCATACCAACATAACTATATCTGGTGATGTATTACTAGAACACTCAAGTCTAGTATGGTAGACACCATATTCTTATCGGACAGTTTAGCCCTTAATCTTGACTTTGTTAGCTTCATTATAAAAACAATTCAAATATGTAAAGTTGCTAATACTCGGATACTGTATACTGCTCAAAGATATGTGAAATTCAATTACATACAGGTCATTGTACGTATGTTTTAATAGCGTTGTAATGCTTTGCTGCGTTCATGGTTACTGTCAGTTGTCATTTGTACACTCCTTCCTAAGGTCTACTGCTACGTGCTTCGCGGCGCATATGCCCTCCGGCTGGCATCCCTGCATTAGGGCCAGGGTTGCCAGGTCTACTGATTTTACAAATCTACCGATCTACTGCTAAAAACCGAATATACTTTCAAAAACTCCTGCTTTTTATGTATTTACTATTTGTAAGCAGTTTTCCTTATCATATAATTCGCTCTTTCGAAAAATGCTTTCAGGCAAGGTATTTCCCTCGTATATAAAAACAAAATATTAATATAATCTCCTGTTTACATAAACAGCATACTGCATTTGTTTTCGCTTTGCGAACTATCCTTCACAGCTATATCAAACCTGAACATATTTTGAATTCCACTGAAATAGATGAAGTTGAGTACAGGGATCCAAAAGTATTTCTTCCTGTGGAAAACATGTATTTTGGTGCCAAAGTTCAAATATCTCTGACAAAATCATCCCTGCCCGACAAATATATACAACTTTTCAAATTGCACTGTGTTGATTTTTATACTGAGTCAGTTCGCGACATACTAACTCGTTCTTCATTAAGTGATCCTCTTGTTACAATTTTGGAAGTGCTAGAACCAGCTAAAATCCAAACAGTTCCATCAATTGCACCACTTGTGTTCCTAATTTGGTGAAAGCAGAAGAAATTAAAAAATAGATACAAAATGGAGACTATTGCGCAATACTGTCATTGCATGTGACAGTACTTTACAGCGCAAGAATTTTGGAGCGATTATTATTATTATTATTATTATTATTATTATTATTATTATTATTATTATTATTATTATTATTATTATTATTATTATTATTATTAATTATTATTATTATTATTATTATTATTATTATTATTATTATTATTATTATTATTATTATTATTATTATTATTATTATTATTATTATTATTATTATTATTATTATTATTATTATTATTATTATTATTATTATTATTATTATTATTATTATTATTATTATTATTATTATTATTATTATTATTATTATTATTATTATTATTATTATTATTATTATTATTGTCATAAATATGTACACACCAAGCAAAATTGCTGGTTAAAAGTCTACTGATTTCTCCTGCGTTTTTCAAATAAAATCTGCTTTTACTTCGGCAAACATGGCAAAACTGATTAGGGCAATACCTGGTTATGCCCCTACAGTCAGAAATTTGACGTCTATTACTATTTGTTTTCTCTGTACCATAACGATTCAAATATGAAGCCAAATCTGATGCCGGCTAGATCTGCTTTAACCACCTATACGGGAGAGGATGGAATGGGACCTGAGAAGTCCCACCAGGGAGAATTTCCGGAGTGCAAATTCTACCTTCTACCATAACAATTTGACATAGCCAGTCCTACAACCCTGAAACACATAAAAGAAGATGATAGGGACGGGAAATTCGTGCTAGAAGAGGAATTATCCCAACATTTGAGTACCGACCCAGGTAAACCACAAAAAAAAGAGTCGCCATTAGAGATAAAGATAAAGAAAATGCAGGACACACATAATACAATAAATAATAATTAGAAACCATCCGTCATCCAAGGAAATGTGTAACAAAAGCTATAGGTACTACAAATGTTCATCTCGATTAATGTGAAGCTTTTCTAAGCATTGCTT
This sequence comes from Tenodera sinensis, assembly GCA_030765045.1. Taxonomy (NCBI): domain Eukaryota; kingdom Metazoa; phylum Arthropoda; class Insecta; order Mantodea; family Mantidae; genus Tenodera; species Tenodera sinensis. The sequence goes on from CM060971.1 coordinate 72,785,702, forward strand.
GTGGACATTTTGACAATCTTTATAAACTCACAATTAAATCATTAAATCTATTAAATCTATTTTGCCATTATTTATATGAAATGTTTAGTACTATAAACATCAGATTTTTTTTTTTTTCAAAGAGTACATCCGTGCTAGAATTTGTATCTTCAATCAGTTATTAACACAATATTTTTGTTTAATTCTGAAAAACGCTAATTTTGAAGAAAAACGTGGAAATAGGAGGGCGTTAGAATTAGTGTGTACAAAATTATTAATACAATGTTATGCTTTCAGCACGATTTTAAAACACGTAACTTCAAAGAAGATGCTCCCGTGCAAGTATTATGTATTTTATGAAGTAAGGATTGCTGTACATAACATGTTTTGTGTTCTGAACACTTGAATTGTATAAATTTTAGTTTATGAATCGTATTCAAAGTTTCCGAAAGGTATATTAAGTATAGTAGGGGAATAATTTTAATAGTCAGAGCACTACGTTCAATTCAGTTTTGTTATCTTTCTGTTTAATATTTCAAAGCTGTGCTGACCCAACACAAGCATTTCCTTTTCTGAAACTGCTTTTTAGTATTGGGGTGATTTCAGTAACCATACTTTTGAATAAACTCTTCTTCCTTATGGAGGACTGACACCCCCTAGACTTACAAACCTGCGCCTAATATCACAGGCGTGTCGGGAAACAGACAAACCTATGGACCGGACAGAGTGAACACCTGGAAGTTAGTGGTCAGCCTACCACCAGGTGTGAGAGTGAGGAAGAGGATCATATGAAACGCAGGGAAATGGACGAATGGAAAGATGGAGTAGTTGGTGGAATAAGTGGCGGGGGAAACAGCAGGGCCCAGAGAAAACCCACCCCGATGCCGTTTCGTCCACCACGAATACCACATGTGGGTCCTGGGATGGAATCCAGGACTACGTTGGTGATATCCAATTTTCGGACTAATTGCAGGACTTCTTGCTCTAGGTGACTGATAAAAAAGCCACAAATTGGATACTAATTGCATTATTTTCATAAAAATCTAGAGCATTCTGCAGTTTCTTCGTTCTGTGGTAAAGTTTACTTGTCTTCCTGTTAATATTCAGATTTATTGTAAATGTCATCACTGGACAGTTAATAGTCAAGAACATTTCTAGCCTTAATGAATTAACGTATTTGAAAGTGACTTTTTATAGTTTAGAGAACAGTGGAACTTACTCTTTGTTTTCGTTTCCATTCCCTTCTATATATTCTGTAATATTTGTGGCTTCTAATTTTAAGTTTAACGGCAGCTGCCCCAGGAGCAGCAGATGTGAACGAAAACAGTTTTGCTTAGTTATATTTGCAGTTATAGCAGATGGCGTGCGGTGTGTACTTTCTGTACTTGCGCAAATACACGATTCTGCACTTAGTACCTAGACGACACACGTAGGTGGATTTTAAACAGCAGTTTAAAAGCTTAAAAATATGCTCGTTATATCCATTTCTTGCTGCATAATCCACATAAAGTTTACTGAAATTGTTCTACAAATTAATCGACAAGTTCCTCATATTCAATTTACTTAGTGGGAATTAAGGGTGGTCCATACAAAACTTTACCGCTTTAATTAATTATAATTATTGCTAAAATATATAAAAAGGAACTTTTGAATTAAAAAGTAACCGTGGGTGAATGATCTTCCACTTTCTAACAAGATTTAGTCCTTTATGACCTGTTCCGGGCCTAAGAGAATTGATTACTCCATGTTTTCAGTTGTCGTCCAATGTTTCTTCGTCCTGATGGTTTGTAAAATAAAGATTGCCGTGGGTATCTCAGAGGCGACATCCTTAGAACATGATCTTTCTGATATCGTTGAATCTCATCAATTAATATATTTTCTTCCCTGAGATGTGCTCGTATGTCAATATTTCTCATTCTATCTGATCTTGTTACTCCCAACAGTGGTCATTAAGGCTGCGTCTAATCCTGATTTTTTTTCTCTAGATCTAGGACTCCTGTTTCTTAAGTGTACTTCAGTACTGGCTTTGACACAATATTGTGTAGTGTTTGTTTCATTTCTCTTCTCATACTTTCACCGGTGTCTTTTTATACTTCGATTTAATTTGTTACAGATTCTGCTAATAATAAATGTTGCAATGAATGAAACACTGGCAGATGATTATGCACTTGCTTCTTATTGTTATTATTATTCTCGTTTAACCATTGCGGTTTTAACGCTACTTCTGACAACATTCCAGAGAGAATGTGACCTGCAATCTATTCTTTCGTTTCACCTCTTAGAACATCTGCTACACAAGCGAGGTGACAAGCGATGCAAATATTTACACAAAGCTCTCTGTATCATTTTGTATTCTGAAGCTGTGCATGGTTAAACAGGTCCTTGATGCTGGCATTACTGATCCCGATGAAGCATAACCAAGAGCCTATTGCATTGCAGGGTGGGCCTACAAGCTGAATCACACAAGAAGTTAGCACACCCAAATCACAGGCGTATTATTTACATGGTAAGGATATGCTCAGAGTTTATTTCTGGTAGACACGCAAGGGGTTTAAATTCACACCCTGGTAACGTCAACGACTTCTAGAGCGAATATGATGAAAACGCATCGTAGTACCGTGTTGTCACACCATGTACAGGATGACGTTACACTAGAGTTGCACTCTACCAAAACTACGTTTACTTAGTAAATAGTAGGATTACAGATAGTATTGGTAACTAAAAAAACATAATAAAAATGTAACAAATTAAGAAGTTTATTGAGATATTCAAATATAATGATCACCATAAACGTTATAACTTTGGTCACTGTGACCAAAGTAAAATTATGCTTTTCAGTTCAAAATAACGTTAGCCGTGATCATTGTCAGTGTCTTCGGCCTGAGCTATAGTATTATCCTTATTTCGAGAACATCCAATGTTCATCACTTCCGGTTTCTACAGTAGTGTAGTAAAACATGATCAAAAAACGTAAACAACGCGATAGATATGAAGTAACGCCCGATAAGTATGCAACACATCTAACGTACAAGTGTTGTGGGTAGGTTCTTAACTGACCAATTCTACTGGGAAAACTACGCAGTCTACACTTACTCATGATTAGGCAAATGTAACTGGACTACTAAAAGAGGAATCAATATATCTGCGTTCGTAGTGCATGTGACGGCACAGTTTGGGGAACTGGTTCTGTCCGTCTGCTCTACCGACAAAACATGCACAACTTCATTCTTTTAGTAGCTCAACTACTAAGCTTACTCATGATTAAAGGCTGGAGATGTGTGCGTTTTTTCATAGGCACACTCCATTTGGACTTTGCTGTTATCGCTCTCGCATTTCTGCTGTGTGAAAACCTTTTGCCAGTTCGCCACGTACTGTCAAGAGTGTTGTTCTCTAGCGCACCTTCGAGATTATCTGCAGCTGCCTGTCAGACTTGCAGAGGTCCTAGTGGACGACAAAACAACGGTTGATAGAGTTTTTAATTTTTTAGCGGAGTACAATATCAATTTGAGGATTTAAAATTTTAGTTATCTGTTTATGCTTTTGGACATATTTATCACCTTGTTTCATATCTGGCCATTGCCACTGTTTTTTACCTTTTGTGCATATTTTTCTTGTTGCTAGTATTTTTATTTTTGAGTAAAATTTATATTTGGCTATTGTCATGCATCTTTTAAGGGCGCTAATGACCTCGAAGTTGAGGGCTCTTAAACCAAACCAAACCAACCAAACCAATCGCTCCCGCATGTAAACAACTGCAGGTATGTACAACGTGACCATGAAAATCGCCTCTTTGCAGCACAACCTACAAGCATCATAAACTATACATTCTGGAATTGCTTATACATACTGCTGTTTATTAACTATAATATCGTCGCAGAGTGCATTACACTGGGTTACAATCGTCTACACTTCAGACGATTTTCAAAGTCATCCTAAGTATCTTGTTCCTTTTGGATGGCAGTTTCTTTTCTTTCTTTTAATTTATGGATGCCCTTTAACTGCTGTAGTTTCAGCGATCCATGCTATATTGGAGGTAAAAGACCGCATAATTTTGCTCAGAGGCTTCCTTTTTAGGCTTGAGGTTCTTTTACGTGCCGTAAATCTACGGCACGGGACCACCGGCTTTACTTTCCTTCTGCAAGTATCCATGCTAGAAATTTTAGCCCGAAAAAAGTCATTGAAATAGTGGCCAGTCACCTTCCTAAATAGAGAAATATACCATTTATTCCACAAAAAATATAAACCAATGCACTTTTAGAAAATGTTTACAGTGTCACTCAAAATGGATTGCTTCCATTCTTCACTGGTCCACTTAAAATCTTAGACCTCTTAGACTCACCTCATTTTCTAGCAATTCTGGTTGGTTCACCAAATCGTTCTTACCAGTGAACGAACCAACTTGATTCTATTAGTTCATCAGCTTATGAAATAATTTTTTAGGTTAAACGTCCTTGAAATGGTTAGGTCATTCGAACGATGAAGGAAATGGATGAAGTGGTGCTCAAATGAGCCCCGGGTACATAGAGCTTAGAGTTATCTGACATTCATCTTTCGGGATAAGGGAAAACCCCGGAGAAACCGTATCCAGATAACTCACCCTAACTGAGATTCGAGGTCAGAACTTCCACGCCACAGAGTTGGTCGAAATGATTTTAGCGATCCAAATAATAATCAGTACCTTCACATGCACATTAACAATGTCTGTTGCATTTGCAATATCACTGAAAGAGGCCAATATGAATTCCTGAAATTAAAGCAGTTGTAGGATTTGTTTCAACCGTTCTCTGTACCGTGTCATGCCATAGTATCATAGCAGCAAAATACACCCAGAAAAAAATCCAAACACAAAACACCATAATGGTTTGTTTACTGTGGCAAACTGTTAATGTACATATTCAATTAATGAAATATAGCTCCCTTAACATGATGATTTACTATAGACTGACGTTATATTGTCAAAAATGCTATTCTGCATACTGATGGAATATTTGCTTGATCATTTATGCTAATTGTCCTTTGAAATAGGCATCTACAGACTTGAAGGTATTGCATCGGTTAAAACGACCTGACTAATGGATGCAGGTGTAAGAAATATTAAATACTATGTTTAGTTTCGTCTTGTAAAAATGTTCATTTTTGGGCAATGCAAATGGCAACGCTGAGGTGTCTCGCACATACCAGCGGCCAATCCTGTACCCGACTGGCGTGTGCTTCAAGGCCAGTCTACCGTCAGATCTAAACAAAACACTCGCCCAGTGCACTTACCGTACCGCTAAAGAGGCCACTATCTCGAGCAAATCCATACGAATAGAAATTGTATACCTTACGGTGCAAATGTTATTGAAATTATGTATTTGTTCAAGTAATAATGTGGATTCGGTTTTCCATAGTTAAGGAAGGAGAAAAAAAGACGAGAACTTCAATGTATGTACTGCTATAGTTAGAAGACTAGACTGTAATCTAAGAGCAATATGTTTAAGTATATTTTGTATATCCAGATAACATAAAACTTGTCAATTTCAATTGCTTATTGATAAAATTGTGTGCAAGAAGCTGGGTGGATTTCTCTGAAAGAGACATAAAAAGGGACAAACATCTTTTGTCATATTTCGGCTTCGTATTGACACCGCTCAAGGCCACCGCTGGGGAAATATACTCCACCAAATAACGCCGAAGGGAGCAATGCACCACAGTTGACGTGGGTGAGAAACATAAATACTGAAAATTCGGTAGGACCGAGGCTTGTTATGGTGGAGTTTGCCAGAGGTGAACCTATGACCAACGAAAGTCCAGTTTCGCACCTAAAAGTCGTAGTCATGGAAGTGAGGAGATCAGCATAAGAATGCGCTAATTACTGGGGCGATACGGGAAGGGTTAAGCCAGAATACCTGAAATTCTCCCAGGTTTTTCGAGGCATTTATGTGTGGCAAAATAAACAAGAAAAATGCAGTGCAGTGTATGGTTATCCTACCTCGCGCCTGAGAAGACCTAAATCTCTGACTTATGCCTCCCTTAAACCTCATTACTTGATCCCAAGTAAATCAACGGAGCCGTCAGCAGCAGGGACTGCAATCTGGGAGTACCAGCTGCGATCCCAGGCAGGGACGTTCAACGCAGAGACGGCTACCACACCGGCCGAGCTACCGAGGTATCAACGGGGAGAACCCGTTACAAATGAAACAATCCAAACGGCGTATTTTAGGGTTAAAACAATCTGACATAACGGGATACAGATTATGTAATAATGCACATAATTACTATCCATTAGGAGCTAAAACAAAATTAATTGTTTTAATACAGAAATAAATAAAACCCCTCCTCTTTATTTGTCTAAACTAATTGGTTATTTTTCAGATCACTGAGCTGAAATAAAACTAATAACTTCCTTGTCATAAATGACAGCTGAAGCTGCCAACCCCCACGAATTCTTATACCTGACGCACGAATTTGTCGTCTGCTCTCCCCTTCCCTTCCCCCTCACATTTAGTAATGTTGTCGATACCACCCTTAACCTCCCCTCCATCTGAATATACTGGCCATTCAACCAACATGAGAACACACAACCTTGAGATGCTTTTGTCACTTAGAAATTAAACTTTGCATCAGACTTAAACTTTAAATTGCGGCTAAATTCATTCGAATTAAGATAAAAAGGCGTCATAGCAATGTTTTCAGTTAGTGAAAAAATGAACTATTCATCTCCATTCGTCAATAAGCTAAATTAGTTCAGGCATCGGCAAGTATGTACTCAATGAGGTATCAGTATGACGTCTCTACGTGCAGCCTGCAATGCACATGACGTAATGTAGAACAGGGGATGGCATTGACCTTCATTCAGAGTCAGTGGTGGACTCACTCGCTACAGAGTACAATAAGGAATAGTACATATACTTGAATCCAGCTATTTTGGTCTACGATAGGCCTAGATATTTGAACATTATATTTCAATTCACTTCTATTTGCAATGTACCATGAAAATCTAGTGATGTATCACAAGTAGCCACGCAAATTAACATCTGTTAATCGCGATACAAGATTTTTTAGATTCAGTTTCTTTTCTTCTACACATTTCTTAAATGCTTGAAATAATACTGTCCCTGTTGTGTGTTCCGTAAGTGGAATGACTTCAAGCATATATTCTTGTATCGAGAGGTTGTTAGTCACTCCACGAGTGAAAATTACCAATTGTCCTGTGTCAACGTTGTCAGTGCTTTCATTCAACGCGAGAGAAACGGCTATAAATTCTTGGTCCTCGGTTTGTAGTCTTTTTTGTGGTTATTTCTGCTATTTTATGTGTCCTTCTCTGTATGGTTCGTGGTGATAATGCAATATTACTAAAAATATGATATTGTTCAGGGCAAATTATGTTGGCAACTTTACTCTCACAAATTTTTATGAAATCTCCATCACTAAAACATCTCAGTGACTAAGCAATCTCCAAAGCAACAGTATAGCTGGCGAGTTGTTTATCAGTTATAATATTTGAATTAATATTAGGTGTATTATCTGAATATTGCTCTTCGAGCTGTTGCAGTTGGTTAGTCCGATCTAGACCTGAAAAAAATAAAATGAATAAAGGGCACTACGTCAGTGTTATGCTACTTTAAATCGTGGTGTAAGTTTATGAATATATGCTTGCCTATAATTGTATGGTGATCTTATGAGATGTATCATAATGCCACTTGATGTTCCATTGATGAGTGCCTTTTTTAAACTTTAGAGCACAACAAACACCTTACGTTCCTTACATGATGAGAGAAGAAATAATCAAGGTGCTATTCTAGATATCAAGTTTAATAGACCAGGAACAATTAGATGCACTCTAATTCCATGAATATACTAAGACTTTAAGTTAAATAAACTAATATCCTTCAAAGTTATAAATAAAGAAGTTTATCTAATTACACTTTGACAGACATGTTTAGAAGTGCAGGTAAATACGACAGGACAGTCCGCCCGTGATCGGTGTGTATGCAGTGCCAGTTAAGGCTGCGAGGGAGGGGGAGACAGAGTAAGCGCTGCCCCTGACACGTCATAGTTGCGAGGCATCATTGAGTACATGTTTGCCGATGCCTGGATTAGTTAATTAGCTCCAAACATTGGACACGCATTATTTTTTTTTTCGCGAAAAGACTCTATATTGACCATAACTGTATTTGACATATTTGTTACACTCATCAATCGTCGTATGGAATCTCCGGTTAACGTAGGCCGAAGCAGTACCTTCCACCCGGTATACCTGCTCCTTATGCTAATAATTAAAGAGATATATCCCTAATATTCCGTCTGCCTTTACATAAAACACGTTAGTGATTGTCATTTATAAACTCTAGGTGACTGCAGAGGTTTTATTCAGGGAGGAAAAATAATTTCTTTCTTATTTACATATTGTAATCCGAAGTGTTTCAAATACCGCTGTATAAAGAAATATTCACCAGTAAGATACAAAGTTATTGTATTATTAGCGGAAAGAATTGCTTTGCAGATTTCCATTGCAAAACCCACGTTCCCACTTTAAATGGCTTCATCACTGAAGAAAAGCATTCTTTAGACAACGCCCCTCTCGTTGTCGCTTGTGTTAATTTTCATCTCTCTTTGAAATAGACTTGCTCCTTAAGGTACCTTTTGTTACTGAGTTATGTAACATATTTCAAGCTAAACTCACTACCATAGTTTCGATTAAATTAAATATATAAATACATGGAAATAAAACTACTCTGATGAGTACATAAGATGAAATTTAAAGTGCACAAATCATCAAAATTACCGCTCATTATTTACACTTTAAAATAGATAATACCTTGCAGTTTGAAAGAATGTGCAGTAAGATTATACTACCAGTAGTATTGGTAGAATTGCTAGGGTAGGTATCATAATACAAAATACAACTAATTCAAACATTTAATGAGAAATTCAAACAATGAGCACCAAAAGATGTGATCATGAGTTTGGTCTCTATGGTATACTTAGAGGGGCTTCCAAATGTTTTTGAAGAAACTAATGTTTAGTAGATTAAGCGGCCTTTTTTATAACCTCTCTCACTATAGACAAGGTTCGAACTATTTGCAGAGGAATCTAGCAAAACATGATAAAAATCTGATGTGTTGCACTCACATGACTTTATCTACTCTTGTACTAACCATTCTTACAAACTCTTATTCCTATATCTTCTTCGTGCTAGTTAAAATAAACATTTGTACAAATTATCTTATTGCTTATTTCCTTGTAGGTACAAGGGGAATATTAGAATACAGTAGGCTCTGAGCAATAGTAAAGTCTTTTAAAGCTTTGAGATTCCGTTCTCTTTGCACTCTTAACATACAAAAAAAATGAAAAACGATATTTCATTTCACTAAAGTTATTTTTCCGAAACTCACACACATAACAAGGAATATCTCCGAAATGGTTCACCCTACAAGAAAATGTATTTAGACAAATTGTGTATTTTAGCAAGATCTACATTTTTTGTAGAGTAGGTATGCTTTGATCTATCTCTAACGGTTTACCAGTTATGCAAAAGTCGTCCAGAGTAAATACGACTACAGGGGCTATAGCCAGAAAATTCAAGATATACATTTCATTTGCCATCAAAATATCTCAAACATATGACATTTTAATCAAAATCGTTTGTCATTTTCAAGAAAATCAAAATTTTCGAAACATTTTCTATGTAAAGGGTAGTTTAGGGTGAGGCTATTTTCTTCAAAGTCTTCGTGTCGCATCCTTGAAAGACATTAAACTTAAATACCAACTTTGGTTTTTAACCGACTTTTCATTTTTGAGTTATGCTGTCCACAGACTGACACACACACGGACCTTTTTCTAAAAATGCTTTTTTTTTGGATTCAGAGGGCCTCAAAACATATATTTCCGGTGAAATCTCGACATGAAATTTTTGGGTGGAATACAATACTTCCCCTACTTACAGTAGAGAAAGTAAAAATGAACAACGATGTTCCATTTCACGAAAGTTTTGTTTTCCGAAACTGACACAAATAACAAAGAATATCTCCAAAATGGTTCACTCTGCAAAAACAATTATTGAGACATAAATTTTGTGTTTTAAGAAGATCTACATTTATTGTAGAGTAAGATTTTGTCTATTTCTTATGGTTTACGAGTTATTCAAAAACCATCCAGAATAAACAGGACTACATAGGCTATAGCCAGAAAATTCAAGATATACATTTCATTTGGCATACTAGCATCTTAAACATGTGGCATTTTAATCAAAATCATTAGAGCCATTTTAAGGAAATTAAAATTTTCGAAAAATGTTCCATGTAAATGCTAGTTTAGGGTGGGGCTATTTTCTTCAAAGTCTTCGTGTTGCATCCTTGAAAGATATTAAACTAAAATGCTAAGATACCAAGTTTGGTTTTTAATCAACTTTTCGTTTTTGAGTTTTGCTGTACACACACACACACACACACACACACACACACACACACACACACACACACACATACACACACACGGATCTTTTTCTAAAAATGTTTTATTTGGATTCAGGGGGTCTCAAAACATGTATTTCCCATGTAACCTCGACATCTAATTTTTGGGTGGAATACAATGCTTCCCCTACTTACCAGTAGAGGAAGTAAAAATGGAATAGAAAGGTAACATTAAATAAAATGTAATGTACCTAAACCACAATGGGTTAGCGTTGTCAAAGAAGAGAAATCGACAACCATTATACATTATATGAAGCAGATTCTTCCTACCACTCAAAATGCTGTTAAGATTAGCATGGTGTTTATTAATGTGAGATGTTCAGAAGAGAAAAGATTCCGTCAGTTTAGAATTAAGTGGAATGACTCCCTGTGTAAGTTACAAATCGTCCGCGAAATTATGAAGCGTCGAGTGACATTTAGTAAGAGAAATACGAGTAGTTGTGGTTAACTCTGGCAGACATTTAAGAGCTAGCCCAGTGCTGGCAATGTGTATTTTATTGCACTTTTCAGTGAAACTGTTCGCTCTAGAAGTGTGACATTGGCTACACATGTATATCAGTGCTTTATGGTTTGCATTAACCAGCATCCTGCATCATTCAGGATTTTAATGATAGGGTTATAAAAGAATGCAGTGCCATTACAAACAACACGGAGCTGAGTAGTAAAAATTGCATTACTTTAGGGCATGTGGTTCTTGAGAAAGGGGCAAAAAATGTATGCATAAAAATGAGTTGGAGAAAATCCAATGAGGTGAGGTTGTAAACCCTATGCTTGCACTGTTAATTTTAAGAAGTTTAACTGCGCTTTTCAGAGAAACTGTTTGCTTTAGAACTGTGAAATTTGGTACACATGTAAACCAATACTTTTTGATTGTACTAACCGTTTTATATCACATAGATATAATTTTCATATTTTTAAAAGCTTATAATTAATATATTTTTCAGCCATATTCGTCATTGGTCACTTAAACATATTTTCAATACACTTCTGGCATGTTTTAGGAGTTAAAAAGACTAGATAATGATAAAGCAAGATTTAAACTTCCGAAACCAACAAAAGCACAAAACTGACATTTCTAACCCAAGCTAGCCTTAAAGTCAATCTTCCCTTAAATAATAACTCCCCCCATTACATAATTCGTAAAAGTGAATATGTTAAGAAAGCTAGGAAAGCACTGCTGCTAGAATATATTATTATTATTATTATTATTATTATTATTATTATTATTATTATTATTATTATTATTATTATTATTATTATTATTATTATTATTATTATTATTATTATTATTATTATTATTATTATTATTATTATTATTATTATTATTATTATTATTATTATTATTATTATTATTACTATTACTATTATTATTATTACTATTATTATTATTACTATTACTATTATTATTACTATTATTATTATTATTATTATTATTATTATTAATATTATTATTATTATTAATATTAATATTGGATAGGAAGTCCAGAAATAATAGCTTCGGTTCTTTTTTTGGGGGGGGGGATTTTTACTTGGAAGGAAAAATTAGAACTGTAAACACAATAGAGATTTCACCGGAAATATGTTTTGAGCTCCCTGTATAAAAAAGAAACCTTTTGACTAAAAGGAGTGTGTGTGCGCGCGCGTGTGTGTGTGCGTGTGTGTGCGTGTGTGTGCGTGTGTGTGTGTTTGAGAACAGCATAACTCGAAAAAACGTCGGCTAAAAACCAAAGTTGGTATTTAAGTTTAACATCTTTCAAGGATACGACACGAAGATTTTGAAGAAAATTCCTCTACCCTAAACTACCCTTTACATAGAAAATTTTTTGAAAATTTTGATTTTCTCAAAAGGTGCTAACAATTTTGACTAAAGTGTCATATGTTTAAGATATTTTTATGGAAAATGAAATGTATATTCTTAATTCTTTGTAAATAGCCCCTGTAGTCCATAGATAGACCAAAGTTACTTTACAAAAATGTACATACATCGTATAGTTAAAACACACGTTATGTCCAAATGCATTATTTTTGTGGTATTAACCATTTCGGAGATATTCCTGGTTATTTGTGCGAGTTTTGCAATAATTAAAATTTTCTCAAATGGAAGGTCGTCATTCATTTTTTATCGCTTGGGCGTGCAAAGCGAACGGAGTTTCAAAGCCTTCATATAGCGACCACCTTTGACCGATAGTCAAATCTTTCAAAACCAATGGCATTAAATTCTCAAACCAGTTTGACGAACTGTAATCCCATATTCTCCTTGCAGCTACAAGAAACTCAGCAATAAGATAATTTATACAAATGTTTATTTCGACTAACATGAAGGAGCAAGGGTTAATGAGAGTAGTAGAATAGTTAACACAAGAGTAGAGAAACTCCTGTAAGAGTAACACATGAGAGTTTTAGAATAAGATTTTTATTTCACCGCTGATGGTGCTACTTACAGTTTGTGGTTGCCTGTGCCTCTGGCAGCCCGCACACTTTGCTAGCAAAAGGATATTGTCCTAGCTCTGCGATCTCCCATGAACCCGCAGATGCAAGGACAGGCACCACTACTTGGCAATAGCATATGTATACTCTGTTCATCTAGAGATTAGAGGAGATATAAACAAAGCACCGGTTTGTATCACTCCGCGGCCACGTGCTTTCACAATGACGCAACACGGTTACCTACCGCTAAGCGTAGGTATAATATGCATTTTACACTACTAAAGGATATATTTACGTGATCCAAATAACATCTAGCACATGGAAATTAACTGCTACTTACGTCATCTCTGTGCACAATAACACGTTTTCATTTCCTGCTCACAACCTCGAAACCAATCTCCAGAAGCAGCTTGTGGAGGGAAGTTCGTTTTAAATCGGGAAGATCGGGTTCAGAGTTAACTGCCAACAACACTTTGTTTAAGGTAGTGGTTCATTGTTAACAAAGAACTGGTGAACTTTTCGACGGATTGCAGATCTCACACTCACAAATTCGTCGCAAACACATCCACCATTTATCTGGCACGTAGTGCCGGGATCTTCACCAACTGACGATTTTTCTTTGCGTGTGCTGTAAATACTTGCAACTGACACACCGGTAAACTCGGATGTTAATTTCATCACGTCTTCGATAGCAAGTTCGGGATATTTCTCGTAGAACTTGTTAAACACGTTCAATATTGTCTTTTCACCACTTCGCAACGGTATGCCGCACTTAAGTTTTACAACACTCACTTGTTCCACCATGTTACTTTCATACTGAATAATGCGCGCGCAGAATTAATTAGGCTGGTTACAAATTCACTTAACTGCGTATTCTTACAGTTTAACTATGCTTAGTACACTTAGTTCATGCTTTAGCAAACATTAAATGACATTTCAGACCTCAGTAACAGTATTTCTTCAAGGGACTATTTACACGGCGAAAGCGTCAAGAGGGCGCGCTGTGGTCAAAACGCACGTGGCTTTGTTTACGTCTCCTCTAATCTCTAGATGAACGGAGTATAGGTAAGAGGACTTGCCGCTGAGAAGCAGTCTTCCCCAGCTCGCTCTTCGGCAGTAAAGCAAGAGATTAGAGCGGACCAAGCCCAACTCTATCTTTCAGGGACAGGGAACGTTGATGAAAGAAGCGAAGGCGTATATGAAAGAAAGACCGATGTATGCGTGGGAGCATGCATCAGTCAACGCAGGTATTTGATTCGCGTCACGTGGGAGTCTATGGTAGCGCTTAGTCATAATGACTCGTATCTTTGTTGTAAAGCAGGATTGTCAAATGAATTACTGTTATCGCCTATTCTTTACCACTTATTGCAGGACACCAACAACCAACGTGGTAACGTTTATAGCCCGTTCAATGGCGTAGTGAAATATGATATAGGTTTTAACGACTGCAAGATAACGATTTCTGTTGGGTTAAATTGCGTGGTTGAAGTAAGCGAAGAAGTTAGGACACCATCCATTCTCAATAACAATAGGCTTCATCAGCTTATAAATTTCTTGTTAATCAGATTTAGAGTTAGGTCTTTTTCAACTCCATCACTAGAACAGATGGTTTCTCTACCTTTTTCTCTTTTTATTTATCTCAAATCAGAATGCTTACAGAGCCCGGAAATAAAACATTATGAGTTTCTCCATTTACAAAATCTTTGCACATGCACGTGTGTAATATAATACACTTACAAATAATCAATCACATAAGGGACCTGAAAATAACGGCGGCGCCGTGGCCGAGCGGTTAGCGCGCTCGCCTACCACCTAGGCGGCCCGGGCTCGATCCCAGGGACCCGCATGTGGTATTCGTGGTGGACGAAGCGGCGTCAGGGCGGGTTTTCTCCGGGTACTCCGGTTTCCCCCGCCATCTCATTCCACCGGTGCTCCATCTTCATGTATCATCAGTGTCACCGCCTGCGGTGCCGTAGTAGTAAAAGCGGGCGTTAAACACTACAACAACAACAACAACAACAGACCTGAAAATACATTATAAAGGCGTGCACAATACGATGGTGTGATAATACATTCGTTATCGATTGAAACAAGAAAATTATTATAGTTAGATAAGAGCACTTCACGTATCAGATTGTAGAGTCTACTCGAAGCATTATTTTTGGCTTTAATATAACAAAGGAGCAATACACGGTGGAATTATATATAAAAAGTACAAATATACGGGATTGATGAGCGGGTTAAAATGCTTTATATGATAATTCTTGCGCCATTGAAAGGCACTGTTCTTCTCGACGGACATTAATATAAGCCACTTGTGTTCAGTCCTTAAATTACTGAATTATTAACAAGGATTTATGAGTCCAAGTATATACATAAATGGTCACGATTTGGGAACTAATAAAATATTAGATGCAGCAAACCGACAGTGAATGGGTTTCTCATTAGGAAAATATTATTTTAGTATAAGTATACCTTGTAGATATTTCTGCGATGCATTATGACATTTTATTCCAGCACTACAGATTTGTGAATAATTCAGTTCGAAAATATCTGTAAATCCTCTGTAGTTTTATTCAAGTTCATTACCACTGTGTGCTGAATAATGATCTGAAGGGGAAGAATTGTTTGAAGAGTTACCAAGAACTGCTCCACACATATTAATAAATAACAAAGGAAAGATTATTTCTCTGAACGCTTGGGTGTGATTTCCAAAGTGTTTAAATATCTGGCTTGGACGTGAGAAGTCATTCCTTCCTTTCACCTCTGTTTTTCTGAGTTATTATGTTAAGGGCTTCTGCATTATGTGGAACATATTTAGCTATTGTTATTGTACGACTAAGGGATCAAAAAGCATCAACAGCTATAACTTTCATCTAACTTGATTTTTAAAAAAAATATTTGGCCTGTTGTGTAACTCTTTCAAGCTGGAATATAAAATATACTTAGGAGCTAAAATTCCCAGAATTCCCTCCCAGTTGCTAGAGGGAGGTTTAGGGAATCAAAAGTACATCATCCGCCAAAATTGTATAGGGTTTTATATGACGATAAGAGAATATCGTATTTTCAAGGGAACTTAAGGAATTACACTTATAAGAAATAAAGGGGGAAGGAATTCAGCGTAAAAATCTACTAGACAATCTACATTGTAAAATAATGCCATAAAGAATGAGAAGAAATCTGTATGAAATATTCAATTTTTCAATTCAGCAATTATCAGTACAAAATACGTATTTAAGATTAATTTATATTACACAAATGTTTTGATAATTAACGTGGTAGTGATTTTTGTTTATTTTGTCTCGAGGAAAAGAAGCAAAATCCATGCAGACACATGAAACGAAAGATTGTCTCATCGACACTATTTTACGTGGGCCCTCCCCATTCTGAACCACAGGCGGTCGTTAAGTTCTGAAGGGATGGGCAGTTCATTACATTTTGCTTTAGCGAGGACGGCTATTCGAGTAGCTTGCCTTAAGGTGCCGCTGAAAAGCATATGAAAACCGATTTACAGATTAGAAGAACACAGGCGTAAGTAACAAAATAATTTTGGCGGTAAAGCAGAGAACTAATGACCCTTGAATACATTACATTCTAAAACAACAGCAATGGTGCTTATAGGGGTCCAACATAATATACACAAAGGACATGGTTCAGCAATTGGTAAAGAAAGCTTAATTTTAAATCGTCTAGTATGTTAAAAAGTGTTGTATAGAAACAAAGTTGCATTTCAAAGAATATGTTGACGAACTAGACGAAGTATGGGAAATGGAGCAACGAAAAGAAACACAATTGAAGTTTAGATTTCCAATACTACTTCATGAACTGAGACCTGAGAGAAAAACATTCTAGACGACTAGAAGCTTGGGTAATGCAGTTCTGCAGCGGATATCTGGATAAACTTTACTTTAGCACAAAAGAAATGAAGAGACCGGAGAGGAACTAGGAACATAGAAAAACTGACAATCAAGGATTTTGACATGCCCCAGGAGAGAAAATATGTTAATGATCCCTGCCTTTGATGGAGCATTTACTGTACCAATAAATAATTAGGAAAACACATGGACTGCGTTAGCAAACAACCACATTAGGATAAAATAATAATTAATTTGAATATAACAGAGCATATAAATAACTCTGTTTTAAATTCAACGCTTCAAAATGAAACGTTGGGCAAAAAATGACTATTTTTATAGCATAAGTAGTATGTCTAGATATTACACACATTTACATATTACAAGATAATACTAATTCTGCTGCTATTTAAAATGTCTCACAGCAGTTTATACATCATTAAGAAAGAAAAAAAGGTAAAAATAACCAGGATATAAGGGGAATATCATGCCGGAGTTATTGAGAGATAAGATTTCTAACTTTGTAAAGACATTATAGGTAGAGAGGAAAATAATTGAAATAAACCATTTCCATTAAAATGAGTACATAATGCCATACGCATAGTTGCAGTCTCAGGTAGGCAATGTAAAATTTTGTCATGTGAGTCATTAAGAATGCAGCTTAAGTCAGGTGAAGGCAATTAGGAAGTCAGAAACCTGGAAATCAGATGTCCCTGCGTGGGCAGATGCAGTTACTGTCCTATACGTAGATACAATTCTGAAAATAATGCAGAATTTGGCACATGGTAATAGTGTCGTTTCAGGCACAAATTACCAATGTTGGTAGCGGTAGCCACGTAGACGGAACTTAAATTAATAAAAGAGCGTGTATTTCTAAAATTCACCTTAGCCTAGGAGAAATGTATTTGCTCGATTATCGCCATCCCCCAGCGCTTATGGACTGCGTTTGTGTTTTGTAGATTTAGCAGCAACTTCAGCTAAACATTTGTCCGATTAACAGCAACATAAAATTTCCAGTATTATTGAACAAAAAAGTAACTTGAAACCGTAAATCCTGAATAGTCAGAAATTAGCAGTTCATTTCGAGTTCTAAACTTCAAAAAGAGTGTAATTCTTCAACGTCAACAGTCGCCAACTCATTTCAAATAGATTACCAGCTAGTAGTAGAAACAAATTGGTATCAATACATTCACAAAGGGTAAAAATACATGATACCAAAAGTGATGTTGCTTTGCCTGTAGTGTTCCGTTTTTAAGTTTAGCTTCTTTTCTTCTTCTTTTTTTTTTTCTTTTCTTTTTTCCCTTTTCTCTGTCTTTAACATCTAAGGTCATACTGGCTGCTTTTCCTTCAGAACAGTTGCTAATCGGCAATGAATGTCACTCGTTTTACTATTTGTGTAATTTTGGTTTACGTTGTATTTTCTTTATAAAGATTAAATTTACACACGCGCACTGACTTCCTCATAAGGACTAAGGAGGATGGCAAATAATCCTGGTTACAGAAGGATTTCATCCTCCAGCAGAGAATCGAACGCGGAACTTCTGGATTTATAATTTAGCCTGCTAACTACCTAACCACAAAGACAGTCTCTTTCTATTCTCGCCGTTTAACAAATTTCAAGATATATGTTGGTTTCAAGCTTCTTGAATTATATTTGCTCTCTTATGATTTACCAATTAAGTAAAAATCACTCAAAATAAGAGAGGACTTCAAAGGTTATTTCTAGGAAAGTAAAATATGCTTCTTTCAATACACACATTTCATTTTTCATGAAAATATCTTGAACACATGGTACTTTAGTCGCAATTATTTCACATTTTTTATAAAACCAAAGTATTCAAAAAATATTTTTACAAAGGGTAGTCCTGTGTGAGGAATTTCCTGTTGCATCCTTTGATGCTGTTTACACATACAATAAATACAATGAATACTCGGATCACTCTAAAAATGACTTTTTTTTGGGGGGGGGGGGGCGGTTGTTCAGGGAGTATCAAAACGTGTATTGCTGGTGAAGTATGGTAGCAAATTTTCGGATAAAATTACTGGTTTTACTTGCTGTCAGTAGATTGTAGAGAAAGTAAACGTAAATGAAAGTCCAGTGTCAGAGAAAGAATTTCCTGAACCAAGTCACGTGGTACATAAATGAACTTCTGCCACACAGATAACACTTGAAAGCCCTTGGTGTCTAGGGATTCCTTCAGACCTTCTTATCTTTCTCGCAGAGCCTTACTAACCCTCTAAGCGAAAATTTGTCTACTTTCAAATATATCCAAACTTTCAATAGTCAGTTTGGAACCAGCGACCAATGGATGCACTAATCGCCGGATCTACGGCGCCTGTTTTGCTGACTTTCCATTTCTATTTGTATGAATAGAAGAACTTGCAAATGATGAAGTCTAGCACAGAGATAATATAATCAATCACTCGTTCGTAAGAAGTTGGAAGGCAGCGCGTAGGCATAAAAAAGGAATTTGTTTGAATTGCCTGATCGTCGCTTTTTTCTTTCTCTGGTGAGCCGCGCTATCCGCATCAATCTAGCGGGGGTGTTCCTTCCCTCTATTTACAGGAAACGGATTGATGGGAAATCGGATCCCTACTGTAAAGACTAACTCCTGATGCAGAAACGTGTACTGCGGAATACCTTACATTGCTGCATTGTCAATAAAAATATTTAGTATTTCTCTGCCTCTTATATCTGCTGATTTATTTGGTTGTTTATTTCGGAGCAAATTTACCACTTACTAAGTTCAAATGGACAAAAATATAAGCACTTGATTAAGCCTTCGGAACTGCTCATTTACATTGAAAAAGACAGAATTAAAAGGCTAAAACTGTAAACTTGTTGATTTTCTGCCACATTTTGTTTTCCTTAAAGAAGGTATATTGTGGTCGGTTGTAGTACAAGAATTCTCTGTTAGTAGTGAATACAGGTTTTTCCCTTATTTGTTTCTTCTTCACACTAAATTTGTAGTTTATCTTGAGACAGGTTAGTACACTTGGTCAATTCCCTAACTGTTAATTTTCCAAACCAGATGTTCTTTGTTGGCACTCGCGTAATCCATAATCCAATTTTACTAGTTGTAACATAACTTATTATACACCATAAGTTCCATCACGTATAAGACTTGGATACTTTTAAGTATCTTTTAAATATTTCACTAGCAACAACTCCAAAACAACACAATTTTAAGAACACCTTGTTCCATCCCCGTCTCTGAATGGCTATGTAACATCAATTTAAAATCAAACCCTTATTAAGAGTTACACCTTCGTCTCTCATAAAAATCCAAACTACTGGCACTTAATTAAATTCAAAACTTGAAATAAGTCAACAAAAAGCCGACGGCTCTGCCATGAGGATCTCTCTCTGTTTTCTGCAATATAGGAAACAAAGCACCAATCAGAGGTGACGGCTAGTAGGACAGGCTATACGACACACCGTGACGTGCGTGACACATTCATATCTGTTTGGTGGCGTGCCCAGGCCTTAAGCCGTGTCTTGGCGCGCGGAAATCTTGATGCTGGACTTAAGAGGACAAATGTGAGCCTTAATGGCTCATATATGAGGTAGTTTCTGCACTCCGTCCAACATATAGATATCCAAATTTTATTCAAAACAGAATGTTATGATTTATCTTCATAGAAGATCTCTAAACGCACAATTTTGCAAATACAGCAGAGTCAGGATAGCACCGAATAATTTTACGGTGTGGTTTAGAGGTTATATCTGAGTATTTTGTTATAGTGAATGCTCGTTCGCAAACGTCTTGTTAATTAACATTTTTGAAACAACGCGTCGGGTTATATGAGATACTGTCGGTACATACTTGTTCTCTCTTTGGTATTGCAATATCCCTCATGTTTTGTTTTCTACACATTTTCGAATATCACTTGTATCCTTTTTAACATTGTTTATATCACCATTAATCTAAAACCTACATTTTGTTTCTTAAATTGTAAGGAATTCTGTCGCATATTATACAGCACTTTGTGGTTCCGGTTATCAATTATAGGTATACTAAACTGCTCTCTGTTTGGTAGCCCATTATAAAATACGCGATGCATACAAGTGAGTCTTCGGTTACTAGAATTCTGCACCAACAATTACGTACGTATGTATCCTGAAGATGGCCATGGAGTCTACAATGGCCGAAAGCTCGACCTTTATAAATCTGACACGGCTGATTACCCGTGAAGCCTTGATCCAATTACATACGTATCATCTATCCCCAGTTCAAGCACTGAGGCTAGCTGAACTTCCACCCTGAATACAGTTTGTCCAGCTTCATAAACGCATTGATGCCGGCCCTCATAACTGTGGTCGCTAGAGCATGGGTCTTTGACGCTCTGCCGTGCTGAGGGTTGCAGGTTCAGGTACCGACTAGGGCGTTGGTGTTTGTGGTTTTGTGTATGTGCCTGGAAGTGAGCGAGGAAGTAAATGAGTGTGTGCTTCTGTGAGAGTTTAACAAAAATGGAATCAATCATCTGGATGGCTAAATGGTCCCTAGTGACTGAAGGCCGATATGATTAATCAAGATTTCCTACAGCCATATTGTGGGCGTACGTTAAGGTTTTTACACGAAAGGGCTGGGTACAGGTAAACCCTAGAGCTATTAGTTACAAATTATCAATACCGGTTTGCAGTGAACATCTGGAGTGGTATTGCGAATAACACACATGTAAGGCCCTATTCAGTACCTCCGCGTTTGACGGGCCACAGTTCTTGCCAGGACTTCCGGAAGATATTCCTTTAGCAGTTAATATGGTTCCAAGACGATGTGGCACCTGCACATTATGCCGGTGAGGTAACGGATTTCATAAGTGCAACATTTCCTGATCGCCGAATTAGTAGATGAGCACTAATATTATGATGAGTAGGTTTACCAGATCTAAACCCTTGATTTTTGTTTCTTTTTCTTTTGGGGACATCTTCAGACGCTGTGCAAGACTCTAGTTAATAGTAAAGAGGAGCTAATGGCCAGCATCTTTGTAGCATTTTGTGATATACGAGGTATTTTTTAAAGAGGTTGGCAATATTACTGTGATGCTATCAACTCTGCTCCGAAGTCCAATGTTGTCATTCTGAACATCTTGCATGAGCACTTACGTACTGGTTGAATTCTTGTTTCGTTCTTATTTTATCTATGCTCAAGGCATTTTAATGGTGGAGAAAACTTCAACAGTGGTGGTATTTGCATATGTTATTGACAATAACGTGTATTGTTACTAGGTTTGACCTGCTTCAGAGAACATGGATTCAGTGTCAATAATTAAATAAAGATTTAAGTGTTTTGTATTGCATTTTTTAAAATTAAAATCAAACGTCTGCTCTTTATTTCAATTCTTTCCTGTCTTTCAGCAAAAACGCGTAGCGATCTGTTGGGCAGAATTTCGTCTAAACCGACGCGGTATACTAAACATTTTAATGCCCCTAGCTCGACAACAAAAAGTTTGCGGACATACTTTCAGTGAAAAAAATACTCAAATATAACTGTATATGTAAACGTTTATTTTATACCTATTGTAATGATACTGATGATTTTCTATCCTGGTTAATCAGTTCTAAGCT
Source organism: Tenodera sinensis (assembly GCA_030765045.1). Taxonomy (NCBI): domain Eukaryota; kingdom Metazoa; phylum Arthropoda; class Insecta; order Mantodea; family Mantidae; genus Tenodera; species Tenodera sinensis. Next base: position 72,807,985 of record CM060971.1, read on the forward strand.
TGAATACATTCTACTGTTAAATATACAGGAGACTGGAGGAACAGCCAGCTGTTTACAAATATATGGATTAAATGAAGGAAAAAAAAACAGTAATATAATAACAATAATAATATATCTAGTGATAGGCAACACTAATCATAAAAACAGTTGCTTGTACAATGCACATGCTTCTTTTCTTTTCTAGCGTGATTACTCCAGGGAAGTGATGAAGTTTCTCTGAGGATGTAGTTGCTATTGCGAAAGTTAAAACTCAGAATATACAAGTTTCTTACACACTTTCTTTTCTGTTTCAGGTAAGATCAACGTTCATACCAGTCATTAAGGTAAGAAAATATGACTGCCAGCTTCTTTCTTTTTGTATAGTGTTTAACGTCCACTTTTGTTACTATGGCACCACAGGTGGTGACACTGATGATACATGGAATGAAGATGGAGCATCGGTGGAATGAGATGGCGGGGGAAACCGGAGATACCTACCTACATAAATATAACGCATTATTGCACAGATTTTTTTTGGAAAAAATACATATATTATTTCTAAAAAACTGTTTGAATTCACACAATAGCAGGATAAAAACATACTATTTGTTTTGTTTCGTTATGAAGTTTATTTAGTTTTAAGATAAGGCTGGTAAAGCAGTTTTATCATTTAGTTTTATAACATCACATGAACAAATGAGTTGGAAAATAGAGGCATAAGTATCTCATCAGTTGTGGGTATAATGAAAGCGAAGCTGCTATGGATTTTGCAATGCCTAAAAAGCTAAAGAGGTAATAAAAGCTGTCAAGCGTTAATCGACTTCCTGTCCCCCATTCGAAATTCATATGCGTCACAGTAGTTAATATTACAATACGCCAATGAATAGCTCCGAAATTATGGATAGGTTTGTATTTTAATATACCAGCCCCTTCCCCTGCTCATTAAACGCTTTTCGTGCTTTATACGCAGCTCCCTTATCAGTAAACAATTCCAAAACAAATTGTTTTCACAGATACAAATATCTATTATTGGAATCTGTATTATCTGCGGCTGTGTATATCAGAAGCAAAGATTGCAGATCATTACGGTGGAATCTGTCAACAGTATGGCAGCAGACTCCATTCTAGTGTCTCTCGCGGCTATTGATCACGTCAAACACATCCTGCAAACATATGTGATAATATTGTCTCTGTCCACGGATACATCAAGGGACGCTTTAGCCGCTTCTTTCATTCCATTTCTTCACTATGTAGAGAGAAGCAAAGGTTAAAGCATGTATTTGAAATAGAGTTTCTGGAATAAAACTTTATTTTTACTTTCCCTTCTATTGTAAAAGTAGAGAAATTATTGCATTATATCACCTCCTCCTTGCGGTTATGACAACTAAACATTTTCTTACGCTTCTGAACATTTGAACCAAGATTTGAGGAATATTCTAATGGGCATATTGACGTTTTAGTTGAAGAGGTGCAATCAAACAACTGTAATTTTAAATAGAGCAGACCTAACTTTAATGAATAGCCTACTGAAACAAACCCGTTCATTTATATTCATCATATGTCTAATTCCTCATTTCCCTGGATTAAATGCTAAAATTAATGTTGCTCCCACCGACTACTGGCTTAGTTGTGGTGCCAACTATGAAAATAGATCTTATCTAAAATGTATGAATGTTATTGTAAGCTGTAGGTTGTTTACTTTTAAATCACTACTAATGTTAAATAGTATTAAATAAAAAAGTTGTTAATTATTTCGCGAAATATTTAAAACAGTGATGTCCAACGTTTGCGAAAGAGGGAAGTTTGCGTTTACCTACTATCACTATACCTGGACTTTGCCTCTCTTTAACCCCCAGCCGTGCATTGTGTTGCAGTTGTGTGTTTGTTACATGTATCTATGTTGCGTTTGATTTACGAAAGCACTTTCAAATCTTACGCGATAAACATCTGTTGATCTATCAATATTTGCAACAAGTCCAAGTGTATAAGCCTTAGAAGATATAGAGTGATTGTAGCGTAACATATTGCGATACAGACCTTTAATGTAGTTCAATTTGGAGAAACTCTGTGCGCAAATATATGTAGAGCTATACTCACTCTAATATAAACTCTTCTTGCGAATACTTATTTTTCTACCTACTTCATTTTAATCAGCATGAGCATTTTCTGAGCGTATCTTATTGCTAAATTTTGTTGTAGGTGCAAGGTAAATATTGGAATACAGTAGGCTTTAAGCGATACTGTAATGTTTTAAGAGCTGGTTGCTATGCAATGCGCTTAAAATTCCGTTCTCTAAGCAAGGCCAAGAGATAAAACAAGGAATAACATTCCTATTTGAAAAAAAAATACAAGCATTGGAAAATAAGAACGACTAATAACACTATTCCGGAAATAGTTCACTCAAAGAAAAACGAAGTATTCGACATAAATTGTATGTTTTAACCAGATTCACATTGATTATTTAGGATTAGCATTTATGCAACAATCCACTAGAATAAAGAGATCTTCTGAGGACATTCCCAGAAAATTCAAGGTATGACTGAAACATGGCCGTGGAATCGCCTGTTAGTGTCCGCCACTGGATACTGACTGTCCAGTGGAGTGAGTTATAGACGCTCATTACGTAAGTTTCTCAAACAGGGAAGGTTGGACATCCCTACTCTTAACTAATCCCATGGATTCGTTTCATATCACGATAATTTTGTGCGATCGAAGCGCGAGATAATACACGCTTTGAGGTCCTCTGGATTAAAGGCAATGATATTTCAAAATATCCGGCGCACGTGCGCGCGCGCGTGTGTAGACTCAAAAACAGAAATTTGGCTGAATACCAAATTTGGAATTTAAGTTGAGCACCCTCCAAGAATGCTAGAACAAAAATGTTCAGGAACGCATCTGACCGCAAACTACCCATTACATGAAATTGATCTGTCTTTGATTTTCTGAAAAATGATTCTAACGATTTGGATTAAAGTACCGTAAGTATAAGATATCTGACTGACAAAGAAACAGCATAGCTTGAGTTTTTTGGGGAATAGCCTTGTGAAGTACTTTTGTGAATAGAAAGAGATAGACAAAATGTTACCACAAGAAAGAATAGAAAGAAAGAAAATGTAAATCATGGTTAAGCAAATAATGCGTGAATTATAATTTTTGTGTAATAAGTACCTGATACACTCTTTGTAATGTTTCGGATTTTCAAACTTATAATTTCTGCAAGTGGTCGTAAAAGAGCATGGAATATATAAGCCATCACATAGCGACACTTTTAAAATCTCACTAACATTTTTGCCCACCGCAGCCTTTATACCTACGACTGAGTGAGTGGTTATGTTTATTCACAGGGAATATATAGATTGATGTAAGGTTTTAGAAGAGCGAGTAGAGAATCATGTGACTGTCCTTCAGATTATTGAGTTTTCGATTAGTAACGTCTTTATCCACGGAGAGAGAGTGGTGGATAAATTCCTGAATTAAATTTAATTAAATGTCGCGCAAGTAATATATTTATAAACGGCTGTAGCTTAATGAGTAACGATTTAGTGAGCCATCCAAGGTAACCAATACTTCCCTTTCACGCTGACGTGTCATTGGTTATAACTAGGTTTCGAAACTTTACACAACTATCGCGAAATGAGGTGATTACAAGTTACCTCCACAAGAGCAGAGCATGATGTCATTGGGTGGGTACAGTGCCAGCACAAAACATACTGCCTACAACGCATTGTGTCTCTCGGATGTGTTCCCTAGTTTCACACTGTAGAATGCCTGCAGCACGAAAATTGAATTGCTGAACTTGTAGAAGAATTTGGAAATGAATATTTTACTGCAAATGGTAACCAAGTTGAATGCAAACTATGTAAAAACTTATTCTACAACGTTCCTAAGTCGACTGTCCGTTGCCTCTGTGTTGTGGTCATGTGGCACATTGATCCCTCCTACTTTATACAGTCCAAATCCCACAAATTTTTGTTTCCTGTATGAAGGTTCGGTCTCTATAACTATGTGTAGCCGGTAGCATGAATACCGTTCGGTCATTGGAGAGGGGCAAGTAAAGGGAAAGAAGGCGTCATTAAATAATCATGACACCCTTGTATTTTACTACATTCGTTTTCGGTATATACTGTGCTGATATGGTGAAACTCCAGCCGCAATGTTTCTCAGAAAGCAATGAGTTGTTCTCGAACATGTCTTACAGCCACATTCTCGTAAGAGGAACGCAGAGATTAATCTAAATGGAATATGACACCATCGTGAAATGCCATATGCTCCAGTTCTCCCTTTCTGTTCCAGAGAGCAGAACACACCTCGGACATTTTCCCGTCAGAGACCTCAGTAGCGCTAATTCTCCACAAGCGTGCCATCCAGAATGATAGAGAAGTCAGGAGATGAGTTAGACAGAGTTTGCTGTTGTGTACGGATGTTGTAGCATGGTGAGGCACGTGAGAAGGAAATTCTTGCCAAAATGTCCCTCCACTGAGTCAACTGGCCCGAAATATCCACGTAGAAATTGTTTCCTCTCCTTTTCCATCCCGACTCCGCTTGTTCACAGCTCAACAGAGGGAATGAGTTTTCCACAGTGTGCCTCAAAAAAACCTACATAAACTACTCCTGGATTTTTTCAAAATTTGGGAATTAAAATTGGTGAAAGCCACCATAAAATTACTACTGTTTACTTTCTCTATTATTTACCTGTAGTAAGTAGAGCAAGTAAAATTTTCCAACCAAAAAGAGACTCCGAATCAAAGCAACATTTTTTTTAAAAAAAATTGCACGCGAGGGTATACCTTTCTTTGTATCTAGAAAAGCGTAATTAAAAAAATGAAAAGGCATTAAATAACAAAACAGGTTTCCCCACAACACATTGTTCTCTTCCGTGGCCAAGGGGTTGGGCGCTAGCCTCTGGTTCCCGCAGCGGGTTCAAACCCCACGAATCTTTTCGGTCTTGTAAATCCTTAGCATGGATTCCTTCGGAAGGGGAGTAAAGCCGGTTGTTCCATGTCGTAGATTTATAGCCCATGAAAGAATCTCAAACGTGATAAAGAGACCTCTGAGCAAAATTAAGCGGTCTTTCACACCTAATATGGAATGGGACGCTGAGAACCATATCAGTTACAGAGCACCCATAAATAAACTCAATTTTTACCATATTAAATTGTTTTCTTGGAAAAATGTTCATCTTTTTGTTGCCTCAAAAATACCTATATACTATACTACGTATTTAAGGCATTTTGATGACAAGTCAAGGTATATGTTGAATTTTTTGTGCATCGCTGGTAAACTCCACTTGATCGAGAACGAATTTTGTATAATTGGTATGTCGTTAAACAAAATCACATTACACAAAAAGGTAGATCTTATTCGAACTTATGTAATTTATAAAAACAATATATTATATATACACATTAAACACATAAATAAATAAATTGACAGACACTGACAGACGCACACACAGATGAGTGGATAAGTAATGAATAAGTGAATAAATGAATGAATTCTAAATACCTAATTGCGAGATATCCTTTGTTACTGATTATTTTCAAATACTTGTACTTTCTTCAAAGGCTATTCCTTTCACTGGCCATGCAAAGAGCATGGCATTTTAAAACCATCACATAGGACTTCATATCTCACTATTGCTTCAGATCACTGTATCCTCCTTTAACCTGTAGCGAAATGTGTAATGAAATTTATCTGTTTAACAGTCAATCAATAAATAAAAGAAAAGCTTTTGTATGAATAATTTTAGAAGAGCAAATAGACCATCAGGTTTAAGAATTACAGTTCACATATTGTATTTCCATTCCAGAAATAAAAGCAATACATGATTGCGTGTTCGTTTGTGTGCAGATCCACATATATAATTATTAACATCACAGCAGTAACAATTTTCACTTACTTTCGCACATAAAACCACATTTGCGAGTAAATGTAATTTTCACGTAATTTGGTTGCGCTAAGTGGATATTTCTCGCTATAAATACAGTATGCATAACTATGTAATTCATGTGCACAAATCACGTATAAAAGTCTGCTAGTCATTTGACTATCAGAGTTATGAATCAATAAAAAGTTAGGGCTCTTTAGTTAGCACTTCCTTGGAAGCGATAATTTGCATGAAAATATTAAATTCTGTTTAGTCTCTCTGCTATTTACGTATATGATTAGAGGAAGAATTGAATTATACCTAAAAGTTCTATATCGAGGTTGTATAGGAATACACGCTTTACGATTTCTGATGTAGCGAGAAAACCCAAATGCAAAGATTCCTGAGTTTGCGTGTGCAAATAATATATATATGTATAATAAAAATGCGCGTTTATCATCATTATTTTATTATTATTATTATTATTATTATTATTATTATTATTATTATTATTATTATTATTATTATTATTATTATTATTATTATTATTATTATTATTATTATTATTATTATTATTATTATTATTATTATTATTATTATTATTATTATTATTATTATTATTATTATTATTATTATTATTATTATTATTATTATTATTATTATTATTATTATTATTATTATTATTATTATTATTATTATTATTATTACTGCCACAAAATCCCTTATGGCAACAAACTGTAGTTCCGATTGTACTCCTATTGTGAGCATAAGAAAGGTAAATGTTTTATGGTTGGGCTGTTTGTTTCTAGGGAACCATAAAAGAAAAGGATTAATTGCAGGTTTTCAAAGCATGATGTATGTTTCGCAGAGAGGGGAAAGCAGAGGTGAGGACGAGAATTTCATTGCTCACAAAGTTGATGAAAGCTACATTTCGTTCTTGCTTTGTCATCTTGATACCAACTAAACTAACCACGATACAACTCCCTTGAATTGCTTTCTGTGATCAGCTGTGAGCAAAATTTGAATACAAATTTCCCTCTGGAATTGAAACCTTTTCTATAGGCGGGTAGCTGCTGTATCGATTGATTGGTAGGTATTTCCCAAACCAGCAGAGGCGCCGACACCTCGTAAATGTAGCTGAAAACTCCGATGAGTGAGTCTGATCCACGTTGGAGTGTGTTGCACATTGCAGTGTAGCCGTATAAATGCGACCCAGATGTCACGGCCGATGTACTTTCACTGAAGTCAGATGCCAAGTGCAAGGCCTCGCCGTAATGTTTACGTAATCCATCTGTCGCAAGGTTCGCTCGCACGTGGATGTCTTCATCTGTCTCCATGTATTGTTATGCTTCCTGCCGGGCGATGCGGGAAGCCCTACAAATAATGATCTTGGATACACAAGGGCCACCGATGGGATTGCTTCCGGTTTGTCCAATCCTGAGCACACCTCACGGAATAAGACTATGTAAATAGAACACCGAAGCAGCATTATCATGTGGCATTCGATACGTAAAATATATAGGTAAATCTAATTGTTAACGTTTTACAAAACCCTGCTATTGCAGAAAGTGCGGAGATCTTGCTTGTTTCTCTCACTCTTTGTTTCTCGTCCTAACCTCCGCTTTCTCCTTTTTGTGCTACACACATAGATCTTGGCAGTTGCCTATTTGTCTACTTTTCTCCCTTTGCTTAGAATCATGTATAAACACTGTTAGTAAAATGCACTGTGAGGTATAACTACTGATCAATGAACTGCTGCTGACAGCTGCAATACGGGGCTAGAGACGTGTCGCTGTAACGAGGACAAGGAAAAGAGGGAAAGTAGATACACTTGATCTCTTAGAAAAGCCACACTTTAATTTTCTTTAGATTTATCTCCAAATTGTTAATAACTGTTACAGAAAACGTGGCTGTTGTTGCTTGAAATAAGCAGGTTTATTAGGCTAAAATATTCTGTGTTATAAAAAAAGCTTTGACTTTGCCCTTAGAATCTCAAAAACACGTATAGCATTACAGTAAACATAATACAAATACGAAACACAAATACTTTAATCCTACAAATTCTTCCTGTATTTATATTAGGATTAAAATTCCTATCGAAGTAGCTCTAAAATTGGTTATCTATTACGTTATAGGTATTATAATACAGTTTCTGCTTTAGAATGAAAGGCTTTCTGTAACTTTGCATAGTTTCTGAAGTTTTCGATCTGTGCTACCAGTTTGCCATAAGACGAATAATCTGTCCACGTGTAGCTTCACATGTAGTGTGAAACAAGCGAGAATGAGTAACGATTTTGTAAAGCATCAGAAACAACCAATAGTTGCCTTTCATGCCCACGTGTCATTGGTTAGAACTATATCCAGCTAGTAGTGAGTAGTGTGAATATTGCTATCACTGGAGAGGGGTAAAGAGAAGGAAAGAAGGGCTCGTCAAATAATCATGATAACGTTACATTTTTCTAAATTTGCTTTCTGCACAAGCTAAGATACATATTGGCACTGGTAATTGACTACAGGGTAATGAACAATATTAAATAGAAATGTGCCTCATTTTCGGACTTACAATTCTACTCATTAAGGGTAGTATGTTTTCAAGTTGGTTAGTAGCTTGAAATAGGCATGTCACAGAAAACATGACGCAGAGTGGGCGTAACTAGTGCTGTAACGTGGTAATGTATGCTGTATTGAAACTGAGTTCGAATGCTTTCTGCAAGACCAAAGCCCCCACATTATCTAAGGCAGTGCATCGCATACTGAGGTGTGAGGCAAAACGGATGGCCTATCTCACAGGGTTTTTTATTACGCGGTGCAGTTACGATCTTGGGGAGAAAAAAAAAAAAAAAAAAAAAAAAAACTATACTATACTATGTGATTGATTTGTGGGAAAACTGTTAATATGAAGAATAAGGCAACTAAAACACCAAAGTGGATATACACACATATATTATGGGCCGTTTATTAAAATTCTGCACCTATACTCTTAACATCCTGTATAAATGTGCATTTGATATACTTAATACATGCTAATTTTATAGCGTCTGTAATAGTATATTTACATAGTGTACACTTTTTAGTAGCTTAAGGTCCTATTACAGAGCCTTTTCTTTTCTTTCTTTTTTTAATGATAATTTTATCAAGTTTTCGCCCATCGCAATTTCATTCTTTTTATTGCAAATTACTTATTAATATTATGTATTAATGGATGTTCAGCTTAGTATTGGTCGGCTCTTTAGCGTGGTGGTGGCGCTGCTGCTTACCAAGGGGGAGACCCGGTTTCGATTCCCGGAATTGGCGCGAGGGTTGCTGCTTATGAAGACCACATATACCGGCCGGGAGAGTACTTGGGTGCTGACTTCCAGTACTGCACCCCGCTCATAGCGCATGTAGTGGGCAGAGGTGAAGGACGCAGCGGCCGGGCAGTAGGCGTTGACCCGAAAAGGGCTGTTGCGCTTTGGGGTTAGGTTAGTTAAGCATAGTATTGCAGCTAAAAGCTTGCGTTCAAAATCAATCAGGCATCAATGACAACATGCCTGAGGAATTCCTTTCCTAATGTCAACATTGCATTCCTTAACGTGATAATAAAATAGTGGCTGCATAGCTGAACAAAGCGTGCGATAAATAGTCGGGGAAGAAAGGAAATGTTTACAACTAAGAAACGGTTTAACTCGTCGCTTTACTCGTTAATATTATGGCGCTGTTCTTCTCTAGATCCCATGTGTTCAAAAACATAGTACCGACTTAAACGAGACTACACTTATTTCATTACAAATGCAATTATAACCTGTTTTACATTAATACATTAGACTCGGTGGCGGTGGCGGTGGCGGTGGCAGTGGCGGTGACGATAACAGCGCGGGACTGTAGTACAATTTGAAGAGAAAGGTTATTTAAAACTGGCAGTAGTGTTTGCCATAAGAAAGAACGGAAAAAACATAATACTTTACGAGCGCAAATTGAAAAAATGCTTAGAGTTTACACTTCATTACGAGAATAGTGAATTCAGTAAATTTAATATGGGTATTGGTATTTTTATATTGTTCTAATATGTCAAAATGTTTTCTTAAGTGATACATGAAATACTCCAAAGCATTATTATTATTATTATTATTATTATTATTATTATTATTATTATTATTATTATTATTATTATTATTATTATTATTATTATTATTATTATTATTATTATTATTATTATTATTATTATTATTATTATTATTATTATTATTATTATTATTATTATTATTATTATTATTGTTGTTGTTGTTGTTGTTGTTATTGTTATTATTATTGTTGTTGTTGTTGTTGTTATTGTTATTATTGTTGTTGTTATTGTTATTATTGTTATTGTTACTTTTAGTACCTATAATAGAACTATTTTGAACTTGTGCCTATTTGAAGTTTTTAATTGCCTATTGTGCTGTGTTAAATCATAACGCTATGGAAACCTGAAATGAAGTTTGTTTTGTCGAATATAATAGCTAAATGCCTTGGGTAAATGGCAAGGAAAGTAAACCAGAGATAATAGGAATAATAAAACCCCGAATGCATTGATTTGCTCTCGAAACGAAACATCTGTAATGAGGCTACCTTTTGGAGAGCAAACCAGTCCACAAGCTACAATAAGGACTGCGGTCTCTAATATTACCATTGAGTGGACTGTTAATCATTTTCTTTGGAGACCTGCGGAGTAAATCATTTGAATTCAGCAAATAAGAAAAGCCACATGGGTATCTTCAAATTAAAAGAACGCACTGAATATTTAGTGCTACAATCTGGTAATTATATATTTTTATTCTCAGTTCGTCCGGTCCCGTAACAAAAAGTATTGGCGATGCTAAAGATAAATTATTAGTTATGATACGCGGAGCAATTACTTGCGGTTATTTCGTTATATACGAGAGTTAATAAGAGACTACGCTACTTGTGGAAGATGTATCACAGTGCGGAAACCTGTAATTGGCACGAAGGTCGTTATTCAGCGCATAGAAACACTCGAAACAGAGGTGGTCTTTCAATTTGGTACGAATTAGTGCATTTGAATACCACTTCTCTGCAATATATTGCTAGAAAAAGGTATTTTCCACTAAAGCACAGACGGATATAATACAACCATCCTTTGCCTTTAGACAAGTGCTAAGTATTCCTGTTTCTTAACTTAGTTATATAGGAATCTGTCTTGGTTAGAGTGAGGCATTTTTCTGGAACTAACCATTCTCTGCTGGCTGTGCAGTTCGAATGTGTTACATAATATGAAAACGTATAAAGCCAATGTAAAACATGTACATACATATGGCCAAAAAAAAAAAAAACCCAACAAATTGTGGGTTCCTTTAAATTTAATTTACACAAAAACCGTTGAATCTTTTGAAATACGCCAAAGGAAAAAGTTGTTTATTCAATTTTTCTATGAATATAGTCATAAATCAAGAACCTTCAGTCAATAATAATTCAACCAGATAAAATATTTTTTCTAGAAAACTAAACTTTTCAGCATTTTGGTATTAGACTGTTGTTATTCACAACATGAGAAATTCGCTGTTAAAGTCTGGTGGATCATTTCACTTCCATCCTGTATTACCTCTGAGCAATCCCTTCAAATGGCAAATTGGCGTTAGCTTTTCAGATACAGTTGTTCTTCCCCGATGTATCGTGTCAGTTACAGTTACTGGGACTGCATGTAACATACGTATTAATTTGGCAAACAGAAGGGTAAAATGAGATATGCAAATGGCTAATTACTAATAATCAAAACTAACGTTGTTTATTTAAAAAGTTGCAAATTAAACAACTCGATAAGCTGCAGGAGATTTTTTATACTTCGCGGAGTTTGCATCTTTCTCGTGGGTGAAATAATTAACACTGAAGTTATTTTCATATTATCCTACGAACTTTTATTTTCCTCGCCACATTAACTTTGGTATTTGCAGTTGCGTTTTCACTTTAGCAACCATATACCCTCGCGTATATCCGCTTATTCGTGATACTGACTTTCCCGATTATTGGTCCTTTGCACTTACGAATTTACATGTTGAACTCACTTTGTGTGTCTAGGAATCGTGTAGATCTGAGGGCCGCTTTGACGCGTATCATGGTTCTGTCTGAGACATCCAACAGATAAAGCGTCTGCAATTTTTAGTCTACATACACTATGAGTATTAGCATTTCATCAATAGTGTTTTCGCCTACGTGTGTTTTAGTGAAGGAATGTTCATTAAAACATAACATTTCATCAACAATCCGTGGAAGCGTGCAGAAGCCGTCAGGCCGGAAGGTCCTGTCGTTTTTAGATTGAACCCTAGGTTGTAAGATGAACAAATTTGAGGACATTTGAAGAAATTGAAAATGGGCAATAAAAACCAGTGACAATAATGTTTTAAAATGCTGTAAGCCTTTGCAATAGCAGCGTTACAGAATTATTAAATCGAAAACACTGTTTTTATGCAAGACGACGCTCCTCCCCACATACGCAGTACTGTAAAAACGCTATTACTAACACATTTAGTGATCGTGTAATTGGTCGAATTTTCCAAACAGTTGATCTTATAGGTCCCGGACATACATCCAGCTGGTATTATAGGTATTGAGGTTATCTAAAAGAGAAGATATTTCTTACCGGGCCCACTACACGTGAAGAACTGAAACAGTCAATATAGAATGTCAGTGAGAACAGCACTAGCAGTGCTCTTGCTAATCTCGTTTATAGCGTAGATGATAGAAGAAAGACTCATCGGACAATACAGGGGTCATACTTAATTTTACCTTGTTTGAGTAAAATCCCACTTTCCTACGAACACATTTTTTTTTTTTTTGTTAGAATCTAAAAATTTGACAAATTTGTTATCATCTTAAACTGGGAACTTACTTAAGAATAAATTTACAATATATTACAATGCCTAATATTTCCCATCCTCCCTCTGCCAACTTAACCCAGTTCAGGCAGCTATTTTTTACAAACAAATATCTGCCGGCTGCATTGCTCTGTACTGAAAATAACAATAAATTATATACAAGTGGTTTAGGAAAAATGGATTCGGAAACGCTTTTATTAGGGAAAATTATAGCGAAATTCATTTTAGGAAGAATGGATGATAGGAATTAAGGAAAATGAGTAGTAAAAACTAAATATACATTTTAAACTTCATTATTTATATTCATTCTTGTCAAATTTTTCAATTGGCGTACTCTAGTATTGATGGAATATTTACTGTAGGAATTTCTGTTAAGTTTTCTGAATTGTCAAACGAATCATGATGAATTTAACGAAAGGCAAAATTTTCATTGGTGAAATGTCTAAGGCATGTCTTAATGCATGATGTACAATGTAATTAGTATAGAGGTCGGTACTTTTATTGAAATGGAGACAATATAGCTCCATTAATTTCTCCTTTTTTCCGTGAATGTTCTAGGACAAGAATTATGAATAAATACACATTTCGGGTGGAATTAGTCGGGTTCAAACCCAACTGTTTATGCATGAATAGTTTTGTTAACATTTGCATTTATGTTTTATATATTTGATTGATAAACAGCCGTAGCATATGAATGGTTTACATGCTAGACTTTACTTTGTGCGTTTGCCCTGAAGGCATTTCGAACGTTAGGCTGTACAAATTAAATTGAAATAGGGGGTTAGGTAATTTCATTTGGTCCGATAGCAATAACAACTAAGCAGATGGTATCTGTTTTTCCAGGCATATCGACCCACCCTTCCTTTTCCCAAGCCCTGCCTGTAGGCAGAATATTGCTCGCTGAAATGTTTTACTGACTACCAAAGCAGTTAATCATTTCCCTCTTGGTAAGCTTATGCAAATTGGTTTTCTTGCTATAAATCTGTTTCCTTGCTGGTTAAGATATCACCCAGCAGCAAGGTGGCTTGCAGTTTCGCTACAAGACGTACGTCTTCTGCAGAGTCTCTTGAATATGTAATCCGGTGTTCCGGACGACCGAGTTTGTTCCGGACGGTTCGGGGTACCTGCGACATATTACCTCTGGTCTGGAATAGATATCTTCAGAACAAAATGTTCTTCCTACGGAAAGAAACTATATTTAACGGTTCACCGACCGTCTTCAGGCAAGCTCATTGTAGATGACCAAGAAAGTTGGTTCGTTCACGTGGCTACACACTAGGCATGGGCACGACAGCGATTGAACTTGCCTCACTCACCCCACATTCTCTTGTCGAATGACGAGGGTTGTTTTGTCAACTCTTGCAGTGGTGGCTTCATTCTCCCTGCGTGGCAGTAATAATTTCTGCACTGTTATTGACTATTTTGTTTATATTAAACATATTTTGCGTACAATAATTATTACAGCCACCTACTGTGGTTAGGGAAATTGCATAATCTTTAAATTTATAACCTTCATTTCTTGTGCACATAGTATTCTTATGATTAATATATTCAATTGTTTATCATTCACAATAAATAAAGTAGTAAAGTTGCATGGCTATTTAGGCTTAAAATATTTTAAAATCATTAATAAGAAATTAAACTCCTAAAAAGTGGAATTATATCGTCTCCTTCATATATTTACAAATACGAGTATTCAGAAAACACCTCTTGAAATAGCAAGTAAATGCCTGTAAGATCACTAAAGTTTTATTTATGCTTCTGTTCAAAGTGGCGTTTGATATTTAACGCTTTATACTTGCAAATTGAAATCCGCATATTAAGCAGTAAACTTCCGTGCTCTTGTAACTTACAACAAATTTTCTCTACCACTCTTCATGAAACAGCCATACTCGCCAATGAATGAGGCGTGTTGGAACCTGAACAGCAGTGAAGGGGAGGGGTGGCTGTTGGAGTGAGGCGAGAACGCGAGTGGCCCAGCTGAGCCGTTTTCACCCATGGCTGCTATCCAGTGTAGGTCGTCATATATCTGATTGAGTGTGCGCAAACTCAGTAGACAAAACGTCCACATGCACCGCCCTAGATACCCGAATCTTGAAAGTTCTTAACAGGCTGCAAGAGAACTTCAGTAACAGTGAATGTGGATATTGATTCTATATCGGGTTCAACTTCAATCCTATCTAAACTAAAGACTCCAGTGAAAGGGAACTATCGATTCCCGTATGTAAAATAAAATTACACACATGATTAAATGTCGGTCACCAGTGACAAAGGTATGCAACTTAGAATATTACAAACTTTTATAAATGCCTTAAACTTTGACACATAGTTGAGCATAAGTAATCGTATGAAACTTGAATATAATTATAGTTAAAATGCTCGTATGAATATTATGGAACTCGCTACCGTTCGTTTTATAAAATACACTCATATCTTAATTGATGCCATTATGCTCTCGTCAAATTTTTATATAATTACATTCACGCAGCTTTCTCTACTCAACTTTCTTTTATGAAACACGATCACATGTCTTTCTCTATGCATCCTTTAACATAGAATTCATAGAATTTTCTAGGATTGAAACAGCAATGCAACACATTACATTGATACAATTTTCTCACACGTTTTTCATCTATGACGCACAATCACACATCTTTCTCTACAAACAATTCATACAATTTTCATATGTTTGAAATTGAAATGCAACGCATTATATTCACATGATTATCTTTGCTCATGTTTCTTTTACAAACCAATCGCATTTCTTTCTCTACTCTCTTGTACAATGAATTCATACAATTTTCTAATTGATTGACATGGAAAGGCAGCATCTTACGTTCCTACAGCTTTCTCTACTTGCTTTACTTCCTGTGGTATTTGGGATTGTTCCACAGTACTTTTGCATAGTGTTTTCCCGGTATTTTTATTTACTTTCGGTTCTTTATAGTATCCAACGTAACCCTAAAGGTTGTAGGGATAAAATCGTAAAGCCACGGTCAACGCCGGGTATTTCGTTACTATAATAATATTAATGGTGTACATAATACAAGTGGGATACATATCAGCCTTGTGGCGGTCCTCTGTATATTGTAATAGCTTCAGAACTACCTAGTATTCTGTGGAGATGAACATTTTTATAATGTTTTTTATTGTATTTACCAATGTTACATTCATGCTTGTCTGTTCTAAAGACAGATAAAGATAGCCCCTAATATCCCTTGGGGCAAGGGCCTCCTACCTAGGTAGGGCTAGTACTCACAGGCTAAGCTAGTTCCTGTAAGTTCATTTGCCTGTAGGTTAAACCCTATTTGCTTACATACCTAGTACATTCCACAATTTATCGCTTTATGGAGCTCATTAAATTGACGTAAAGGTATATTGCTGCGAAATACCCTACAGCATGGTACTGTGATCTGTGCCATACACCTCAAAATTTGCATTCGTTAATTACGTGAAGTTGCTGAAAGTTGACGAGACTGGATAAGAATACATTACAGTTTATCATCATTAAGTTCCGCATCACATCATCCATCTCTCTCTAAGTCTTGCCAAGTTTCATGCTACTACACAATTGTTATTTCAAGGTTTGCTTGATTGGATCTGATTAGTGCATCCTGTTAACTGACCTTCATGGGATATATCCTGCTTTCGTACCAAATGCTCACCCTTAGAGAGTCTGATCATTTTCGTAACATGAAATACCTGTCTCAGTCCACCAATTAAAAGTGCACTAGTTCACAGTGACACTGGTAATCCATCAATCAAAGATGCACTTGCTCATCGCGACGCTGCTATCCGCCAATAAAGATATCCGCATGTAGCGATCAATACTTCGGCGTCTGCGCACATTCCCCCGCAGTCGAATGCGGTTTTAGAATACGAACTCTTGATTTGTTTGTATTTAGCGTTTTAACGCTTCACTATTTTAGTATTCACATCTTCACGTTTTAACTGTTTTAACATTAACTATTTAGTGCTTTAACTAACGAGTTTTACCCTTTAAAATATTAATATAGGCCCAAATGCCCTAGCTGTCGATGGGACTTTAAACTCCTCGCCTCCTCCCTCACTCACTCATTCACTCACTCTTTCATCAAATATACATCTTAATTGCTGCCATTATGCTCCCGTTGCATAATATACTATTATGTATGTCAAAGATATCATTGTAAATAACAAAGTTTTTTATATCTCAACATTGCCTAAGGAACACATGTATCAGACTGGAAATGCACCATTAAACATTAGAAAGAAAAATAGTTACAGCTGTCTTCAACGGTGTAAATCTTTTGTTAGGGACCGTGCTTTGAATAGAATGAACCAAAACCCTTTTCTATGGAAATCTGGGATCCATATAAGAATGTGGAAAATTTACTAGTGCCTTGGAAGATATATGTGCCCTGGTGTCCCAGAAACGAATAAGAAGGGCCATAGATCAAAGGAGGAGCTAGTACCTGCAGTTGTGAACCAGAATCTTATCACCTTTCTATTCATGTAGAGGAATGAATGTGACATCTTCTACACACAAAGCTGCAGTAACACGAGGTGAAGTAATGTGAATACGTTTTAGATATATTTTATTCTTTAAGAATGCTAGATTGAAAAAGAAGAGGAAGATCTTAAGGGACAAACATGTTCAAAGTAATGTAAGGTGTTAAAAATATATATTGCAAGAGGAGCTGGAATTGTAATGTTCCTATAAGCATGTCCGAAAACAAAAACCTGTTGAGATATGGACCATTTTACATGTGTTGACTGACAATAGATTTTATTCAGCGGATGAATTGGTCAGAGGTATAGCAGCATGGCTCCCAATTTGCGAAACCTCAATTCATTGAAAAAACATTTAAGAGCATTGGTATATGGCAAACCGATTTTTAATAAAAGCTTTTAGCCATCTTTTTACAAAATTCAACAAAGAAACATTTTCCAAAGTGCTATTTGCAGTGAGGGTATTTTCTTGAGAATCTTCGTGTCACATTGTTGGAACTGAACCTATAAATACCAAGTATGGTGTTTAACGGATACAAACAAAAGGTATACGCACCCCCCCCCCCACACACACACACACACTCACTCACTCACAAAGAGTGAAGACCTGGAAGGGGGTTTTCAGTCAAGCACAAAGTATAAGAGTGAGGAACAGAATGACATGAGGTGCAGGCGAAATGAATAACTGGAAAGGTGATGATGGAGCAGCTACTGGAATGAATGGCGGGGAAAACCGAAGAATCTGGAGAAAACTCTCCCAGACACTGCTTCATCCAACACTAATATCACATGCGGCTCCCTGGGATCGAACTTGATCGAACAATCACAGATCTTAATTATTCAGACAAATCAACTTCAGTCGGATTTATTGGACCATGGGCTTTGAACCCGGGATCTCTCGAATGGACGTTACCGTCTGAGTCATCCTGCTCGTTTCGTTTACCTTTAAAGTAATTAATATTTGTAACAGTGGGTTACAAAGAATTCTAAATATTCGCATTATGTGCTGAAACTCATTGTCAACCCAGCAAAATAAGAATTAAGGATAAATAATTTTGTAAATATGTCGTAAGTATTATATGTACGTTAGAACACTTTGTCTACTTTCACGAAAGAAGTACTCTTGACACCATAGAGGGGGACAACTGACGGAATGTGTCATTTCCCCTACATCCACTCTGCTACACACCGGCTAGTTACACTGGACAACAAAACTGACATTCAAAAAACATTTTTTTACACAAAACACATCATATCTTATGATTAATTCCAACATCTTTATGATTAATTCCTTCTCGAAGAACAATATTATGAAATTCCATTATAATTTGACACGCTGAGTTCAAATATGGTCTTTGTTTTATCTAGCACCCTCAGTTTTTTTTAGTAAATCGCGTAGTTACACGTCTAGTGATCTACAAATAAAACGCAGTCACCGTAATATCAAAGACCAACTGGTAATATGAAGAAGAATCCTTCCTAATGAAATTACATCTAATTTTGTAAAAGTAACCAATTAACGTGGTACCTGGAAACACTGCCAACTCATTTTCAAGTTCATGCTGTACTGCTGTCAGTTGAATTTCTGCCGTTTGCTGCTTCTTCTGTACTTTCCTGTGGTTTCTCTTATGAGGTTCCAGCAGTAATCTGCAAGCATATTGGGATTCCATCTTCCTTGATACCTTTTCACCATTTGTGAAATATCTTGGTGGAATCTTTCTCCATGTTCATCACTAACTTGTCCTAGATTTGCAGGGAAAAAGTCCAAATGGAAGTGCATTTTGATAGACATGTTGCAATCTAGATTTCTATAGGCTCCTGGTAATTTCTTAATTAATTGTTCGCAATTTTGTGCTCCAGTATTACCAAAAATTGTTCACAAATGGTCTTAAGTGATATCCATGCTTCAAGTTCCATACAATTGAATTACTTTAGAACAGCTGATCTTTCATTAGTTTTCGAATCTGAAGCCCAACAAAAATGCTTTCGTTGAACTTACATAGAAGCCCTGATTCTTGGAAATTTTTCTTCTAGATATTTGAAACCTGCTGCAGATCTAATGTCTTAACAAAATTCTTCATTAGGCCTAATTTTTTATGAAGTGGAGGCAATAAAATTTTTGATCTATCAACCAATGGTTCAGCTGAGATATTCTTTTCTCCAGGGACAAAATTCTTCCGGGGAGGCCATATTTTAGTGTCATAATGTTTGGATTTATAATGGCTATCCCATTTGTACAAAAATCAGCAATATTTCGTATATCCGCCTTGCAATCCTAACTGTATTCCAATCATTTTGAAATCGTCACAAATGGACCAGTTGTAATATTAGCTGTATATTTTTGAAACCTTCTTTCATTTGTGCCGCATGACCAATGGGTACCGATGGTTGTGTATTACCATTATGTAAAAGCACAGCTTTCAAACTTAATTTTGAAGCATCTATGAAGAGCTCCCATTCACCTGGGTTGTGAATTTTACCAAGAACATTAATCAAAACATCAATATAACAACAAAAACTCAAACTCTCTTCCACTGTGAAATATTTAAGCAGGTGCCGTTCTCGTCGAAAAATTGATATGGATGTATCTCTGTGTAAGAAGTTCCATTCCTTCAGCCTAGAACCTAAAAGTTCTGTTTGGGCTTTGGAGAGATTTAAGTCTCGGATCAAATCATTTAACTCTCCCTGAGTTACCTCATGATGCACATTGGGATCTGGGTCTTCAAATTCAGATCCTGAGCTTGATTGAACTACTGCGTTATCACCTTTTCCAGACTCGTCTTCTAATGTCCAGGATTCAGGAGGAACAGGAATGGGTATTTCATCACTGTGAGCAATAGGTCTAATAGCTGATGGAATAATGCTGGGATTCAAAAATAAACAGATGGGACATTTGGAAATGTAATAATTTTTTCGCTATTAGGACACTCCAAAACAGGAAATAAATTGTCAAAGGCAAAATTACACCACGATTATACTAACTAAAGCAGAAAAATAATAAACAAATAAATGTTATTATCACTTAGATCTTGTTTACTATGTCATTCTCTTTGGACTTGGAAGTAAATGACTATGAGTGGCTTTCTCACCTGTTTTGTTTCGTAACCATTATGATAAAAACTTGCTGATCAGAGTGCTTTGAGAATCTTTTCTCTGTCATGTGAGTGTCATCCCGTTAGCATTTCAGCACAAAACATATTTTTGCATTTGATTTCTTTTGCACCTAAGTGTAAACTACTTCAGAAACATCCCGCTTTCGCGTTATTTACAGTCTTATGTTGCTGTAGTAGATTGCATATAAATTAGTGTGGGAACAGCTGTGTTGCGGTAACTTTGAGAAGCCAGTACAGGGGGGGCGGGACATGTTTGGGCATTCCCATCACGCTCCTTTGGATGTAGGTAAGCAGGAGCAAACGCAAACACTCCCAGCGGACTTCTCTCTTCCAGGGGTTGCAGCTTACAGGCAGACTTGAGATCTCTTCCTCAGATGCACTTTATGATCATTCGTATAATCGTAGGTAATGCTTTTATATGTACATGCCATTTGACCATCAGCACAAGTTGAGAAATATGTATAAACTAGCTGAAATACCCGGCGTTGCCCGTGGTTTGATTATTTATCTCTAAAACTTTCGGACTTAAGATTGCGCTTGTCTAATTGTGCTTCTTTGCAGACACACAAAAATATTACTTAACGCACTTAAATAAGCATTTAATTAAAACTATTAGGATACTACAAGGAATAAAAAATAAACTAAATAAACAAACAGATAAAAACACCAGGAAGGCACTATTCCACAGATGGGGAGAACCGACACGTTGTGTCATTTCCCCTACGTATTCTATTTTGATAATACAGAAAAGTGTATGAATTCTTTGTAGTACACTGAGAACAGAAATACATGTAAATACGTCACATAAAAGGAAATTGAGTTAAGGAAACCATGCGAATGTAATACGTTGCTGTTGGGTTGGGTGTTAGGGCGCACAACTACTGACGTTATTAGCGCCCAAAACAACACATTAAAAACAGAAAGTGTGGGCATTACACTTGCAGCTTAAAACGGTTAAAAACTGGAAAGTCACCTAAATAGTGCTAGAATCATTATAATTGATCAAACAAGTGGTTTGTGTATCCGAAAAATAATAAAAAACATGGTGGTCTTCTTGAATATTCATTAGAGTAAACTTATTATCCAGAATAATGATCTTATTAGCTTTTATTACGTAATATTTTTCACAAAACATCATAGAAAGCAAGACATTTACAGTTCTTTATTTGTAGCTTGTGATACTCCTTCCACCAAGAAGCAGTTACGAGGAATATAACTTAGGTTATTGGGCTTTACTGTACTGGAATATGTTATACAAAGTTTCATAGCAATCCGTTCTGCCATTTTTGAGTGGGAGCGCATCATGTGTACAGATAAATATCGTATTTTTAAAACTACGATCCTTGTTTCTGCTAACTCATTATACGCATTAATAGGGTTAACTAAAATATGGAAACATATTTTTACATTATACCTACTAACTACAGAGATATACACCATCCGAGTAAGCATGTATTAGTTCAACCAAGGGAGGAGGCTTCGCATGAGGCTCTCATTCGGGAGGTCACGGTTTCGATTCGCGTCGACCGCGCACTCTCTCCCTAGGTAGGAAGTCTTCGAGCCTGGAACTACTAAGGACTTCCGCGCCTCTCTGTGTCTTGTCTAATGTGGCTTGTAGCCTACTGTGTTTCATTTCCTTATATATGCGTGCGAGATGCCCCATCGTGTATAATCTATAGGTACACAATGTTTATTTAGTAAAATGCACTGTTTGGAACAACTTCTCAGTTTCTTACGGTCTGATGGGGTCTCGTAAGGGAAATAACAAATGAACTGCTGAAAGTTGCAATACGGCGTTAGAGGTGTGGCGCTGTAATGGGAGGTGGAGGTGGGGAATGTAGATACACCTGGCCTCGCAGAAAAGCGACGTTTTAATTTTCTTTATATTGATCTCCAAACTATTAATGCCTATTATGGAAGAGTTTGAAAATTTGGCCTGAAATAAGCAGCATTTATTGGGTTAAACGATTCTGTGTTGTAAGAATAGCTTTAACTTCGTCTTTTGAACACACACACACACACACACACACACACACACACACACACACACACACACACACACACACACACACACACACACGGGCATTTGTCTAAAGATGCTTTTGGATTCAAGGCGTCTCAAAACGTACATTTCTGGTAAAATCTCTCTTATCGGAACGTAATACACCTTATTCACAGAAAGAGTGATAAACTGAAGATTTTCCAGAGCGAGCAACTCGTACATATTTGAGTTGAAACTTACATCTTGTTCTACAGAAACAAGATTTCCTGATCGGGCAAATCTCCAGAGTTGCTTGTATCTAATTAAACAAAAACATACTATCGACTGAAAACTTGTATTTGCAGCAAACTGCGTGGGTAGAGTCAGTTACTCCTGTGCTCCCAGATATTGGAGCTGATTTGGCACACGTCCATTCTGCACACTGATGCAGAAGAAGTGTTATGAGCAGATGAAGTGTTTCTGGAAGCATCCGATCTCTTTCATGGGCAAAGTTTTCAACGAGTTTATCACGAAATCTCTGTCAAAGACTTCATGTAGCTTAATAGAACGGCATCTGTCACTACTCTTTGGAGAGTTTTGAAGACTTTGGGGCCCAGAAGGATAAGTTTCCGCTTCATTTGCAAAATGAATAGCTGTTTCGCCAACTGGACAGGACTATAAGAAACAAATGACAGGATGTGGTATGAGAAGCCAAATTATATACTACAGCTTTTCTTCTCTTACACCTACATAATGTGGAAGATGTCTAGTTTGCATATTTTCCCTCTCTCGAATTTCCTGTTTGCCTCTCGATAAATTCACGTACATATTTCAAACTTCGCTGATTTAATATTTGACATGATTTTCTAGATCTAGATATCTATAACAATTTTAGCCTGGCAACTGTTTCGATGCGCGAATTGAAAAGGCCATACTAACTCCCAATAACCTGTTTTTCATTGCTATCTACTTGTCTTTAAGGGGAGATAGGCGACTGAAGTCTCAAAAAATTCAATTCTTGTTGAACAGAATTATCTATGGCCTTATACGATTGTAATATTATTTACGTCCTTAAATTGCTATTTAATAAAATACTGCACCTTTTAAATATCTGCTATGCATAAACTTCAATTTGGTTCACAAATCTCAATACTCAATTGTGGAAAATATTGAGTATAACTCAATTTAGTATAGTGAAGTGTGAGTCTCTAATTACTTTGTTATTTGTGGATCAATTTACTTCACTGTTAATAGCTTGAGGTGTGTATATTTAAGGAGTTTTTCTCAAAATTACATTACACACACACACACACACACACACACACACACACACACACACACACACACACACATACGGACACAGACACAGAAACAGACAGACACAGAGACAGACAGACAGACCTGTTGAAAGTTGTAAGTTATTTGGTACTCTTGGACTTGTTCGCTGCCCTTAAAGTAGCCTGGCGTTCCAGACACTTTCTTTTTCTTTTTTTTTCTTTTTTTTTTTTTCACGGGCGTCCATGAAATGTTTTGAGCTTATGAGCAATGGTTAAAAGAAATTATTTTGGTAAAAATCTGTTGTGTTGCAATCACATGGCTTTCTCTACTTTTGTACTAACCATTCTTACAAACTCTTATTTCTATATCTTCTTCGTGTTAGTTAAGATAAACATTTGTACAAACTATCTTATTGCTTATTTCCTTGTAGGTACAAGGGAAATATTAGAATACAGTAGGCTTTGTGCGATAGTCAAATCTTTTAAACAAAAATGATCAATTTCACGAAAGTTCTAAGTTTTCCGAAACTCTCACACGTAACAAGGAATATCTCCGAAATGGTTTACCCTACAAGAAAATTTATTTAGACATAAACTGTATATTTTAGCAGGATCTATATTTTTGTATAGTATGATTTGGTCTATCTCTAACGGTTTACCAGTTATGTAAAAGTCGTCCGGAGTAAATACGACTATAGGGGCTATAGCCAGAAAATTATACAGATATACATTTCATTTATGATAAAAATATCTCAAACATATGGCATTTTAATCAAAATCGTTAGAGCCATTTTCCAGAAAATCAAAATTTTCGAAAAATTTTCCATGTAAAGGGTAGTTTAAGGTGGGGCTATTTTCTTCAAAATCTTCGTGTCGCATCCTTGAAAGACAAACTTAAATACCAACTTTGTTTTCGTTTTTGAGTTATGCTGTTCACAGACACACAGACGGTCCTTTTTCTAAAAATGCTTTTTTTTTTTTTTTTAAATTCAGGAGGTCTCAAAACATATATAGGTCTCGACATCGAATTTTTGGGTGGAATACAATACTTCACCTACTTACCAGTAGAGAAAGTAAAAATATCGGTTATTTTATATTTTTCTGTCACCTGTCTTTTCTTAACTGCTATGTTCATATCGAAGTATTTGGCTTGAGAAATAAGCTACCAAATGATGTTATTTCATTCTCTGAGCTGTGGGGTTTATAAATCTTCTTTTACGTTCAATATTACATTCCCTTCCACAACCCAAACTCTCCTGGGGAAAAGATTGATTCTGATAAAGAAGCTTTCCGGGGCCCGTCGGCAATCGATCCAGGGATTTCTGTAAAGAGAAGCTAAACTCTGTTCCAATAACTTGTTTTTATTTATTATTTTTAGATTTAGGACAGCTGTGGGGCTTCCGTACAACTATATGCTATCTAAATAAATTGAATGGTTTCCTTTTTTGTCAATGTGTCCTAAAATAAAAATCTGATGTAATATTTTCACATGGGATTCTTTGCGCACTATGTTTATTTAATCTCTCCTCTACAAGCTATTCTTAATTTTATTTTTGTATGCACTTAATCCATAAGCATGTTTACAAAAATGTTTCCTTGCACATTACGTTGCAGGTACAAGTGAAATATAGAAGGGTCGAAACAATAGTCAGTTCTTTAAGAAGTAGGTCACTATATGCTAGCTTTGAAATTTCATGTTCTTGCCCTCGATATTTTGGAAAATTGAATGATATCTTAACATTTCAACATGGGTACAGAAAATGTTAAATTATTACAACGAATGCCTGGAAATACATAAATTCTGCAATTTCACATATGTTAAGGAAATTTACAGTTTGCATGTACACTGTTTGGGATCACCTCTTTTTCTTATCGTTAAAGGCCAGAGACGTGTGCGTTGTTGCACATGGAGTTCACTGTTATGGCTCGCGCATATAAACAACTGCAGCTAGGTACAGCCTGACCATGAAAGAACACTATCGCTCCAGGTCTACAGCTCACTGCGAGAAGACACAAAACAGTCGCGTTATACTATACCTTGACCTTGCGTCTACATACACTTGCAAAGCAATGCTTCACTAGTTCGCAGAGTGCTACGTTACGCTGTTTTTGACTCTTGCTTCTACATTGACAGTTGTTTGCACATTTGATGGTCGTGCTGTACTTCTGACGTCATTCACACTCTGCGCCCAGCTCATCTGTATCGCATGCGAACTCACATCTCTCCGGCCTTTACTTATCGTCTTACGGGGGTCTTAAAAGGCGTGAAGTATAACCACTGACCAATGAACGGTTGAACAGTTGCGATACCGCGCTAGAGGCGTGACTCTGTAATGAGAACAAGGAAACATGAAGGAAGGGGAAGAGGTTGATGCACCTGACCTAGTTAAATCACGTTTTAATTTTCTTTAGCTTTATCTCCAAGTTCTTAATGTCTGTTATGGAAAAAGCTTGCAAATATTGCTCGAAATAAGCAGAATTTATTGAGGTAAGTAATTCTGAGTTACAAGAAAAATTAACTTTGTCCTTAGAATCACAAAAACATGTTTACTCAAACATAACATGTGTCATGAAAAGTGGCAACATTGGAGAGGGATAAAGAGAGTGATGATTTGCTGAGCGACAAGAAAAAATAAATACTTCCCTTTCAGGCCGACGTCTTATTGATTATAACTTGACGCTTAACGTATATTTCGACAACGGCTAGCATAAAAACACTTAATTTACATATATGAAGTATTTTAATGATATTTAAATGTCTCCTGCTAAGTTTTGGTGTATATTTTAAGGTTTGCTTGTAATACAAAATTACACAATATTCAATATGACATTCAGTATTATACATTCATAGGTATTTAGAGAATTGAAGATATATATTGTGAATTTCTTATCCTTATATTAAGAATATGAAGAGTGAAATTGTTGAGATAAACGAAAATAATGAAACTTTTTCGGGTAAAGGATAATTTGGGTGCATGATTTTCATGAGAATCCTCGTGTCACTCAATCGACTTTTTGTGGTTATGATTTTCTTACATGCTTGCACAATGTGCAAAACTGCTATTTATTCAGTGGATCCCAAAACGTGTACATGTATAATAAAACATGCTGGTGGAAATAAATTAGAACTCGGACTAGCATGGGATGAAGAGAAACTTAAAAGAAAGGAAGAAAGAAAAAACAAAACAAAAGAAAAA
The DNA here is from genome assembly GCA_030765045.1 of Tenodera sinensis. Lineage (NCBI taxonomy): Eukaryota > Metazoa > Arthropoda > Insecta > Mantodea > Mantidae > Tenodera > Tenodera sinensis. Next base: position 72,834,737 of record CM060971.1, read on the forward strand.
AAACAACAAAGAATCAGTTTATTGGAAGAAAAACAAATAAAACACACTTGCAAGTATGAGATGACACGGATCAAGTTACAATTTAAATACTTGCAGGATGCAGTAACACCAGAGGATAGAAACGATAAAGGAAGCTTTTAATTCAAAGGACATCTCCGGTGGTCATAAAAATAACTAATGGTAAAATGTTTTGGTAGCAGTGTAGAATCTAACAGAGCGGAAACTTGATCTTTGCGCTTGAGTGTAATCCATTGAAAGCATTTGGTGTGTGGCTATGATAAAGTAAAGAACATCTATAATGAACAGAAATTGAAATATTCAGTTATTTTAAAAAGAATAGCAAAAGGAGAAGAATAAGTGTTTAACAGAAACTGGTAAGGAAATTGGTTGGGGCACAAGATGAGAAAAAAACTACTTGCACTGAAAGGAATGATTAAATGGCAAGAAACTTGGGGGCAGAAAATAATACATTATACCCACATTGCATGGGAACCGAAAGGAAACAAATGAAAATGAAGGATGGAAGAGGCTGAAGAACGTGTCGTAAGGGAGAAATATATTTAATTAATTCTTGATTGATTAATTAAATGGTTCCTCGAAATTGCTAACGCCATGTCATAAATGGTTTGAAAAAAGTATCCTTTTCGGGCACTACTTCAATTTGGGAAGCATTCCCGAAATACATTTTAATTGATGCTTGTTTCATATAGACTAATCCGCTCATGCTGGATTATGACCTCTTGGTCGTGGTATCGCTTTGGTTATGTCGCCTCCTCCTTTGCTTACGCTTCTGAACATCTGAAGTATCCACGTGCAGTAAAACAATTAGCGGCCATTGAGAAATTGCAGACAAAAGATTTGATGAATATTTTAGTAAAGATATTGATATTTTAATTGAAGAGTTGAAGCCAAGCAGCTATAGTTTTAAATATAGCAGACCTACCTTAAATGAATAGCCTACTAAGGCAAATTCATATTAATCATATATCTAATTCCTCATTTCCCTGTATTACACGCCATACTTAATATTGTTGTTCTCACAGCCTTTGGATTAGTTGATCAACAGTGAAAATAAATCAATTAAAATGTATGAATGTAACCTAATTTGTTTACTTTTAAATCACGAGTAATATTAAATAGTATTACATAAATGAATTCTTAATTATTTCGCAGAGGAGTCTAAACAAATACCAGTCGAAGTTTTCATATTTGGGATAATTATTCTCGCGCTTTGCGCTCGCAAAATTATCGTTATGTGAAACCCCTTAGTGGTATTATTACAGATAATACAACATTAAGCAATTTTATTACATTATCTATTTATATTTAGCGGTTCTAAAGCGCTCTTAAATTTGAAGCTTAGTTTTATGAAAAATTGTGTGATTGTCTGCAATGAAGAAGGCCCAAAATAACCTAAAGCACTGCCTTTTAATCACCCCTGCCTCAACTGTTGCTCTCTCTCCCAAGAGGGAGGTCAGTGACGAGGGGAAGTGTGGGATGAGGGAGGGTAGCAAATTATCCCGAACACTCTTCCCAGAAGAGTGGTTATTTTCAGCTGTTTGCACCTGCACAAACAGCACATTTGTGTTCTGTTGACCCTTGTCACTTAAAATAACTCCAATTTCAGGCATTTGAAATACAACAAAATGTATTCCCAGATTACTGGGATTTAATTTGGCACCCTCGATGATATGAAACATATGCTCTGAAAAATAAATATACCCGCATTTAAATATTGAATAGGTTGTGTTGTACGTCGAGAGCCTCCTTCGAGCCCACACTGCAGGAATAAATTTCTCTCCAACAGCAAATGTTCATGTTGATCAAAAGCCACCTTTTGTAAGACTGCGTTGAACCAATGAAGACGTTAAGTTAGTACCACTCCAGGATGAATTTTGATTCAGTAATTCCCTCCATTGTGAGATGAAATAGTTCATCTCTCTATCCACTTTTGCACAAATCATCCTTATGTTTCCTTCTTGTAAATCGAGATAAAGATTACAGAAATGACATATTGTAACAAATGACAGTACCAGTTACTGCTAATCTCACTTTGTCTTCCAAGTGGTTAGCGTAGCGCTAACATTACGCTTAAGTCACTATTGCACAAACTCAAGAACAGTACAATTTATTCCCGAGTCGAATCACAACTGAACTGTTATTATCGGATCACAAGTCATACTGAACTGTGCTCGGCTCGGTTCATTGTCACTGTCCACTGAACGCTTCGTTCTGAGTGTGACTGAGTCACTCCTGATCGTTACCGGGCAAGAGGGAGCTGCTTATACCTATCGTTCCCGGTCCTAGGCAGAACATTCTCGGAAACGAAGCTTCTGGATCCCACCAAAAAGAACTCTCTCGAGTATTATGTTGGTCGGCTATTGTCCGTCAAGGAGACCGGCTCGATAGAAAGAAACCCACGCTGGCGTGCGCCAGTCTTCGGCAATCTGTTTCATGGCAACGGTGACAATGTGTTATATATTTCGTTAGGACGATGAAGGACACAGAAGGTTCAAGTCATAATCAAATCTTTAAAATGGAAGTTGCTATGCGATAGGTTTAAAATTCCTAGCTATGTATGCCCGCGAGAAGGAAACGAATGCCTACCAACCACTTCAGAAATTTGGAAGTCCTTGATATTAAATCTAGTTTTTGTTTTTGAGTTATGCTATTCACGCAATCACACACCCCATCAGTCTGGGTGGTTAGACGCCGGCCTGCTGATCCGAAGGTCGCGGGTTCAAATCCGACCCAGATTGATTGTTTTTAAGTGTGCTTAAAAACGACAGCTCCATGTCAGTAGATTTCCTGGTATATAAAAGAACTCTTGAGGGACAAAATTCCGGCACACCGACGACGCTGATGTGATCCTGACAACTGATAGCGCTATTAAACAACAAAACATATTTTTTACAAACACACCCATACACACATGCATGAATATTTTCCTGCAATTCTTTTTTAGTTAGGCTGTCTCAAGACCTATATCTCTAGTGAAATCTCTGTATGCATATTTTTGGATGGAATACAGTACCTTCTCTACTTAAAAAAAATAAAGAAAAAAGGGCACACATTTAACTATGCACGACTTTCTCTAACCTTAATTACTTAATTTACAGGGTTCATAATTTTTGGGGGCCTTTTAGACGGTTTTCTCGATAGATATTTTTAAAGGTTATACGTCATTTTTACATCATTTTAAGACAAAATTTAGCTTTTGTCACTCTGTTACAGTGTGGCTCTGCTTGTTAAACACTTGGACTCTTCCAACTAAACGGTTCGAGTAAGACAGGCTTATCTTCAATGAAGGGTGAATCTGCTTGCTTCTTTTGAGGGTCACATCATGCGTACTGTTACATTGTAATCTTAACACGCAGAAACTGGCATTTGGGGTGATATTTCTATTTCGTCATACCGAAAGTAGGAAACAAGTGCTTCCAGGAAATAGAAAATCAAATAGGAAGGGTGAAATTGGTTGTAGCTAGCCTAAGTTGAATAGAAATTGAAGTGAGTAAACTTGGCTTTGCTAAAATGGAAGAATGTTGAGCAAAAACACTGGATATGATAACATTGCAAACTTGCTGATGCACTTATCAGCAAGAAGTATGATAATACTACCTCCACGAAAAAGAGATAGGTACAACCGGCAGTATTTGTTGCTTTAACGATTCACTATTTTCTGTTTATGTTGAAAGAAACTTTTTAGAGTGTAAGTCCGTATTGTGGCTATTCCTTTAATTTTGAAAAGTTATAAAACCGTTAGTAACGAATTGTAATAATTCAGTATTCAGTGATAAAGTGTAAGTGAAACGTACAAGGAGATTAAAAAATGTAGGTAACCTTTTGGTCATTCGTTGTTCTTTTAGGTCACTTTTAATAAACTTCAAGGTTATGAAGTTATTTTTGTGTCATTTTTACTGTCTCTATAGGTATAGTAAAGTAGAGCAAGTATTGTATGCCACATAAAAATTATATATCAAGATTTCATCGGAAATATATATTTTTACGCCCCTGAATCAAAAAAAAAAAAAAAATCATTTTTACATTCAGGTCCGTGTGTGTGTCTGTTTAATCTGTGGACAGCATAACTCAAAAACGAAAAATCTTTTTTTTTTTTTTTTTGGTGGAGGGGAAAAATCTTGTTTCGAGACTCCACGGTACTGTAGGAGCCGCCATTGAAGATGGCCCTACCTACTAAAAAACCCCATCCACCGGATTAGGAAGGTGAAAGCCTGCAGCGGTACCGCCTCTAGCACCCGCGCATTCAGTGGTGAAAGATAGGGCTGGTTCGCAGAGCGTAACCAGAAGGAGTGAGGGTTAAGAGCTTGGAGACAGGCTTGACCAAGGCCCAGCTTGCCCCCTAGCGGAGTCCTGGAGAGTATAGATAGGATTCAATTGTGATTGTGGTCAGGAATCAGGGTGCTATGTTGCGTGGCGTCTTAGCACCGCGTCTGGTTCGTGCACCTCAGTATCTGGGAGTATGTGATACCCTGCATGCTGCATCCCTGAAACAATCTAAATATACATGTAGGTACATACACTAGGCAAAAGAGAGAGTACATACAATTAGTATAATAATTAAATTATTGATGATTTGCGCGCCAGTGGCGTCCTCAGTCTAGGGTACATAGTATGTTGTTACAGTCCGCCCTACGGCGTCGCCTTCAACTATTACCTAAAGTATTGTTGTGCCACTCGGCATCGTTGTTCATGTCCATTGTATCACCTGGTAGTCTGGAGTGCACACTTGGCGGACAGTCTGCCTGAAATGCAGGTGCGAGCCAGTGCCACTCCCGAGGGGGCCCTCTCCCCGCTGGGGCCGCTTTATAAATAAGAACTTGAGGGTTACTGCCTAAGGTGTGTGTGTGTGTGTGTGTGTGTGTGTGTGTGTGTCTGTGTCTGTGTCTGTGTCTGTGTCTGTGTCTGTGTCTGTGTCTGTGTCTGTGTCTGTGTCTGTGTCTGTGTGCGCGCGCGTGCGTGTGTGAGATAGTGATGCACACTTCACATGTGAATTACATTCGGGGTAATTCACTAAGTTATCCTAGTATTGTTGCATGTCAACAGCTGGCTCACCGAGACCAATAGTTCTCTGGAATAGAGATAGTGGCCTTGCATATTTATCATAGGTTATATCGTAATCTCCTAGTGCTTGGATTAGTTCGTTGTGATTTTTGTTCTTCTCGAGTACGTTAAAATTGAGTCTTTTGACGAATTGTTCAATGGAATGCATTTTTAGCTCCTCGTGTAATTGGAGCGCTGGTGTCACTTAGGGTAGTCTCGCGATTATCCGGAGTACTCTATTCTGCATCATTTGTAGTCTTTTTGTATGTGTTTTCGCTGCGTGTCCCCATATGGGTGCAGCGTATGTTAGGATGGGCCGGATTAGTGTTTTATAAAGTGTTGTTCCCATATCTAACTTAAGAGTGCTGTTTGTATTTATTATGGGGTATAGTTTATTAAGTTGGGCATTCGCTTTAGTGTCAATGTGTTGCTTCTAGGTAAGGCCCTGGTCCATCGTTACACCTAAGTAGGTGATGATGCTGTTCCATTGAATTGGCTCTTGTCAAAGTGTTAGGGGCTGAAGGCCGTGTTTACCATGTACGTATGTGTTGGAGGCGCTTGGTGAATACAATTGCTTGGCTTTTTCTGGTATTTACCTTAATGCGCCATTTCGTGAGCCACGGCTCTAAGTCATTCAGAACGTTTTGGAGCGTATAATTCTTGGCATGGTCGATTGTGTGACTAGCGCTACGTCACTTGCATATAGATGTCGGTCTACTCTTATCGTTTCTGGAATATCATTAATGTAAATGTTAAAGAGGGTGGGCCCCAATAAACTCCCTTGTGGAACCCCTGCCCTGATTGGCCGTCGTGTCAATGTTACGGTTTCGACTGCCGTGCGGAACATTCGGTGTGATAAATAGTCTTTTATTATGGCTATCATGGAGTCCGCGAATTCCAGCAGTATGAGCTTTTCTGAGTAGACAAGCGTGCCACACGCGATCGAAGGCCCGTTCTATATCCAAGAAAATGGCCTCTGTTGATCGCTTTTGGTTGAATCCTATTCCATTCGCAATAATTGGAGTGTTGTTGAATGTTGTGCCCGGAATCCAAATTGTTCATTAATCGGTTAAAAACCAAAGTTGGTATTTAAGTTTAATGTCTTACAGGGATGCGAGACGAAGATTTTGAAGAAAATTACTTCACCCTAAACTACCCTTTACATGACAAATTTTCGAAAATTTTGATTTTCTTGAAAATGGCTCTAAAGATTTTGATTAAAATGCCATATGTTTGAGATATTTTTATGACGAAAGAAATGTATATCTTGAATTTTCTGGCTATAGCCCATGAAGTCATATTCACTCTGGATGACTTTAACTGCCATAACTGGCAAACCGTAAGAGATAGACCAAATCTTACTATACAAAACATGTAGATCTTACTAAAGCACACAATTTATTTCTGATAAAAATTAGTTTAGAGTGGACCATTCTGAAGATATTCCTCGTTATTTGTGTAAGTTTTGGATAACTTTTACTTCTGTCAAATGGAACATCGCTATTCATTTTTTTATGTTAACCGTGAAAATAGAATGGAATTTGAAAGCTTTAAACGATATGACTATCGCTCAAAGCCTACTGTATTTCCATATGTCCATTGCACGTGTAAGAAAACGAGCAATAAGGTTATTTCTGCAAATGTTTCTCTCAACTAACACGAGGATAGGACAGTAATAGTTTGTAAGAATGGTTATAGAAGATAGAGAACGTCATGTGAGTGCAACGCATCAAATTTTTAGTATTCTTCAGGTCATTAAAATGTGGGTTTTACTATTAGCATAATGCATGTGCACACACATACCTGTGAAGCCAACGGGACTGCAAATCGTATATTGAAAATAAACAAGTGAATTTAGTTGTAAATGAGGTGAAATGTTCCAATATTAGGTTTTGAGATAGTACATTAGATATGGAACAATAGTAGCTTTCAGGAACATCTTTGCACAGAGGAAACAAAGAAGGAAATAAACAGCAGTAGTAAGAATAAAAACAAGAAGCGAAACGTTGTTTTAATTTTCATTACCGTGACATTCAATAACTTGTTTTCTTCCTTGAAATAAAGAGGGAAAAGGGAGAATTCTGCAAGAGATGGAATATTATTCTCATTCTAAGTTTGCTTTCGTTTGTGTAATATTATCATAACTGTTTTGAATTCAGAATCATTTTGTTCTTTTGAACGACATACATATTCCATTATGTAGATTGTTTGAACTATACGCGGAGAATCTTTATGACGTACCGATGTATCGTGCAAAGATGATGTATCTAAGGGATTCTTAGCAGGTAAAACTTGTGGTTATTTGATATACAGGGGCGTTAATTTATCATATAGGACTTACTACGCTGGCATTCTTTTGTTTTGTATCATTTATGACTAGGTCATACTTTTGATTAACAGTTACATCAATTGTATTCCCATAAATCGCCGAAAAACAGTTTATACACATTACATCGATTAAGAATCAAAACTAAAAATTGAGGGAATTCAAAAACGTTTGCTGATGCATAAAATGATGCCTTTTTAAGGAAATAGCACTCCAGCTCAATTTGGGAACTGTGTTTTTAACAATTGTTATTTTAATAATTAATTATTTTCCCAGAAGAAAGGTTATTTGTTAAGTTAAAAATGAAGCCAGATTTATTCCAGATCATCAATCTGGGTTTTCTGTTCTGAAGATCAGAGAAAATCGAAATGTATGTAATTCTTGGATATAGTTTTTCTCAGTTGGCAGTACTGAGTAAGTTGAACTGTACAGCCTCTAGCTGTATGTAGGATTGATCTGTGTGCGCAATACACAATAACAGAAGACTACTTATGTCAGGGTACTCTGCGTTCTGAAGAATAGCTTTGGCGTGTGTTAATGAACATTTGCAAATTACCTTACAGTGCAATTAGATCATACTTGACGGAGTTCTGTACTGCTTCAGTCTTCATGCACACTGCTATGTATATCTCAAGTTCCTTGCAAGATAGATAGGTTAAGGCAGACCCACAGCATGGCTTGCACGATTGTCTCACACGGATTTTACTCGATTTTTACTCTTATTGCTGCATAAAAACAGAAGGAAACGTGCTTAGCCAATTGCTGAAGTAGTTAGCAGAGATCTAGGACATAGTGTCGTTACCCTTACGTAGTTGTAAGGACGTTCAACTACTTGGTGATTAGAGCCCCTATAAAAGGGATCATGGCAAAAGCCAAATATAAATTTCAATATAAAATTAAAACCAGTAAAACGGCAAATATACATAAATATACCAAACAAAGGAGTTAAAAAGAAGTTGTAAAAAGGTTGGAAAATTATCAAATTTCAGTGTCTAAAATCCTAAATCCTTAGGTTCATGTTTACCATTACTAACAATTTGTGTATCGTGCGCCAAGACCTCTGTAGGTCTGACAGAGAGTCTCGAAGGTGTATTAGGGAAACACTCTAGCAGCACATGACGAACCGACAAGAGTTTGTCACCAAAGTGGACCAGGGTATCGCTTAAAAAGCTAACCACGCGTAAAATTACTGTGCGTAACCAAGCCAAGACCCTCGCGATGACACACATGAGACGAGGTTACCCAGGTTATCGGTATTTCACTGCTCTAAACTTACCGCGGGGGGCTGACCACGTCTTCCTAATGCCACAAGCGTGTAAAACATGGAGGGCAACCTGAATACGCCGTATACAATAGGGTGGTAATTATACAGCTTACGAAGGTTCAGAAGTGCACCAAGAGAATCACTCAAAATCAGGCAGCCACTCAATTTGTGACGATGCAAAGATAAAACGGCTCGGTATCGGTCAGTGTAGCCTGACGAACATTCTAATTGTAAGAAACAGGTACGGATAGTAGACATAGGTACAGTCATCTCAAGATCTACATGGGACATGGCACGCAACCAGGGGGCGTAGAGCCCCACCTCCCCCCCCCCCCCCCCCGCCCCACCTCGAAAACACAGTAAGCTTCTCAAGAAGCTCCAGGAACCCTGAACATTTAGCGGGAAACTGAGTATAAAGAATTTGGTGCATCGGGGGCAGTTTCCTCCACTTTAGCTCTAAAACTACCGATGTCCATAATCTGCCGCACCATTTCCTTTCTCTGCATCCTGTTCTGTCGTCCTGTTACCTCTTCTCCTTCTTCTCTTGCATACTTCACTGCACTTCACATCTTTTCCATGTCCAAAATTCGTTATAAAACTCGAAGCACTAAAGAGTCGCTAAATGGTCTTTCCTGGATAGGTGCCCCAAGACTAAATTTGTTGGAAATGATAATGTAAACATTGCAGTGGCAGAATTCACATCAAACATGTCACTGTCTTTCAGAACTCCAAAAATATTCTGCAAATTCACTGTTGTAATTGCTTCTCTGTGGACAAATTACCAAAGTTGCATTCTACACATAAACAATAACTTTGTAAAACAAAATCCAAAGCAGTAACAGAAATAAGTCTGTAACCTTAGTATATAAATTATTTGTACTGGTACAATCATTATTTTCATTAATAAATGTTTTAGCAGTAGGTGATATCCTAGAGTGGTTAGGTTTCCATGTGTTATCAAATTTAGAAATATCTTCTCCTTAAGACACAGCTTTTGTGAATTGGTCACCAGGAAACATGTTTCTTCAGCCATTTTATTGCATAACACAACCACAACAACAAAAATATTGTACTTGTGCTTACAGGAGCAAAGCATCCAAACAAGACACTGCACTCTGCAGCAAGGTACATACCAATCAGCTGATGCCATTTGGCACATCAATATGGAACTTCGCACTACTTTAGGAGGCAAATTTGAAAGCTGTTTCATGTAGAAAAATTATAATATTGAAGCGCACAGTAAAGCGAAATTTAAATCGCCACATTCATTTTAGGAATGAAAAATTCAACCGTGTTTAACTAAAAATATAATTAAGATATCACAACAAATCATTTACATCATTCACAAGTAAAACAAATCGCAAATTTGATGTTAACGCCACCTTAAACCTAATACATTGTGGCGCGGGCGTCGGCGTCGACGACGGCGTTCCTCGGCTGCTCGTAATCGGCGTCTCGCGCCTATCGCCGGCCACACATACTAAAGGTCAATGTAGGGATGTGGGGAAACAGGTTGGTTTGATCTCAGGGTGTAATAAAGGTCACTGAGGACCTTCGTGTGTCCAACAAGGAAGACGACAGTATTTTCTGTACCGCACTTCTGATTTATTGTATTTATCGTGACATCTGCCCAAAATGCACCAGAATTCTCGGAGAACAATTTCCGAGGTTGTATATAATTTCTTGTCCCTGGTAACCGGTATTTCCCTGATGAAATTCTAATCCCCGAGGTAACTAATTTCCGCACTGCATGTCCGCGGTATCTTCATATCACGCGTCTTTCCACCTCCGCCTCCTCGAAGTCACACTGCTGAAGTCCCTCACAATTCTTGGTCTCTGGTCTGCTCCCTACCTTCGCATCTGGACCACACAGATTTCTGTCCTTTTAGTTTCGAAAACATCCACCCTCGTTAAAATTAACGACCAAAGGGGACAAATATGTTTTCGAAACGCCCACTCCGAGAATCCTGGCTGTTTTTCTTCGAGCATATGGTTTCCGGGAGAAGTTCCCGTCACAAAATGCCCCTTCATTGACATGTCAAGTTTACAACGTGAATTTTACATGGCAAGGAAAGTCCTACTAAGCTAAACCTAAGAGAAAAACATAAGAATGAATACAATTATATACCTTATAAACTAACATTTTACATGAATCAATTGCATACACCTCTAATTATTCTGCTTTGGAGTTTCTGTTATCCACTTTAGTCCTCACCGTCTTTAACAGCCTCCGCAAGCAGCAGTCATATAAGCTAAGCGACACTTATTCACTTCTTTTGCACTAAACAAAAACATCACTTTCACTTTTCAACGATCTTTTATTCCTCTTTTTTTCACTTTGTCTTTTATCTCGTATCTTTGACCTTCGTACCTTTTACCATGATCTGTACAATACTTGTTTTACTACATGTTTACTCAATCTTATATTAGTACAATTGATTTTCGTTACATAGCCTCACTGCTTGAAATGTGCATTGCAGTTACTCCTACCATCCAGGTCCGACTGTGGGCGATACCCCCTGCTACTGATTGGCATCCCCACATTTCAGTTCAAAAGTTTACTTGTCAAACTACTCACTTCTTAACTTGAAACCATCCGGTGCACTCGTATGGTACGACAGTACATTTCAAGCCTACCTCAGTATTTTTTCGGAATTTAAATAAGGACGACTGACGTTACGTTCCACCGTCAACAGGTTTTGCGATGTTTTCTCCCGGGTCCACTATGCTTTAACGTACGGTTTTAACAATGACTTATGGTATTTGTCTAGGGGTTTGACACTAGGTCGATATTAGAAAAACATTTACCTTTATTTACTCGAGATATTGGCGTTTCAATTCCCCCAGATCTGAAATTGCCGGGCACTATATATGAATTTAACTTCCTCGCGTCAATGGTCATGCGCAGTTTGTCGGGTTTCCTATACACCCAACATAGAGCATTTGAGTATGGAGAATCGCTCAATTCTATAATTTCCCGTTTGTGCATTTTATCAATTACTTCGTCTACTTGTTTCCTAATTGCGATTGGTATGTTCCTACATTTATGGGAGAATGGACGAATACCCTGGACCTTGGTGGGTGTAAACTTTACACAACCCTGGTTGCTCTGAAAACACCCCTCGGTTTTTCAGAAGTACCTGCAGTAGGCTCTGTGACTGTTCCTCTGACAATACATTAGCGCGCCCCGCCTTTTCTTGCAGAATCTGTTCTAGCTCAACATTCTTTCGGTCAACCCCTCGGCTGCCCTCTCGCCAGCTTGAGGTTGTAAATGTGTCATTTGCCTCTGTTATGGTCGCCCCGGTCTCATTGACCCACCACTTATCGGCATTCGCTTCGTTTTCTTTACGGGCCATTTCTTTATTCTCAGATTCGTACGCTAATTCTTCGTTTTCATATCCGTATTCATAGATACCATTTTCATTTCCTGGGACGCTTCTTAACTCTGATATGACACAATTTTCACCTAACCTCAAATTTTCTATGAAAAAATGCTCATCCTGCAATAGCAAATCTGGCTGCGCCCGATCTAAAAGTCCTTGGTTCGTTCCGTTACTAAAAGGTACCTCTATTTTCTCACCATTCTCCACCTGTATCGTAAGTCTTCTAGTTTCAAAATTTACAATCGTGTTCCACAAATCTAAAATATCTGCCCCCAAAATTAAGTCATGCGCCAGACGCGGAATAACAAGGAATATTACTTCAAAGTTTTTGTTCTCGGCTTTGATATCGAGCATGACCTGGAATTTAACTCGTTCCTTCTTTCTTCCAACGGCCACACTACAAAATGTATTCTTTACCGGCAGTGACATGACCCTAACTTTATTATTCAGCAAATGACGATAATAATTCTCGCTACAAACTGACGCATTAGCTCCCGTGTCAATCATGGCTTCCGTAGCCCTGTTCATTACCATTAATTTCACGAAAGGGGATTCTGTTATAATTTCGAACCTTTTATTTTCGCTGTTTCCTTCATGTTTATCGCTATCACTCTGTCTTTCCTCCGCAAACGTGAGTGGTCCTGGTATGCCTTGTACCTGCGGCGGTTCAGAGACCTTTACTCGGACCTCGTAAAGGTCGAAGCTTGGTTTCCCGAGGGTCCGGGTTCCTGATAGTTCGCGTCCTGTGGGGATACTTGTAACTGACGCTGACCGCCATCCTGAATTTCTATCGAGTGGTCCTCTCGACCTTCCCTATTAGGTGAATCACGCCCCTCATGGTTACTCTGCCTATCATTTCTGGTGCCCCTTTGGAACCATTGTCCCGAGAAGTTACGGTCTCGACCATATTCTCTAAACCGTAATCCTCTGCCTCCAGAACCAGGTCTCTCACATTGCATAATATTGACTTGCGCGTTTCGTCTAGGTGGGTGGGCGTTATCTCTATCTTCCCGCCTATGCCTAAATTCCCTGTTCATTCCAAAACGTTCATTTCCTTCAAATCTAGGCACGTCATTTTGATACCTATTCCGAACCTGGTCCCGCCGATGGTTAAAAAATCTTGGGCTACCTGCCCCCCGTCCTACTTGATGACGTCTATCTTCAAAATTTCGGTTCCCGTCGTATGCATACACATACGAAAATGGCGAAAATCCCTGAAATCTCCGCCCGTGGTCATGAATGTTGCCCTCAAAAGCGGAGATCAGTTCTATAAATTGCGCGAATGTGGTTGGTTTCGCCACTATCAAATGATTGCGTATATTTACAGGGAAGTGTCCGCTAACTAAGCTTATTAACTCGTGTTCAGAAACCGGCGGTTCAATTAATTTACTCCGCTGAGCCAACTGTAAAAAGTAAACCACCATACTCACTCCAGACCGCGGGTCATATCTTCCATTGTTGATTTCTAAACGTACTTTATTTTGTTGTGCTATTCCCCAATATCTAGTCATAAATGCGCGCTTGAAGGTCTCGTAATCGGCGTCTTCGCCAAGCGTCAACCTCAACCAATTTAGAGCACGCCCCTTTAACCCCTTTCTGACCACAATCATTTTCACCTGGTTTGGGATTCGTTTTACGTCAAAATATTCGTCTAGTTCCCGTATAAACTGTCTAGGATTATCATCCGACTCCTCGTGAAAAATGGGGGAACTTAACTCACTAATCAGATGATTTGCATAAGTAGCATATTGCGCATCTGCCGAACCTGGAGTAGTTGGACCAACTGGCACATTTACAAAGTTTGCATTTGTCGAAACCGGTGCTTCCGCGTGGGGAGACTGGCCTCCAGACGCTTCACACTGGCTTCTACCATTATCTTGCGTGCTTAAACTTAACGTTCTAGGGTTTACTACTTCTAACCTATCCAAGGCTAACCTTATTTCTCTAATATCTTTATCAGTCTTTTCTGATAATTCCTCTAATTTAGCCTCGCTACGCACCTGAGATGCGCTGATAGACAATGTGATAGTTTTTACATTATTAATCTCCTCCGTGTGGTCCCTATTCTGCTTACTTATCTCGTCATGCACGGACTTCAATTCGTCATGTACCCTGTTTTCCAACTCGTCCTGCTTTCCTTTTGTATTGTTTTGAACTACGCGCATCTCAGATGTTAGCTGAGCTTCACAATCCTTTTGTCTTCGTTCTAGGTTTCCTAATTCAGTATTCAGCCTTTCTCTTACTGCGCTCAATTCTTCCCTGGTAACAGCAGCTTCGTTTCTAATTCTATCTATTTCTCCTCTAATATTTTCTTGCCCCAATCTAAGTTCTTCCTGTCTAGCCTGTACAATTCGAATTTCTGCTTTTATGCTCTCCTGCATTTGCTCATTATTCTTTTGAATGCTCTCCTGCATTTGCTCATTATTCTTTTGAATGCTTTCCTGTATTTTCTCATTCTGTTTCTGTAGCAATTGCTCCATTATAGCTACGAAATTTAATTCACTAGCCTGACTTCCAGTTACTCTAAAGTTAGTCATGCCATTATCTACCATGGGTCCTTCTATTTCGCTATTCTGGTTACCTCCCCCCATCAGTTTCTCTATTCTCGGGCCCCTGCGCCACAATTTCATCCTCCCCTGAACTCATGCTATTTTCTAATCCCGTGCTGCCGTTACCTGGCTCTAACCTATCGCACACCTCCATTTTGAATAACCCGATAACCTTTCCACTTCTTAAGTACATTAACCTATTCGCATAAACTATTTAAACTATCTTACTTGTATTTGCTGAGTCGTTATTTCTACCTGATGAGCTGCGCCGCTCTCCCTGGTATAGCTGTGCGGTGGTTCAGGCGTCCCATATGCCGGGTTGACATCCTACGACGTCAGTGCCGTCGGTGTAGCGTCGAATCGTCGTCGGCACCTTCTAGGTCCTAGGTGCCCCGTGAGTACTTGCTGTCTCGTTGCTGTCTTCTTCAGGATGAGCTCTTACCTCCTCAGGTGCGTGTCGGTTACAGAGGCGTCTAGGCGTCGTCGTCATTCCTTCTGGCGTCGGTTGCATCGAGCCCCACGTTGGGCGCCATTTGTGGCGGCGGCGTCGGCGTCGACGACGGCGTTCCTCGGCTGCTAGTAATCGGCGTCTCGCGCTTATCGCCGGCCACACATACTAAAGGTCAATGTAGGGATGTGGGGAAACAGGTTGGTTTGATCTCAGGGTGTAATAAAGGTCACTGAGGACCTTCGTGTGTCCAACAAGGAAGACGACAGTATTTTCTGTACCGCACTTCTGATTTATTGTATTTATCGTGACATCTGCCCAAAATGCACCAGAATTCTCGGAGAACAATTTCCGAGGTTGTATATAATTTCTTGTCCCTGGTAACCGGTATTTCCCTGATGAAATTCTAATCCCCGAGGTAACTAATTTCCGCACTGCATGTCCGCGGTATCTTCATATCACGCGTCTTTCCACCTCCGCCTCCTCGAAGTCACACTGCTGAAGTCCCTCACAATTCTCGGTCTCTGGTCTGCTCCCTACCTTCGCATCTGGACCACACAGATTTCTGTCCTTTTAGTTTCGAAAACATCCACCCTCGTTAAAATTAACGACCAAAGGGGACAAATATGTTTTCGAAACGCCCACTCCGAGAATCCTGGCTGTTTTTCTTCGAGCATATGGTTTCCGGGAGAAGTTCCCGTCACAACATGCAATGAAATTTGGTTGCTTAAAATGTACCAGTATATTTGGAAGTACGTATACATCTTAAAACATAAATACTACTACGCTCAATATACGGAAAACCATGCTGGACATAAACACTCACGTTCAGTGATTTTGAGTCTTAGGTCGGGCACGACAACATGGTATCCCAGAAACGGTATTTACCATATTACCTTACAGAACACACTTCCAGAGATAAAGAAGGGGGAGACAATCTAAGCATTTGTTTTTAATTTTTCAAATCCTTTATAAGGAAATGAATTCTTCCTGATCATTGCAACTTTTTATATAGTCTCCAAGTGTAATTAGAGTGTTTATACATCAGCGACACTCTTTTGACTACCTCCGTAGCGTCTTGCTGTGTCTTAGTCATTAGAACTACGCAAGCCAGATATTCCTCAGCATTTCTAAAGACAGGCTTGAGAAAAAAAAAACCAAGATTAAAAGTGATCAAACTAAAGGAAGCTAAGGAGAAGTCTTCCTTTGGACCTCACGCCAGCTTACCTGTGTTAACGAGCTTTAATGTCAATACGGCCCAAGATGCTTCTTAAAGATTAGTAGCTAAAAAAGTTTGTTCTTTTCCCAGCGCAAAGCATCTCCGGAGCGTTCACTTTACTCCCCAAGGAAACAGAAAATCTTTGAGAAGTCTTCCTTGTCACATAAAACTCCGCTTGCACAGGAACAGATTCCTCGCCATGTATGATAAAATATTTATACCTTTTAATAGCAGCAAAGTTTAGTTTTTCTCGGAATCTTTGCCAAGATTGTAAGGAGTAAACTATTTAGGTTTTCTGGCATTAAGTGTATCGACTTTTTTTGTTCGATAGCAATTTGCTTCGAGTGAGCGAAACAAACTTGATCACAAAATGTCACTGATAACCGCATACTGTTACATGATAATCTAAGAGAGCAGGTAGTCTGGTAGAGTGCAGATTTCATTACCACTGGTTAAGTGCACAACGATCTTATATGCACAGGGTGTCCCCCTCCCCTCATGTTTCTATTTATTTATTTATTTTCCTTATTTTTGGTACTTATGGTATCCTAAGGGTTTAAGTCTTTGTTTAAGCGTATTAAGTAATATTGTTTTAAACAGGGATAAATCCTTAACCCATGAGCAACGCCGGGTATTTCAGTTAGTGTTATATATTATTGTTCTTCAAGAAGAATCTTGTACGTTACATTGAACATATTGTGACAAAAGTCCAGTTACTCTTTCTGTCACTTTATTCCTTGTAAACTGAATTATAAACTACACACTTAAAAGCCTGATGTTCGTGCTCTCTCGGTTTTTATCGTTAACACAATGTTAATTCGCCGTGAACTTGCAACTCATTTTTGTTACGTCTTACCCTAATCTTGACACAAAAAACAAAATGCTAATACTGCTTGACTGTTCACACAAGCAACTCCGACGATTCACTCACTAAAGTGTTCTGTCTCTGCCCTCTCAATGCTTTCCGGTTGGCTTTTATAGTACAGGCCAAGTGCCAGCGAGTTCTTGGGGAAAATAATCTTTTCTGGGAACTTCTAAACAAGTCAGCACTCGAAAGTCTCGCAGTCTCGAATCGGCTTTTGTTCCCGCACGTCTATGGTTGTCCTTGTTTATCGGCCACGCGCTACCTAGCAACATCGTAGTCGTAGTCTCTTTAATCATTATTGCAGTACGTTTGTTCAACACAAAGAATGTACCTTATCCTAATAAATTAAGGTCAGAAATTACTCTTATTACCATTATTAGTGTTATTAATATTATGATTAACATTTAGGAAGAAAACATGTTTAACTCCTACCTTCTGTGAACTCGCTTTTTTTACAAACCAATTGCGTTCAGGTGGTCAAAATTTGCAAAGCATTTATTTTTAAATAGTGAACATCATCAAATAGAACGATTACAATTATTTTTCTGCCCCTTCAGAACCAGAACACTAGCTCCTCCGTTTCTCGTCCACTGACAAGTAGATGACTATTGTCTTCGAGGGCGCTACACATGACAAAACACTGCAGTTCCGTTCTCATAGCGCCGTGCATCTAGGCAGCATGGTGTTGCACAGCTCTCATCTATCGTCACACAAACTCCTTATGTCACACCGCTTGAAGCTGTCTTCCTCTGGTTTATGGGAATAGTCTAGTAACGCTAATTTCTAAACGTGAATGTTTAGACACTAGTAATGAACTATTTCAAGGTAGTATTTCGTTGACTATTGTAATTTGGTAATTTTTTAAAGATGAAATAGTGAAAGCATATACATACCGCGAACGATTCAGATGCGTCCACAACTGCATAGCGGTCAACGAATGGTTTAACTGGTACTTTTATTCCACACGCCCGCATCAGTTTTATAGCTCGGGGCGATTTACCCCCAGACCGGCGTGTATAATAGTGGCAGTTGCCTGTAATGTTGTTTTTATTTCGGGCTTTTTCGTTTAAATCCATTCCGCATTATTAACTTTCTTGATTACACAGCAAAATTGACCCTGTCTGCTTCATAAAATGAACGTGCTATTTTTCATCACTTTAAAACATCTATAATGAGTATTATTATTATTATTATTATTATTATTATTATTATTATTATTATTATTATTATTATTATTATTATTATTATTATTATTATTATTATTATTATTATTATTATTATTATTATTATTATTATTATTATTATTATTATTATTATTACTATTACTATTACTATTACTATTACTATTATTGTTGTTGTTGTTGTTGTTGTTGTTGTTGTTTTTGTTATTATTTCTCCAAAATAATCCTATGGTGCGCCCCTCCCCCACACGCACGTGCCTGCACGCCTTCAGGGGTTTGAATTTTCATCAATTAAAATATATAAAGTACAAAGGCACGGTGAAACAATAAAAATTAAAACTCACTAGTATCTATTATTAGACCTGGGGAATGCCAGGAAAATTAACCAAAATTTGAACTTGATCATGAGGCAGATACGTTACCCCCAAGCTTAGCACACACCCCCCTAAACTACCACTTGACGAACTACCTATATTTGTTGTTTGTTAGTGTTACATTTACATACCTTTCTCTACACAATCTTCACAAACTGTTCTTGCAAAACCTTGCTCTATCTACATGTTAATCAAGATATAAACATTTGTGCAAGTGGATTTATTCCATATTTTCTTCTAGGTGCATAAAGCGAATTTAGTAATATACACTGTTTGGGATCACCTCTCAGTATTTTATCGTCTTACGGGGTCTCGCAAGGTATGAGGGGTAACTAGTGACCAATGCCAGTTGCAATACGGGTAGAGGCGTGGTGCTGTAATGAGGACAAGGAAAGCTGGGGAGGGATAGGAGTGGATATACCTGATCTTCTATTTAAACTACGGCAGTGGCGTGTCAACCTCCCCTTCCCTAGCTCCTCTAATGTCAAAAACATGAAGTAAAAGCTGACACAGTGCAGCTCTCAACCTAACATCGCTTGCAACCGCGAGCGAGGTTTAGTTATAAGTATACTGGTTTCATCGAAAGGATTGGTTCTTATGTAAACAATGCCTAAATATGTACTCCTCCGCTCTGTCGCTGTGATTGCAGCAGTAGCGGCACTACTTTTGTAAGCACGTGGAGCCTGGAACTATCATCGCCTGCCTTCGACTCATCAACCTCTTCGTGCGATGATTTAGAGTACGCTACTGTCTAGATAACAGTTGCGTATAGCATTCTGAACTAACAATATAAATAACAAATATATCCTCACGGTCAACAAAAATGTGCTTATATTTCATTTCCTGAACTCGATACCCATGTCAAGTAACAGCTGTAAAAAGAAGTTTGCCTGGTCGGGGTCGTTGTTGACAATCGTAAACACTTTCTTGATTGTGGATGACTCATTAATGAGGAATAAATAATGAACTTTTCGACTCACTGCACTCCTATAATAAATTGTTCATACTGAACTTTTAGTACTGGTTTTTACATTTCCTTGATTTTCCAGCCGTAGTTCACTTGCCTGTTTTTTAAATTTTCACAGCGCGCTGAATTTATACCTAATGTACACACACGGCATCAGCCAATGAACGTACACTTGGTGAACGTTTGTACACGTGTTTCTATTTAAATAAGGACCAATCCGTTCGATGAAACCACTATAGCATGTAACACGAATTGTGGTGTCATTGGAAAGGTGTGAAGAAAGGGAAAGAAGGGGAGGCCTTATTAAACAACACTCTTGCATTTTACTAAATTCGTTTTCTATACAATGGGAATAGGAGAGTATAGTGGACTTAAGTGATAGCTGAATCTTTTAAAAGCTAGTTCATATATGGTGGCTTTCTATCAATATGGCGAGGATAATAAAAGAATATCGAGTTCCTATTTGAAAAAGGTATTTAAAACTTTAAACCAATAACAAGGAATATCTCAGAAGCGCTTAGATCCACAAAAAGTATGACAAATTGCATTTTAACTAGATCTACGTTTTATGTGTAGTATCTCTTCCGCTTGCGAATTAAGTCATTCAGAATGAAGAGGTGTTCATGAAAGCTTTCTAGAAAATTAAAAAACGTACACTTTCACTTTGCAGTAATAAGCTTCTTTTGTTTGTTTTTTGTTGTTGTTTTTTTTTTTCCTTTTGCATTTAGGACACCTCAAAACGTATGTATAAATCCTTTATGTATGTGATATAGAAAATAAAGATAAAACAATAAAGTGGAAACTCGACTGAAACGTTACAATACGTCGTTACCGGAGTGAGTGAATTTTATAAGCAAACGATAGGAAGATAGATATATAACTGCAAAAAATAATTTCTATATGTCAAAATTAATGCACAATGTAAGCTGTTACAGTTATAGTTTTGTCAAAATTGAAGTCATTACCAAGTCCAGTTCTAGAAAGGCAGTACTTACATGCTGAAGGCAGAAGAATGCCGATGCTTAACACAACGCGAGCAAGTCGGAAGTTCTACAAGTCCTTCAGATCAGAATTCGTAATATGAGTGTTTCACTTCTTAAGGAATCAGAAGTTACACAGAACGAACGTGACGAATTTCTTGGCAGGCTGGTGACTGGACTTACTGTTATGCTCCAGAAAACTTATTAAAAAGGTCTTTGGAATGGCGCCATCCAAGTTTTATGATGTCCAAGACAGTCAGTGTCCTGTTGTTGCCAGCAAATTTTCTGTTGGCTATGTTAGAGGAAAACAGGAGAAAATGGGTTATTATATAAACCTATAACTAACGTAAGAATAACTCTTGAATTTCTGGTGATTGTACGATCAAGTTAAGCTTTACTGAGTAAACAATATCTGAACGTAAAAGCTAACTGTAATGCTAAATATTCGCGAGTGTGGAAATAATCGTAAAATTTGCTTTGTTCAGAATTTGGACAAATCCGCATAATATAAACAAAATCATAATACAAGTGGTATGACAGGCGTAAGCGGACCTTCTAATGCTTCAAAATTACTAGGTATATCTCGTATATCGCTGAAATAATTTTTTTAACTTTCTCTACTATGTATAGTAGGTATGGGAAAAAGTTTTTGAAGAATTTTATTTTCTCAAAAACGATTAGCGATTTTGATTAAATTGCCATATGTTTAAGATATTTTTACTGCAAATGAAATGTACGTATATTTTAGGATTTTCCTGCTATAGCCAATGTAGTACTGTTTACCCTGATGACTTTTGCATAACTGCTAAACCGTAAGAAATAGGTCAAATCTTACTATACGAAAAATCTAGACCTCATTAGAAAACACAATTTATCTCCAATTGTGTGTTTTTTTTTTTTTTTTTTTTTTTTTTTTTTGAGTGAAGCATTTCGGAGACATTCCTTGTTATTCTTGTGAGGTTTTGCAATGCTATGCTTCTGTCAAGTGGAAGGTCATTATTCACTTTTTTCCCTTGGTCGTGCAAAGAGAACGGAATTTCAAAAGCTACATAGAGGGACCAGCTTTAACAGATTTGACTGTCACTCAGTCTACTGCATTCCCATATTCCCTTTGTACCTACAAAAAATTGTCAATAATTTCTACAAATGTTTATCTCGTTTAATATGAAGATACGCCAAAAACAGTTTGTAAGAATAGTTAGTACAAGAGTAGAGAAAGCCATGTGAGTGCAACACATCAGACTTTTTTCCCTTCTTTTTAGGGAGTGGTGACATTGTTCTGCAGGAGCGATTCTTTCAATAGTTACACGTTGCTTGTCATTCTGAAGCATAGTGGTATGCAGAGTGACATGCGTATTTTATTCTGTAGTGTTGAAGGCTTATCCGATGTCCTCACACTTTGTTCTTAAATTCATTTAAGCCCTTTCTGATTCTAAGTAGTTTGTCATTTCCATGGCTGCATGTTTGCACTGAGTTGAGAGTGCTTGTTTTACTAATGCTGTTAGCGCTAATTTTATTCAAACACAGAGACACAATGAGACAGCATGTAGTGTACTCAACGGAAGTGCAATATAAGAATACGTGGTTCACAACAGAATCGAGGTTCATTTGGCGTATCGCATTTTCTGTTTCCCAAATTGTTATACATTTACCATATGTATACTGTATACTATTTTGGGGAGACCGGAGTTAATAATGCTAACTGACATGTTATATACTGTGACACAATATCAAAATCCAGGAGAGTTACTTTTCTATCACTTTATTCTCCTATAATGTTGCATTAACACAGTACTCTTCTAATGACATTAACATAGTCTATAGTATGTCGTGCTATTACAACTTACGGTTGTTTTTAGCTCGTTGTCTTGACTCGGTCCTTTCACTCCCTCTCTTCACTTTCTCTGTCTCTCAAACACTAGCTCCGACGACACAATCACTCAACACTCGTTAAAGCTGCTTCACTTCGACGCAACGTATCTTTCACAGCTGTCTCGCACCCACTGACACGCTGCCCGACAGCTGCCTATCCTCACATGCTCCGCAAGCTTCCATACAGGCGATGACGTAGCCAGATCTTTCTTGAACTGCTTCAAACGAGTCGGCCGCCGGACTGTTCTCGAATCATCTGGAAGAAGCGTCTTTTGGTTCTACCGCTCTGACTGTAGTCACGTGATTGCTCACGTGGTGGTATGGGCGGCTTGACCGTGAACGCTTTTAAAAAGCGCGGCGTCTGGTATTTCGTGTGAAGTAGCTTGTCCTCGACCGTCCTTTGTTGGCCATCGTCAAAATACTTAGCTCCTTAGTAATAGGTGGTTCAAGTAGCACAAATACCAAAGTAAAAAATACTGCCTGTCCCCATTACCAACTTCATTGGCGGAGAGGGAAATTTCACATCGACTAGTCGAGCTACGCAGGTCCATTGAAATACACTAGGTGTTAAGAAATAAAACAAATACACACGAAGGAAATACTGACAGGTTGAACTTTGAACCAGAATATGACTATACTGCGTATCTACAATAATAAAAACAAGGCTTGTGCCATTGATAGGGCAGCACCTATAGGCCGCAAAAACAGTAAAAAGGGATGAATAGGTTAGATTGGTTGCAACGAATGTGGGAAGACCTCCGGACACCTCATGATGGATGAAGTGAAAAAAACACGATCACTCAAAATGTAATAAAATGCATCTCAGACGTAACATGTGCTGCTCTGAGCTGTACCATCCACAGCTCTTGTGTGTAGGACCGGGTCACTCTCTTGTGCTAACCGATTTTCCAAGCGTCTTCCTTCTTTTATCTTCTACAGTGGACCTCCGTTCCAAAATCTTTCTTGGCCTCTCATAAAATTCACTGTTCTTACCTTCTTTCTTTCTTTCTTTCTTTCTTTCTTTCTTTCTTTCTTTCTTTCTTTCTTTCTTTCTTTCTTTCTTTCTTTCTTTCTTTCTTTCTTTCTTTCTTTCTTTCTTTCTTTCTTTCTTTCTTTCTTTCTTTCTTTCTTTCTTTCTTTCTTTCTTTCTTTCTTTCTTTCTTTCTTTCTTTCTTTCTTTCTTTCTTTCTTTCTTTCTTTCTTTCTTTCTTTCTTTCCTTTCTTTTCTTTCTTTCCTTTCTTTCCTTTCTTTCCTTTCTTTCCTTTCTTTCCTTTCTTTCCTTTCTTTCCTTTCTTTTCTTTCTTTCTTTATTTTTCTTTCTTTCTTTCTTTCCTTTCTTTCCTTTCTTTTCTTTCTTTTCTTTCTTTCTTTCTTTCTTTATTTTTCTTTATTTTTCTTTCTTTCTTGCTTTCCTTCTCTTTCTTTCTCTTTTCTTTCTTTCTTGTTTTCTTTCTTTCTCTCTTTTCCTTTATTTCTCTCTTTTTCTTTAATTCTCTGTTTTTCTTTATTTCTCTCTTTTTCTTTATTTCTCTCTTTCTTTCTCTTTCTTTCTTTCTTTCTTTCTCTCCTTCTTTCTTTCTCTACTTCTTTCTTTTTCTCCTTCTTTCTTTCTCTCCTTTCTTTCTTTATCTCTTTCTTTCTCTCCTTCTTTCTTTCTCTCCTTTCTTTCTTTATCTCTTTCTATCTTTGTCTCTTTACTTATCTCTTTGTTTGTTTGTTTGTTTGTTTGTTTGTTTCTTTATCTCTTTCTTTCTTTCTTTATCTCTTTCTTTCTTTCTTTCTTTCTTTATCTCTTTCTTTCTTTATCTCTTTCTTTCTTTAATCATCTATCTGTCTGTCTGTCTGTCTACCCACTCACCCACCCACCCACCCACCCACCTATCTATCCAAGGTGCTGCAAGGTGCAAGATAATTGCACAAATAAGATAATTTGTACAAATGTATGTTTCTATTAACATGAATATAGAGGAATCAGAGTTAGTAAGAATAGCACAAGAGTAGAGAATGTCAAGTGAGTGCAACACATCAGACTGTTTATCCAAGAGTGTATAATCTCTGTGTGAAACCTGCAAGCCCCATTTTGTTTGGTTGTGCACACAACTTTAACGCCCATGGATAAATGTTGGAATGCTGGTCACTCAAAGCCATGTTGAAGCATTTAAGACAGGATGGAAGGAAATAAGTAGGATTACTAGTGGACTGAAGGCAAGGATGTGGTAGGTAACATCCCATCCCCAACCAGTCCTAATTAGTCTTCTGGTGTTCGGTAGGCACACTCCGACCGATCTTATCTGCCTACCTGTGTTCCATAGTTTCCGTTTTGCATTCTTTGAATTGATGGCTTGATAATTGAAGTAGCTTGCCCCCGTCCGTCCTTCGTTGCGCGCCGAGCCCGGCGTCACAATACTTTCAGAGAAGATCCACATATTCCTTGATGGCAACAACTACTACAATCTCATTTTAAGGGTTTTAACGCACTGATGTCATACGGAAACTTATTGTACTGTGCATAAGATAAATTCTTCCAGTTCACCAATACGCATAATCTTCTGAATAACTTCCTGCATATTTTAAATATATATGCTATATATTTAAAATACGCAGGAAATTATTTGTCACTTTCATATGTCTGGCTTCATATTGTACTTAGAACAAGGTACCATAAAGTTTGTCTCGAGTAATGGGATCCTGGAGATGAAACGTATCAGCTGAATTTGAGAGATCCGAACTGTATGAATCATGATATTCTAGCATATATGCTTTAGTATGTCATCACGGAATATCGCCCTGCAGCAAAACAAAGCAGTAACTCTGATAGAGTTCACTTGAAGGGTGAAGCCACAATAGTAGTATCCGCTAGGGTCAATCCATGACTTTCTGCAGCTAGAATAACCTTGTCTCTAAACTAGCTATTGCTCGAGCATACTGATCATATGCCTTCATGTTCCTGCATACATCAACATATAATTTGTTCCTGTGCTACATGGTGCAATGTATATTTAGCATACCATCAGGGCTATGTTTCGTTTGTGCTGCTCGTGTAGATAGTGATAAAGGTTTGAATTAACATTCCTGGGGAATAACAATACACACTAACATAAATATACATAATAATAACTTAATTATTACAATTGTCAATTATAAACAGTTTCAGCATAAAAATTATAATGTTCTTCCTGAGATTTATTAATTGCAATACAAAAGCCTGCCATTCTCAATCGTAGTTGTACTATTTTCTATAGAAAAATTCCCTTTTGGGCTTTCATTATTATTATTATTATTATTATTATTATTATTATTATTATTATTATTATTATTATTATTATTATTATTATTATTATTATTATTAATTATTATTATTATTATTATTATTATTATTATTATTATTATTATTAGTAGTAGTAGTAGTAGTAGTAGTAGTAGTAGTAGTAGTAGTAGTAGTAGTAGTAGTAGTAGTAGTAGTAGTAGTAGTAGTAGTAGTAGTAGTAGTAGTATTGTTTTTATTATGATTATGATTATTACTATTATTATTACTATTATTGTTGTTATTGCTGTTATATAAATATTAAGAAATAAATCATTCTCGTTATCGAAATGTTTGTACAAAATATGTGGTTTGTTAAACCACGATGAAAATAAAACAAATGTTTCTGCTTCATTAACTATGTATCCTCAAAATACGCATCCTTTTATACTACTTATGTTTGCAGCCAGATTCTAGGTCGTTTAGGTGTACCTTAGTACAGTACCACTCGGTTTGAAGACGAGGGTTGAAGATAGGGTATACATAAGTGAAGCATTGGTATTGATAACTCAGGACATGGCTATGAACATTACAGCAATATTTACTTCCTTTCCTTATAAATACTTTTAATTAATAAGAGTGATGTGTTTCAATTTGGTTAGCAACTCCAGTGTGACACACATAAGCTAGACGTGTTAATATTCCTGGGAGCGCGGGCGAGGTTATTGTGAGCGTGGGGGTCGGTGGGGGGGGGGGGGGGGTGCGATGGGAGAGCAGAGTGGGCTTGTTATGATGGAGCGCGGAGCCGTGTGCATCACACACGGTACGAGTTAGTTGGACACAGAGAATGAATGACGTAACCGGAATCGCGCAGCCGTCGCGTATCACGCACATAAGCAGATGCCTGCAGCTGTGTACCTGCGAGAGAACAACAGTGGAACCAATGTACATTAAACATGCGTCTTTTTGCACACTTATCCGCCCTCTAGTTATGACCCTAGACTGTATTCTCGGTAACAGGTCCCGTATTGCAGGTGTGAATTGCGTAGAAGCAAACAGAATGGTGTATACTAACAAGCGTTATGGATTTCGTGGTGCAGTTACGATCATGCAGGAAACATGGGCTGGTAAAGTATGTGATATATTTATGGGAAAACTGAAGAGAGAAAGCAATTAACATGAAGTGGATACGTATTAAGTTGCCTGTTATCTAATTATCTCCAGGTAAGCCACATGTAAAGTACACATATGGCGTGTTCACTATACGTTAAAGGAGTCCAATAGTTCTACATTAAATATTATGGAAAAAATGGGTTTTAGCTGAACGAATGTAGAAGAAAACCTTGATCCATACGGAACACAATTAAGAAACGCAACAAACTTTGTTTTAATCACTCGCAATCGATCAAATAGAAATAGGAGAGGCACATAGGGCGCTCGGCACTGAAGCCAGGCTTATTACACCTAGGCCCCCAAGGGACACTCAAGAAGGAAGGAAGGGAGCATGAGGTGAGAGGAAACACCGGGTGACCATAACCAGATTAACGGCATAGAAGTTGATAGAGACCCTGAGGTTTCCCAAGTGTGATGACACCTAGATGTCTTTAGGTCTCAGGGGGGCCTTGGCGCGGAGTCCAACGCCCCAAGATGCTGCCCACTTCACTACCTGGATCCCACGGACAACCAAGGTAACGGAAAGAGCTCCCGTGCGCATTATAATCTCTGCCAAGCTCCGCCTAACCCTTTCACGAACACTTGCGACCCTGAAAGAACCAACGAGATGAACAAATGAAATGATTAATGAAACGAAATGGAACGACACGAAATTCGAGGGGTATAATTATCCTTTCCAGCATTCGCCTGGAGACTTGGAAAACCCCCGAGAAAAACCCATGGGTCAGGAAGGTCGGCCACGGGAATCGAAACCATGACCTCCCGGATGCGAGTCCCACACGTTACCGCACAGCCACTTCACTAGATATTAAGTATCTAACAAATTTTTCAGACAGAATTCTGTAGAATTCACTTTTTACATAAATATTAGCATTATTTTTAAGCTCTAGTTTAAAAAAATAACACCCATCTTAAAATTCCTTTAGGCGGTGCGTATTTTGGAAACAATGGGAACAGAATCCAGTTTAGTTGCCATTCTCAGATGGATATTGCATTCTTTTCATTTCGGCCGGAACAGGATGAACATTATTTAACTTTGCAGCAACAAAGATTCAAATGAGGCACATCATTAGAGATAATTTGCCCTCTGTGACAGCTCGAACAAAAGAATCATTCTTTATCCAGCTGAAACTATGAGAGCAAGTCCAACTGTGTCGACAGCCTTCACTTCCCGTCCTATCTACTCCACCCCCAAGGCGGGGGTGTGGGGAGAGCTACGGAATTAAATGCTCTGAGAGCCCATAACAAGTCTCGGAAACTGCCGGTTTTAATCTTAACTCAGTTTCGGCTTGGCAAAGAGAAAATCGATGCACCACCACCGCCACCACCACTGCATCAAGGGATAGACGAACGCGCCCTGTGTCCAATTAAAAACTATTTTCTTTTTTTTTTCTCCGCCCTCACTCATTCCTGCAGCTGCCACTTAAATTGCGTTTCATGTCAGCTGGTGCAGAGTTGTCGATATCAGACTCTGAAGGATTGGGGGTGGGACTTTTCTTTTCACGTCATCGCGGGGTGAGATTGCATTTCCAAAACTTAGTTTGGCCTATTTTTATAGCTATTGGTGCGCATGTCCTCTCAGTATGCAACTTCAAATCCCCCTATAGACTTACCAAGCCTATTTGGGTGTAACTACGCTGTGAAAGGTATTCTCTATCATATTTGCTTAAGGAAGGAGATCTGTGAGCGGACTGTTTTTTGGAGTAGTTAATATTCACTAACTCTCCGACTTTCGTGTAGTAAATATTACGAAATAGCGCGTGATGAAGTACAGCGCTCGCTCGCAATATCACCAACGTCTTGTTTATTTCAAGTAGAAAAAAGAGACCACCAATTTGCATGACATCACTCGTGCAGATCCTAGCAATATCATTCGCCAGGTCTAAACAATACCTCTGTACATTCCTACTGCAATGTTAGAGTGCAATTTTCTTGATCTGTGTTTCAGGTATATTTGCTAGAACAGTTTGCTATATTTTATATATTCCTTTGAATTTTGAGACGAGAACTTCAATGCATTTATGGCTATAATTGTAAGACTATAATGTAATCTAAGACGCATATGTTTAAGTATATTTTGTATATCTAGATGGCTTAAAACTTGTTAATTCAGTTGCCTCTTGAAAATATTGCATAGTAGAACCTAGGTGCCTTTCTGCGCAAGAGATATAAACAGGAGACTAACATCTTTTGTGATTTTTTTCCCGACTTTGTATTGACACCACCTAAAGCCACAGCCAGGGTTAGATGCTTCACCACGTAACGGTACAGGCAGGAAGGGGCGTGAGTGAGAAACATATAAATACTGGAAATTCGGTAGGACTGAGGTCTGCTGTGGGGGAGTTTGCCAAGGGTGATCCCGAGAGCAATGGAGGTCTAGTTTCGCGTCAAAACGTTGTAGTTTCAAAAGTGAGGAGATTACATTAGCGGGGCGATACGGGAAGGTTTAAGGCAGAATAACAGAAATTCACCCAGGTTTGTTTTTGAAGATATTTAAGTGTTACAAAATAAACCAGAAAAAGATAGTACAGTGCATTGTTATCCTACCTCGCACCCGAGAAGAATTAAGTCTCCGACTCATGCCTACCTTAAACCCCATTACCTGATCCCAAGCAAATCAACGGAGCCATCAGCAGCAGAGCCTGTAATCTGGGAGTACCAGCTGCGATTCCAGGCAGGGGCGTTCAACGCAGAGACGGCTACCGCACCAGTTGAGCTGCCGAGGCATCAACTGGGAGAACTCCTTACAATATCTATACTGACTGCAGAAAGTGTGCTTGTTCACTTAAAAAGTTCCTATATATTATGTTTAGATTACCTTTCCTGCGAATTATGGTTTGTTACACACATTCTACAAACTTTTCTGAGGAAAGCTTTCTCTATCAGAACATAGATAAAATATTGCACTTAATCTAAAAATTCGATATCGATACTTCACTGATAATACATTTTTCGGTGTCTCCCGAATCTTGTGCGGGGGAGGAGTGTGTGCG
This sequence comes from Tenodera sinensis, assembly GCA_030765045.1. Lineage (NCBI taxonomy): Eukaryota > Metazoa > Arthropoda > Insecta > Mantodea > Mantidae > Tenodera > Tenodera sinensis. The sequence goes on from CM060971.1 coordinate 72,864,637, forward strand.
GGGTGTTGGTGTGGTTGGGGTGGGTGTGTGTGGGTGCGTGTGTGTTCCAGTTTAATATTAAACTTGCTATTTAAATTCAGGAATCTTCCCAGGAGGCAAATATTTTCAAGAAACTTCCAGAATATCCTTTATAAGGAAAATTTTTCGAAGAATTTTATTATTTCAAAATTGGCTCTTGACGATTTTGGTTAAAATATCGTGTTATATATTCATGATAAATAAAATTTTTATCCCTAATTATCTGTGAATAACCTGTGATGTCCCCTGTTCAAGAATGACTTCTATGATTGCTAACTATAAGAAATAGGTAAATCGCAATACCTCATCAGTTTGGCCCACTATACCTTTATACCTAAAAACGTAGTGCATTGTGCAAATGTACATATTATAAAAGGTTATAGAGATAGAAGAATTAGCTTTTATAACAATAGTTTGTAGAAGGGCGAGTAGGGAAAGTCATGAACCATCAGTTTGAGACAAGGCAAGGCTACCACCATGTTTCTTGCAGGTCCAAGGTTAGGTATTGGCGATTTCCTCTTGAGGAAAACGTTGGATGCACAAAGAAGTTTCATGGATGTATAATTGTGTCCCTTGTTTCCTGTGTAACCCTGAGCACATTGTAAACCGCGTTTTAAAACGTGCTGTATTATACGCTTTGAAACAAGAATAGCACATAGGAGAGTCGTTTATAGCCCGCCTTGTTTATCACTGCCGGTCACGAACAACATTCGTCAGTCGCTGAATCAGCTTGGGCATGATGCAGGTGGCAACCCAATGTTTTTGCTGCCACAATTTATTATTGCTTCCACATACACGGTCATGGAAATGCGCTGATTGATTCAGACTGCGTAATATGAATATATGAGTTTTAACACTCTTAAATGCAACAATGTATTTGTACACAATCGCAGCTGCGGAGGCCTTTGTCAGTTCAAATATTTAGGGGCTGTTAGTGGACCTTGTGATGACTAGTTATGGATTGTACACTTATTTAGAAAAATGTCACGGAGAGCGAAAACAAAGTTCGTGACAATATATACAGTTTGTCGCCTAAGCTATTTCTAACGCACAAATCAAACCTTGAAAAAGAAAAGTAAATTACCTGTGTACGATGTGCAAGGAGGCCTAGAAACTGGTTCCTCTCGTTGTTCAAGCATTACTGGCACCTGCTTAGGAAACTGCCCATTACACTCTACAATACCCTCTGAGAAGTGGAAGCAATTTCTTGACAACTGTTATTCTTAAGTAAAATGCTTAAGCGTTTAGATTAGGTGTTTGCAGACATTCTCCTTTAATACCTTTCAATGATAAAAATCGCAAGAGGTTAAATCAGGAGAAAAATTTAAAAAAAAAGCACGTTAGAAATAAGTTATGCTTAATTACAGGCTTAATTATTCTAACCGGCTTTGCTGTTTCCAAAACGTTGATTTTGAAATACCTGGGGGACCGAGCTTCGCTTGGCTTATCTCTCTTTTTTTTCTTCCTTTTTTTAATCGTGTTTTTTTGGGGGGAGAAGATACTTATTTAGATAAACTTGAAAAGCAAAATTTTAACTAAGTATAAATTTTCATCCTAATTGTTGCAGCCGTTTCCATATCGAGAGCTTTTATATCCTGGCATGTTTGTCGAAATTGGCCCATTAGCAGAGAAATAATGGTTAAAATAAGTTTTCAACTAACTGTGACTGTTACACACGTAGAATAACATAGCTAAGTAAACTTTCTTACTGTATTCTGGTAGCCCTAGAAGACGACTTTAAAACGCTACTTCGTTTGTTGAAATCGATCCATTAGAAGAGAAGAAAAAGCCAAAATAAGGTTCAATTATTGCTCTGTAGAAGCGGGAATGAAAAATGTTATTTTTTAATGTAAAGTTGCGTTTTTTCAGGAATGACACCTGTATAAATAAACTTAAAAAGCAAGTCCTTATCTGAATACAAAATTTGAAGGAAATCGTTAGTGCCATTTCCAAGTTGCGCGTATATATTTGCCCTTTACTGAGTATTAAAATACATATACACACTTTTTTCTTTCTATTTATTGTACATTTAACTCTATAGCAATATCGCGATGGATGTGTCAGGAAATACCTTTTAGAAAGTTAGCGATATAGATGTCGTCCTTGTACCATACTATCTTGCTTCGTCACGTGTACACAGAGGGATAAGCGCAGGGCAACCGTACCTCTGCCCATGATAGGCAGATGACATTAATTTGCCATCCAATGTAAACCTTCTAAGTATCATCCTTGTGTCCTTCCATTTTGCTCCCTTATGTATACACAGAGGAATCAGTATAGGACAACTTTACCTCTGATTGTGACGGGCAGATGGCATTAGGACACCAATCAGCTTATCTGCTTTCATTATCTGTAGATAGATGGCACAGCATTTGATATTACTGTCTATTTTAATTTGTACTGCTGCTTTAGACTTGAGGTGCAACTTTGTGGTGGTTGTAAATATCCAATCCGGTATTTACCTGGGCAATGGAGGGCAACTACGAAGAAAAAAAGGGGAGCCACGGGATTTGAACCTGGGACCTCACGAATGCAAGGCGCAGAAGTTACCACCTGAGCCATTCCACTCGATCAAAAATACATACATGGTTTACTAATTTAAAATATTTAAATGTTTATGGCATAAAAACCATTGGTGTTGATATAATAGGGGAGACATACAAAAGAAACCAAAACGAGAGTCCTCAGTGGAAAACGGAGTAGTTCAAACTTAGCCGTAGTTCTGTAGTGTACTTATGTTGTGGTGTCTTGCTTACAAACCTTGGAGTAGGATGTGACTGGGCTTGTGTACACATGTATTTTTGATGGAACTCCTGTCACGTCAGATCTAATATTGCAAGAAAAGGGCCCTGGAGGTCTCGGTCCAGGAAGCAATCTTCTCTCTCCTTTCCATCAAAGGCGAGCCCACCCACGCTTGTAAATGCCCGATTTGATCCACCCTGACACTTGCGATAAGGTTTCTCGTGACGGTGGTCAACTGGTAAGTTTTCATCAAGATTCGTTCCGGTCATAAAAGTTTAATAAGGCGGTTGAGCATTGTGACCTTAAAGGTTGACCTCCCTTGAAAATAGGGTTGAAAACTTTCCCGACGGAGTAAATCAAATGTTTCTTCCAGGGGTCCTCGCCAAGTTAGAGGTGAATTATTTTCCAAGCTTCTCGAGGTGTTTTTCCCCCTTCTTTCTTTTCAGAGAACAGAAGTTTAAAAGCCTGTCTGCCGAAGAATAAATGTAGTGACCATTCGCAGTCGATTTCCTAGATTCATGTTTACGGTTAACCACGGGCTCTTCGGAAAAGCTGTTTCGGTTTTCGTTTACGTTTACAATAGGCTTATAGACTTTTTTCACCAATTCGAGAGATGTTGTCTGCACCACTTTTCTTGTCATTCAAACTAAACAACAATTTTCTGAAGCTTCTATGCGTTTAAAACACGTGTGCGCAAGTGCGGCTCCTTGTGTCACGGTTCAGTGACGTAATCTCTCCCACTACAGTCGTCCACTACGTCAGTATGACGTCTGATTGACGTGTTCTGAGCGCAGATATACCATCACTGACAGCCGACAGCACACAACAAGGACATGATGTCAACAACGCGAGGACGTTTCCAAGTTAACTGAGAAAATGTTTATTTTGGTATTAAATAAGGCAAACATTATTTCATTAACCACATCAGCAAATACATTTATAAGAAATTTAACAAAATGGGATAGCGAACTACCTGTCGGAGATATGTGTAATTTCCCGTGCATTGTATTCCCTAGGGATTATAAATGCATTAGTTGGCTGCAGAAAAATCCTGCATGAACTATCTACTATATTTGAATCCAAATTTTCTGATCTAAAAATATGGGAAATGAAATCTGTCTGTTCACAAATCCTTTTAATGTCCGTTCACTAGCATCATCTTTTGGTCTGCAAGATGAATTAGAGCATTGGAATTCATAGATACTGATCGAAATACGAAAAATGTAAACCTTGATTTCTACAGACAGTTACCAAGTGAAAATTTCCCTAAAAACACTGCTTTGCAGCCCATCTTACGCTACTTTTTGGCACAACATGCTTGCGTGAACAAACGTTTTCCAAAATGAGTGTAATAAGAAGTAATGTAAGGTCTACATTAAATGACGAGCGTCTTTATCTCTGTACATTGAGGCGTTAGTGATATCAAAACGCTTGCAATCGCCATCACAGATAAGTAAATAAGATACACCTTATACAAAATAAATAACAACGGCTTTGTCACGGTTTAGTACACAAACAAACATTTACAGTGTAAAGGCGATTTACATAGTTCGCCACTGAACAAGTAGGGGAAGCTTCGTTACGTCACAGCAGTGGATGGGGAGGACTGAAGCGCTTCCCCTCAGTAGCGCAAGTTGCGCACCTGTGGTTTAAACTTAACCTGAATGTTCATATTTCGGAACCAGATATGAACAAAGAGGTTCTCATAATCTCATACATTTTAAGCAGTATTTACTTCGAAACCATTCTCTCGTAGCACTCCTTTCAATATAAAGAGACAGATTTATTGAGGAGCAACAATATTGTCACGGTACCGGCTACCGTCGAAGCGGGCCAGCGCGCCTAATTGCCCGTCTAGCTAATGGCCGTTCTTCTTGGCTGAACAATTGTCCAAGCAGAGCAATAACCATGTGTGCTGCTCCCAGGAGTCGTTTTGGCAGTTCTAGTTGGTTCCATTTCTAGAACGTTCCCTTTTATCCGAGGAATATATAAGGGGCGGGGAAGTGTCTGGTGGACAGACAAGTTTAATCGAGTCGAAACGAGTCGGAGCTGGCACAGTGGAGTTTAACTAAGAATAGATAATTGACACTTGAGTTGAGTGCAGTGGACAGCGCCAACAAGAGTTTAATTGTGATTCCAATTCAAATGTGATTCCATTCGACGGATCACTTGTGCTTAGTTTAGAGTGTGTAACAATGTGCCGTGTAACGTTTGCGCTACGCTAAGCACCTAAGTGATAAATAAAACATGCTGAGCAGCAACTGGGGTTTTCATTGTTACAGTACTAACTTGTTCAATAGTACTTACCATTGCCCAGAAATATTATCGCCCTAATCCTTTTGACTGGACTCTGACTCCTCTATAACCTCTATTACTTCCCTATTACTCTGTGCACATTGTTACGTACAGCTCTGTTTTTTAGTATGCTGTTATTTATTCATTATTTTATCTACCCAAATTATCATGTTATCATTTGTAAATAAAAGTATCGTAAATTCCACTTAGTCTTTAATTTATTCAAACACAAGCTTCGCGATTTCGAACATATACCAACACCTATTCAATAAAATTGGTGAAAGTGACAACTCTCTAATATTCCTCACTTCTAACTTTTGTTATCATGTATTACTCCAACAGAAACTTTATATATTTTAAACTTCTACATATTTTGTTTCCATTTTTTCCATTAAAAGCATTACGTTATATGTAAGGACCAAAAAATTAAAATTCTATTCTTTCATTTTTAATTTCTGCGTAACTTATCTATGGCAAGTTGAGGAGACACTATACTACACCCAGAAAAGTGTGATATCGATATTTAACCGGAATGAAAGAGCATTTCTAGAAAATATATCGGCACGCATTAAGTCGTACGAATATGCAAGATGCAAGGTCCCAAGATTTTTAGGATATCTGTTATATTTGTTAGTGAAAAGTATTCTTATTGGATATTTCCTACAATAAAACCAATATAATTAATTTTAACAATATTCCCCACTTTTTATCTTGATTACTGGAAGCCAGCAGCTATTCCAACTGGTTGCCAGCTTTAAATTTACGCAGTTCATTATTTTTCTTGGAGTTGCTTGTTTCTATTACTTCCCCTTATATTTATATCTAAGTGGCATGATAAGAGTGAAAAGGGAGGAGAGATGCACGAAATGTGGTAGGTTGTGTGCAAATTGGGACAATATTTTGGATATATAATAATTATAATAATTATAATCATAATTGGGAAATGTTTTAGTTCAAGATCAGCCTATACCCCTAGGCCTAGGCCTACAGCTATTATTGATTCAAATTATTCATAACCATATCTAAAATAGATTATAATATGTGACCCTCTAAGAAGTCTTCGCATATCCCAGATTGAATATCACTGGGTTAGACCGCAGAAAGTTTCAACTGAGAGATGTTGCTACTGCATAGCATGTAAGTGTATAAGCAGAGGTTTCTTTTTACTAGTGTAAACTGTTACAAGTCTACAAACTGGTGTTGCTTGGCAAATTACTAACACAGACTACTCTGCGAAATAAAACAGCTTGTCCCTCGCGGCAGAGGGAGAAAGAAATCTGTTTCCGATATCTTGCAGCCGCACTGACATGTTGACGAAGTAAATAATAGTGAACATAATATCTCTCCCTTGCAGGGCAGTTAATTAACACAAGGTGTTGCCCTTGCAGTGGCTCTGCGCTTCCCCTACATTGTTATTATAATAATTAGTTGTGTCTGTATGTGGCGCGGAATCCCAATTTCACGGGTCACGGACAGGCAGCTGCGGCCATGTCCCGCACTTCCCTGGAGATCGCTAACAAGGTGGCAAAATCGTGCACTTTTTACCAAACACAGTTCCTTGTTTACAGCTGCTTTTGGTGGCTACAGATGTTAATCTGAATTTCTTGCACAATACTCTTTCTGCTCCTCTTTACTGTCTCTACCGTTTAGTTATCTGATTCAACGGAAGCATTTTAGTTTCTTAGTTTCTCTACAGTTTAGGAGAGGAAGTAATGCAATCTACTCAAGCATCTGGCATTGAGATTTCATTGGAAACACAGGTTTATTGGCCCCTGTAAGAAAAGTATGTGTTGTATCTATTATGTGTGAGAAAAAGAAAAAGAGGTCGGCGAATAGATAAAAAAAAAGCATGCACTCAAAAGTGGAGACATTTTTCACCTGAATAACCCTCTCCAAATGGACCCTTACATCCATTACCTCAGGTCAGATGCTTGTTGGGGTGCAAATGAACCTATGGATCGGACGGAGTGAAGCGGGTGATCAGCCCAGCATCAGTATGAGAGTGAGGAAGAGGATGATATGAAATCCAGGTGAAATGGATTATTGGAAAAGTGATAATGGAGCAGTTGGTGGAATGAGTGGCAGGGTAACAGGAAAATCCTGAGAAAACCCTCCTTGATGCAGCTTCGTCCACCACGAATACCACTTGAGGGTCTCTGGGATCGAACCCGGCGTCGTTAAACAACAAAATGAATAGCTTGTACGCATTGAAAAGGTTGTTGCAAGAAATAAGCTACAAATTTTAGGTTTTCCATAGTAAGTGTGAAATCCTCCTCAGTTTTATTGCATTTTCACTTTCTCTAGTGCTACTTACAATAAGCAAAGCAAATATTTTATACCACCTAAAAATTCGATGTCGAAAGTTCATGGGAAATGCAGCTTTTGTCCTCTGAGCCGCTCAAAAATTAAAGAAACTTCCCTTGCGTGACTTCCCTTGTCGTTCTTTTGTGGTGATGTAAAGAAAACTGATTTTAAAGCCATCACATAGCGACCAGTTCTTATGATTTGACTATTGTTTATGCTTACTATATTTTGCTAACCCCTTGTGTACCTCAATGAAAAATCCACTAAAGCCACGTAAAGCAGATCAAAAAATAAATTTTTGTAACAGTTTGTTGAAGAATGTGTAAAGAAAGTCATGCTTATATACTAGGAGCAGGGTTTTAGTAAGAAATCCATCAAATTAATCACGCACCTATAACGGGAAGTGGAAGCGCCGGCGACCTCGCAGTGCTCTTGTAAACAAGTGAAGTGGAAGGCAGTATAGCTCTCACGCTACCTGCTGGCTCTATGCTCCATACTGTTAATATTAGTTATTGCTATGTTTACTTATTAAAGCTCCGCTCCCTGCTTGTATAACACGCAATTTTTGTATATATATAATAGACATTTACTAAACAAAAAGTATAGAACAAGCTAATATATGAATTTGATTTAACAAATGTATTGTAGCTTTAGAGGTTTACAGGATATTTCTGCTGTTCGTTTGATTTTGTACATACTTTCTAAAATAATATATCCATTTTTCGTCTAGTAAGCAAGTAATATGTAACATCACGTTCAAATTATAGCTACCTGCCTTTTAAAAAACATGAGTCGATTTAGCTTGCTGCATGCAGCCATAACAAGATGTGTATTGAAACCATTTTGGACAATGTTGAATCTTATTTATCAAGATATAGACAGAACAAGTGTGTTCTGTGCAGTTTAGCTATGAAAATAGATTCTGATTGTGGTCGCACGAAATTAATGTTTTGCTCGATTTATATTCCACTTGAAGATCAAAGGTCATGTTGCTGGCATGAACTTTTGAAGACAAGCTGGTTCTGCTCACCTCTGTGGTGTTGGGGTAGCGTGTCTGCGTCACATTCAACAGATCCCCAGTTCGAATCTCGGTTAGGGTGAGTTACTTATCGTGAAAGATGAACATCGGGTAACTAATCTCTGTGGATTCTGGGTTCATTTGAGCATCGTGGTGTATTACCTACCGGTTAAACACTGTTACATAAATGAATGAATAAATAAATAAAAGATTGGCTGGAATCGTTCGCTTTTTAACTTTAAAACCTACATTGTGGGACAATGCAGGTGATTCTAGATGAGGAATGACAAAAGTATATTGATAACTAATGTAAATTATAAATGCTAACATCATTCAAATGTGTCAAAAAATAAATAAAAAATAAAATCACTTATATAAACTGAAGGAAATAAATAATTTATTATAAATATAAATGAATAAAAATTGAGTATTGCTCAAAATATTATTTTGGATAATAGGATTGTACTGTAATCCTAGTGGATTAAGATGAAATGAGAGAACTGTCCTTATAAAGCGAAACGCCTAAGCTAGTTCCTCACGGCGATGTAATACTCCCAGTGTTAATTTCTGTTTCCTCATAGATATTGCGTTCCTTACAAATAATACATATATGAGTAACGCTAGGTATTATGAAGAATAGCTATGTTTTACATCAAAAGTAGTAGCATCAATTTTAAGAAAATTCACCATAAAAATTCATTATGGTTGTGTTTGATTATAAACCATGACAACAAATAAAGCTAGTATGAGGTTGATAGACCTGATGGTCGTAACACTGGTTTTAAAACCTCGATGAGAGCTGAAGTATCTCAATAAACGAAATGACCAATTTCCTGGAAATGAAAACGCATTTCAGTTTCGTAAACGAGCTATAGACAGGTTTTGGCCTAGAGCACTTCTATTTTGTTGTGCATAATTTCAATTAAATGACATAGTACCATCAAGCAATTATAGTGTTGGAGAGTACTTGATGTAATGACTGAGCTAGTGGTATCACGAACCGGGAGTTTACAAGGATATAATGCTAGGTTCAGGTGCGAAACCAGAAGCAAATCATGCAGCTTAATTGCCTCAACGAGAAACTTTGAAGTGCAGTGTGCAGTAGAATATATGTGGTTTGGACAATAAACCAAAATCACAAATAACGTGCTCTTAATTACCGGTTTACATGGACGTCCCCAGCGTTGCAGAGGTATTTATTGATGGGACGTTTTCTGGATACTGTCGCCTAGTTATTGCTGTACGAAGTGCATAGGACTGACATTGATTTTATCTGGGGCCGCCCGGATTTGGCGGAATGAAGCAAGGTAAGCAAACCAATATCCCCAATTTCCCACCATATGTTTACCTTCTGTCGTTTATTAGTAGGTGTCAGAAAGAGAACTTAGTACAATTACTGTTTAGGAGCATCTGTTTCTTGTCGTCTTACGGGGTATCGTAAGGGGTGAGGCATAACTTTTTCCCCTAGCGCAACAGCCCAGGAAGGACCAAGGCTTGCCGCCCAGCCACTGCGCCCCCCACCTCTGCCCACTACAGTTATACGACCTTCGCAACCTGGGGCGGCTACTTCTCCATCAAGTAGCCCTTCAATTGGTCCTCCCGGGGCCTAACGAAGCTGAGTGCACCCCGTGTCCTACCTCCCAGCGGGGTTAAAATCCCTATGCTGGTAGCGGGGATCGAACCCGGGTCCTCCGCACCAGAAGCAAGCGCGCTACCAACTGAGCTACGGAGCGGAGGCATAACTACTGACCAATAAATCACTTGTTTGTATTTCCATTACACGTACAAGGAAATTGCAACACATCCCTTTTGTTTAATTTCTGTTAGTCATCTTGCATATTTTCAGTACCGAAATACGCAGGCTGTATGACGAAGACTCGATATACAGGGTTAAAGAGAAGGAAACAAGGTATATATACATCGCTTTACATCAGGCATGTCAAACATCACTCCCAGGGTGTGAAGAGAGGAGTCCACCCCTCCTTAACTGCAGTAGCACGCGCTAGTAGAACCGGTTTTCGCTTTGTTTTTCTCGTTCTCCGATTTGAAGGGAGGGGAAATAGGGGAATATTTTCACACCTGGCGAGTGCTGTTTGACATGCCTGCTTTACATAAATCATGAGAATTAAAAAACGACACCTTCATGTTTCAAAGTACCCCGTTTAAAATGCAAGAACAAATTAAAGGAACAGCGGCAACTGTTTCGAAAGCCATAATTTTGATAAAGGTAAACAGGGTGTTACATTAATGAGTAAGGTTCATAATCAGTTCCAAATATTTTGACAATGTGTTTGGGAATGTGGCGAGGATCCAATTAATATTTTCACTTATTTTGTTAAACATTAATCATCATTTTGTTCCCTTTTATCCAATAGGTATAGTGAGTGAGTGAGTGAGAGTAGGGTTTGAGTGCCCGTCGACATCTTGCTCATTAGTAAGGCCACCATTCTTAGTTACCTTACCGTGTGCATGGGGTTTTTCTGTTCAGTGCTGATGGCTGCCCTTTCGGTTTGAGCGAACCGGGCCACCACATTTGCGCCACATGGATTTGCGCCGTTTGTCTATTTGTCTTTCTCTGTATAAGTATAGATATTTGTACTGGTAGCTGAGGACAGTGTAATATACAACATTACATCAATATTTGCTTAATTTGCGGACTTACAATTTTACTTATTAAGAATAGTAAGTTTTCAGGCTGGTTAGTACGTTCGAGTAGGCGTACCACAGAAAACATGACGCAGGGTGTGCGAATCGAATGATGTAACCCGGTAAAAAATGCTGTATCGGAACTGAGATTGTTTTCTGCAAGGCTAGTAACCTTACATTATATAGATCAGTGGGTCACGCACTGGGATGTGAAACAAAACGGATAGTCTAATAGCCATCTCACATGCGTTGTTCATTTAGCGGCGCAGTTACAACCATGCAGTTACCGAGCAAGATGGCGCCGCGGTAACATGTGAGGCTGTCATTCAGGAGGTCATGGATTCGATTCCTATGGCCGACCTTCCTAACCTATGCATTTTTGGAGTGTTTCCCCTGGTCGCTAGACCATTGCTGGAATAGATAATTACATGCCCCGAGTGTCCTGTCCCTGCATTTCTCTTCAATAATCACTTCATTCATCCTTCATCCGGTTACTTTTTCCACGAAGGCGTTAGGTGCAGCTTCATAGAGAGGATATGAGCACAAGCATTCTTTCGTCCCTCGTCCACGGAATCCTGTAGGGGGTGGCATCTTGGGGCGTCGGACCCTGCACCCCGTATGGCCCCGGAAGGCTAAAGACATCGACCTGTCGTCATACTTGCTGAAACCTATGGGATCTCTGTCATTGTCTGTCCTGTTTGTCTAGATTTGGCCGCCCGGTGTCTCCTCTCACCTCATTCTTCCCCTCGGGAGCGTCCCTTGGGGGGCATAGATACAATAAACCTAGATTCAGTGCCGAACGCCCCCCCCCCCCCTTGAATCTCTCCTATTCCTATTCTTCTACGTGATTGGTTTGTGGACAAACTGTTAGAGGAAGAACTAAAACAACTAACACACCCAAGTGGATACATCTAAGGCACCTGTTATCAAAATATCTACACTTGTACTCCTATCATCCTGTATATTCAAAATCCACATTCGAAAATTGCTATTAACGACAGACGTCTCAAAGGGTACCATTGCTATAATAGTGCATTACCAAACATTTAGTAATATCTTCTACAATAGGTAAGCAGTGAAGAAGTTAGTAAACAGAACATTTCAGTTCTAAATATATTGGTACGTAATTTTATTAAGAACTGATGTGTTTTCCTTCTGTTACATGTGGTTGAACTTTGCCTTTGGCTAATAAACTCAGAACATTGTGTTTTTAACTGACCTTCGGATATATTTTCTCAACGGTTACAACACCGGTCGTTTCTGATGCTAAAGCAACACCTTTTTGTAACACAGGCTGTTTTATTTTCTGTTTTTATGTCTGTTTTTCTTTCTTATATCCCCAGCTCCTTTTATGCTTTGTGTATTGTATTGCCTGTCTTTGGTCATCATTTGTGTCACACGTATTTTGAGTTTTTATGTAAACGTTATATGTAAAACCTTGTCGGTATACCTTCAATATTATTTTAATACGGTTTTGTGCGTATATTTTTCTAGACTGCATTAAACTGCAATAAAATAGCATGTATGTACTCACATGCCCTTCTTACTCTTTTATAACTAATCTTAAAAACATTTATTTTTCTAATTCACCTTAATCGAGATAAACGTTTATAGAAATTGGTCTATGTGGTAACACAATCTCTTAAGAGCTGGTTGATATGTGATGGCTTGAAATTCCGTTTTCTTTGTGTGGCAGGGAGAAAAAAAAGGACTACTTTCTATTTGAGAAAAGCTAGTAAAAAAATTCAAATATGAACTCCATAAAAAAGTATTTGACATAAACTGTGTGACTTGAGATATACACTTTATATGTAGTAGATAAGATTTTGTCTTTGTCTTGCAGTTGATGAAAAATAAATCCAGAAAATAGGATTTCATAGGTTACTTGTATAAAATTAAAGATACACATTTAATCTTTATGAAAATATCTTTAAAAAAGCAATTAATAAAGTTGTTACTCTTTCCGATAAAATCAAAATTTTCAAATAATTTTTTTATTGAACGGATAGTTTGCGTTGCAGAATGTTCTCACCTTCGTGTTGCATCCTTGGAGGATGCTTAAGATACCAAACATGGTATTTAATCGGTCTTTCGTTTTTGATGCAATGTTGTTCACGCACACACAGACACACACATTGGCAAAATGCATTCTTTTATTTTGCGAGTAGCAAAACATGGGTGGAATACAATACTTTACTTAAGTACGCAGTAGAGAAACTAAGAACGAAATACTTCATAAATACAACACTATTTTCAAGAAATTCTCCTAATCAAAAGCTACACTATAGATGGAACATTCTTCTTTATTTTTATTGCTATACTTAATATGTTGTACATAAGAATTAAAATAAATTTCATGTTTAAGTTTCTGGGAATGATTTAGAAAATGCTCTTCTTGCGGAAATAATTTTTAATAGTTTTGTGTAAACTATAGTATACTTAGTATACGAAATAAGATAGATAAAAACTTAATTTCCAATCAGAAAGTCTAATAATAATTGGGACTAATTCAAATTCTAGGCGAGATATATTTGAAACATGTATAGTGTTTTATGTGGCATTGCGATTTTCGTCATATTTGTTGCTATTTGTTGCAATTGTTCAATTTTTGCCATATTTTTAAGTACCTCACATTCAGTTGTTTCTTGCGATCAGTTGTGAGTATGAAATTTAAATACCACCATTTAGTGACCCACTCAACATCGGTTCCTAAATTTTCCTTTTTACCTACAACAAATTGTATCCTAAAACTATTGCTGCAAACGTTTACTTCGACTTATCTCGAGCAGATAGAAAAATAAGCTTTCGTAATAATAGTTTATAGAAGCTACGTCACAAACGATATTGACTAGAGAAAGTCATGTGAATGTAAGTCATTGGAATATTCTCGTGGCTATGCAGGTAAACTGGAACACAATTCGCTTTCAATGAATTTGAGTACCGCTTCAGCCTATTGTATTCATTTAGTACCTGTGATGAAACACTTTCTATAAACCTTTAAGATGAAGCAGTTAGAATAATAAACCTGTTTACTTTCTCTACTACGTAAAGTAAGTAGAGGAAGTATTGCATTCTATCCAAAAATTCAATGTCGAGATTTCACCGGAAACACGTTTTGAGGCCTCCTGAATTAATTAAAAAAAAAAAAAAAAAAAAAAAAAAAAAAAAAAAATCTTAGAAAAAGATCTGCGTGTATGTGTGTGTCTCCAAGAGTGTGTCTATGTGTGTGTGTGTCTGTCTGTCTGTCGGCGTGGTCTGTGTGACTGCTTCTGTCTGCGTGTCTGTCAGTCTGTGGACAGCATAACTCAAAAACGAAAAGTCGGTTAAAAACCGAAGTTGGCATTTAAGTTTAATCTCGTTCAAGGATGTGTCACGAAGATTTTGAAGAAAATTACTCCACCATAAACCACCCTTTAAATGGAAAATTTTTCGAAAATTCTGATTTTCTTGAAAATGACTAACGATTTCGATTAAAATACCACATGTTTAAGATATTTTTTGATATCTGAAACGTATATTTTGAATTTTCTGGCTATAGCCCATGTAGTCCTGTGGCCTGTGTACTCGGAATAATTTTCGCATAACTGGTTAACCGTAAGAGATACAAAATGTACATCCTGCTAAAACACACGATTTATGTCCAAATCAACTTTTTTGCAGAGTAAAAAATTTCGGAGATATTCCTTCAATTTGTGTAACTTTTGGAATATTTTTTCATCAAATACAACATCGTCAAAGTTCTGACTATCGCTCAAAGTCAAAGTATTCATGTATTCCCTTGTACCTACAAGGAAATAAGCAATAAGATAATTAATGCAAATGTTTGTCTCAAATAACACGAAGATTAAGTATTTAATAATAGTACAAGAGTAGAGAAAGTCATGTGAATGCAACACATCAGATTTTTATCTTGAACTTGCAGAATGCTACTCCTTACCTTTTCTTTACGTCAGTCAGCATCTATCAGGTAGTCTGTACTCGTAGAAAAGTGAGCTGTGAATTAAACTGAAACTGGATATGGCTCTTCAGACCCTTTTATGTTTGTTTAATGTTATTCCGTGGCGTAATAACTTCGTGTGTGTGTGTGTGTGTGTGTGTGTGTGTGTGTGTGTGTGTGTGGCGCGCGCGTGGCTATGTTGTGTGGAATTGTGTGTGCGTGTGAACATGTGTGTGTGCGCGTGTGTAACGTGTGTGTGCGCGTGTGTAACGTGTGTGTGCGCGTGTGTAACGTGTGTGTGTGTCTGTGGTGCGGGATGTATGCGTGTGTCTATGTGTGTCTGTGGTGCGGGATGTGGCGAGTGTGTGTGTAGCGTGTGGTGCGGGGTGTGTGTGTGTACCGTGTGGTGGTGGGTGGTGGGTGGTGGTGGTGCGGGATGTGGTGTGTGTGTGTGTGTGTGTGTGTGTGTGTGTGTCTGTGTGTGTGTGTGGTGCGGGATATGGCGTGTGTGTCTGTAGCGTGTGGTGCGGGGTGTGGTGTGTGTGTCTGTGGTGCGGGATGTATGCGAGAGTCTGTGTGTATCTGTGGTGCGGAATGCGGCGAGTGTGGGTGTACCGTGTGGTGCGGGGTGGTGTGTGTGTGTGTGTGTGTGTGTGTGTGTGTGTGTGTGTGTGTGGTGCGGGATGTGGTGTGTGTGTACCGTGTGGTGAGGGGCGTGGTGTGTGTGTGTCTGTGTGTGTGTGTGTGTGTGTGTGTGTGTGTGTGTGTGGTGCGGGATGTATGCGTGTGTCTGTGGTGCGGGATGTGGCGTGTGTGCGTGTGGCGCGGGGTGTGGTGTGTGTGTGTAGCGTGTGGCGCGGGGTGTGGTGTGTGTGTCTGTGTCTGTGGTGCGGGATGTATGCGAGAGTGTGTGTGTACCGTGTGGTGATGGTGATGGTGGTGGTGGCGGCGGCCGGTGGCGGGTGGCGTGTGGCGTGTGTGGCGTGTGGTGCGGGATGTATGGTGTGTGTGGTGTGTGTGTGCGTGTGGAGTGTATATGTGTGGGTTGTGGCGTGTGTGCGTTCTAGCGTGTGTGCATGTGGCATGTGGCCTGTCGTGTGTGGGCGTGTGTGTGAGACGTGTAAGTGTGGTGTGTGTATGTGGCATGTGGCCTGTCGTATGTAAGCGTGTGTGTGAGACGTGTGACGTGTGGTGTGTGTATGTGGCATGTGGCCTGTCGTGTGTGGGCGTGTGTGTGAGACATGTGACGTGTGGTGTGTGTATGTGACATGTGGTCTGTCGTGTGTGGGCGTGTGTGTGAGACGTGTGGGCGTGTGTGTGAGACGTGTGACGTGTGGTGTGTGTATGTGGCATGTGGTCTGTCGTGTGTGGGCGTGTGTGTGAGACGTGTGACGTGTGGTGTGTGTATGTGGCATGTGGCATGTGGCCTGTCGTGCGTGGGCGTGTGTGTGAGACGTGTGACGTGTGGTGTGTGTATGTGGCATGTGGCATGTGGCATGTGGCATGTGGCCTGTCGTGTGTGGGCGTGTGTGTGAGACGGGTGACGTGTGGTGTGTGTATGTGGCATGTGGCCTGTCGTGTGTGGGCGTGTGTGTGAGACGTGTGACGTGTGGTGTGTGTATGTGGCATGTGGCCTGTCGTGTGTGGGCGTGTGTGTGAGACGTGTAACGTGTGGTGTGTGTATGTGGCATGTGGCCTGTCGTATGTAAGCGTGTGTGTGAGACGTGTGACGTGTGGTGTGTGTATGTGGCATGTGGCCTGTCGTGTGTGGGCGTGTGTGTGAGACATGTGACGTGTGGTGTGTGTATGTGACATGTGGCCTGTCGTGTGTGGGCGTGTGTGTGAGACGTGTGACGTGTGACGTGTGGTGTGTGTATGTGACATGTGGCCTGTGGTGTGTGGGCGTGTGTGTGAGACGTGTGGGCGTGTGTGTGAGACGTGTGACGTGTGGTGTGTGTATGTGGCATGTGGTCTGTCGTGTGTGGGCGTGTGTGTGAGACGTGTGACGTGTGGTGTGTGTATGTGGCATGTGGTCTGTCGTGTGTGGGCGTGTGTGTGAGACGTGTGACGTGTGGTGTGTGTATGTGGCATGTGGCATGTGGCCTGTCGTGTGTGGGCGTGTGTGTGAGACGTGTAACGTGTGGTGTGTGTATGTGGCATGTGGCCTGTCGTGTGTGGGCGTATGTGTGAGACGTGTGACGTGTGGTGTGTGTATGTGGCATGTGGCCTGTCGTGTGTGGGCGTGTGTGTGAGACGTGTGACGTGTGGTGTGTGTATGTGGCATGTGGCCTGTCGTGTGTGGGCGTGTGTGTGAGACGTGTGACGTGTGGTGTGTGTATGTGGCATGTGGCCTGTCGTGTGTGGGCGTGTGTGTGAGACGTGTAACGTGTGGTGTGTGTATGTGGCATGTGGCCTGTCGTGTGTGGGCGTGTGTGTGAGACGTGTGACGTGTGGTGTGTGGTGTGTGTGTATGTGGCATGTGGCATGTGGCCTGTCGTGTGTGGGCGTGTGTGTGAGACGTGTGACGTGTGGTGTGTGTATGTGGCATGTGGCCTGTCGTGTGTGGGCGTTTGTGTGAGATGTGTGACGTGTGGTGTGTGTATGTGGCATGTGGCCTGTCGTGTGTGGGCGTGTGTGTGAGACGTGTGACGTGTGGTGTGTGTATGTGGCATGTGGTCTGTCGTGTGTGGGCGTGTGTGTGAGACGTGTGACGTGTGGTGTGTGTATGTGGCATGTGGGCTGTCGTGTGTGGGCGTGTGTGTGTGACGTGTGACGTGTGTGGGCGTGTGTGTGAGACGTGTGACGTGTGGTGTGTGACGTGTGGTGTGTGTATGTGGCATGTGGCCTGTGGCCTGTCGTATGTGGGTGTGTGTGTGAGACGTGTGACGTGTGGTGTGTGTATGTGGCATGTGGCCTGTCGTGTGTGGGCGTGTGTGTGAGACGTGTGACGTGTGGTGTGTGTATGTGGCATGGGGCCTGTCGTGTGTGTGTGTGTGTGTGTGTGTGTGTGTGTGTGTGTGTGTGTGTGTGTGTAGTGAGTGACGCTTGTGTTAGTGGTGTCAGTTGGAGCGGTGTGTATGTTGTGTGTATGTGTGTGGGTGTATGTGTGTGGGTGTGTGTGACGTGTCGTGTGTGTGGCGCGTGTGTATGGGTTTGGCGCGTGGTGTGTTTGGCGTGTCGTGTATGTGTGGCGCAGGTGCGAGCGGGTGCGCGCGCGAGCGTTTAGGAGTGAGCGTGCGTGTTTGTGCGTGCGTGTGGGGGCATGTGTGCGCGTGCACAATGCAGTACCTGTGGTGTGTTTGTTGAAATGCCTCTTGTTTACCTTTTTTGTAAGACAGGATCTGAATTGTTCACCTCGTTTTACTGCTTGTTATTCCCGGGTCTTACTCAGCCGGTATTTGCTTGAGTATACTTATGTGCGTTCGCTGGCGATGGAAAAGCTACTATTATCTCATATTACGAAGACAAGATTTAATCTTCACATATCGTTTTTATCCACTTTATTCTGATTTGGATTTATTTATAGTGCTCTGGAATTACATACGTACTGGATGTATTAAAAATTTGCTTTTTTCATGTAGATTTGGGATACATTATGTTCTTTTGGCACTTTTTTGAAAGTTATGTTTTTTTCTGTGATATTACACTATCGTCTTCTATAAGACTATCCTAAAGCTTGTGTATTTTACATTGTCTTATGAAGACTTACTAAGAAATCTGTTTGAAAATACAGCATTTTATACGAAGTACTGCAACGTCTGCATTTGGAGAGTAATTAAAACATTTTTCAGCCACGCGTTGGAAAGATCATCTGAACCAACACTCGCTTGTCGCCAAAGCAATGGGTTTGAGCCGAATTAGCGTTTTGTAGGGTCACACGTTGATAAGACAGTTTGATGCAACAATACCTCATGCCGCCTAATAATGCCTCAAAGTTCTTTGATTCAGTCCCTTGCAGCCGATAGAACGCTAAGATTTCTCTCGCTGGTTATGCTTGGGGTTTATTTAAAAGGAATGACGCTAATAATGGTGATGAGTCTTTTAGTAAATTTTTCCAATATTTTCACTGTTTACATTGAGATTTTGCCGACCAGAGTAGTTTATTAAGCAATTTACCAGTCAAATAAAACTGTGCACGTATTTAGAAACCTAAAAATATTCTTCACTATTACATAAATCTACCCACGTTGGTTTCAAATGTCTCCCACTCCAAAGAATTACGATACGTTCACTTCGACTGACCACCCAAAAGTGTTTCATCTGAACTAAAGTAATGCTACCAAAATCGATAGCTACACATTACTCAGCTTTTTAAATACATGAGGCTATCCCCTTTCTGCGTTCGTTCTATTAATTTTTTATTAAGAATTAACACATTATTATTATCAGTATCACCATTATCAGTATCATCATGATTATTATAGTTGTCATTGGTATTGTCTTTCTTATTATTAGGTTGTATTTTAAATCATTTATTTTCTGAATATATAATTTCGGTATCAGATCCCAGTACGGAACATTTGTGTTTAATGTGAATCTTATCTTTGCTTATAAATGAATGAATAAAATAACCTACAGGTTATGAAGGCCCTAAATTCCTGCAAGCGGGAAAGTTCTCGACTTCTTTATTCTCACGTGGTGAGTTAGTGAATGTATGCGGAGCATATGTAAGCTGTAGAAAAAGTAAAAGTGACCAAAAGTATTTCTAAGCACTCAATACTGCAGAAAACTAATCTAAATGTGACAATTCCTACGTTCATTCAAATTTTCTGAATAGTTTGATATAACAAGTGAACAACAAAACTTGCCACTGAAGTGTTTTGGCAAACTGTCACAGAAGTGAATCTATAAAGATCTGATGTGTTGCACCTGCATGACCTTCTCTACTCTGGTACGAACAATTCTTACAAACTCTTAATCCTCTATATTCTTCATGTTAGTCGATATAAACGTTTGCAGAAATTATCGTACTGTTAATTTTCTTGTAGGTGCAGTGGGCTTTGAGCGTTAGTCAAATCTTTCAAAGTAGGTTGCTATATGAAGACTTTGAAATCCTGTTATCTTTGCACGGCCAAGAAATAAAGTGAATAACAACCTTCCGTATGAGAAAAGTTTAAGTATTGCGAAACTCGCACAAATAACAAGGGTTATCTCCAAAATGGTTCACTGCACCAAAAAATGAACTTTTACATAAATTATGTGTCACAACGAAACCTACATTTTTGTATAGTAAGATTTCATCTACCTCTTACGATTTACCAGTTATGCAAAAGTAAATAGGACTACATAGGCTATAGCCAGAAAATTCATAATGTAATTTCATTTGTTACAAAGATATTTTAAACATATGACATTGTAATCAAAGCTCTTACAGCCATTATTGAGAAAATAAACATTTTCGTAAAAGTTTCCGTGTAAGGGGCAGTTTAGGGTGTGTCACAACCTTGAAAGATATTAAACTTAAATACCAACTTTGGTTTCTAACCGAGTTTGCGTTTTTAGTTATGCGGTACACACACACACACACACACACACACACACACACACACACACACACACACACACACACACACACACACAAACACACACACACACACACAGTTGGATTTTTAGATAACCCAATGTGCAAATGTGAAGAAGAGGACCAAACAGTAAGCCACATTATATTTCGATGCACAATACTAAACAACCAGAGAAACGATATGATTAGGAAAATACAAAGTAAAGGTGCTACTTGGCCCATAAACAAAGAAGAACTTGGAAACAATTTCATACAACCTTTCGTTAACTTCATTAATACTATAAAATTCACAGAAATAGAATGACTTAATCATAGCTATCCATATCTACTCCTTACCAAGATTGCAACCAGTATCATTGTCCAAACACATTTCAATGCTCCACTGCTGTTACGAGTATAATTATATTTGCCTTTCACTATATGATAAGTACTAGATTTATGATTTGTAAAATAGCATTAGGTTAAAGAAATAAAGTCAAACAAAATAAAATAACATTAAACAACAAATATAAAATAAAAAAAACTGTAAATATGCACAATAGAGAGGTATTCAATTAGACTAAGGCAGATAAAAAAATTAGAGGTAAATAAAAGTGTAAATGTTCAAATAGAACATCACCAACAGTATGTACATGTATATAAAATGTAAATTGTATCTAAATAAATAAATGCAAGCATGTATTATTCATACGGAATGGGGCATGCTATTAAAACACACACACACACACACACACACACACACACACACACACACACACACACACAAACGCGCGCGTGCCCGCGCGCCCGCGGGCGTTCTTCTAAAGGTAGGGTGCCTCAAAACATATATTTTGGATGAGATCTCGACATCGAATTCTTGGGTCGAACACCGTACTTCCCCTACTTACTATACGCAGTAGAGAAATTAAAAGTGCCCCAATTGGCGATACCAAAATGCTTTAGAATAGGTCGAAAAAGCATTGTTTGTGTAGTCGAGGTGGTGAAATATCACCCAATCTGGCAATGCTGGCAAGTGCACTTGCTGCCTGTGTTGTGGTATCAGATCTCTCCACGGCGCGAGAAGAGAGGCAGTTTGCTGCAAACAGTACACCACACTATGCTGAGTGCCTGTGGCAATTAAAATAATACCAGCTGTGAGTTATGAAAGAAATTATTGTGGTTGTTTTATCTCGCCATGTTTGTTTTTGTCACTTATTGCCTAAATAAACTAACTGCACTGCTGCAAAACTATATTACCATAATTAATAAGGCATTTTTGCCTTGGTGTTTTGGTCTTTATTGTCAAAACAAGTCCTCGCTTCCCAGTTTCAAAATTATTTCTAAAGTTCGTTGGCAGTTAAACTCGTGATAAACAAGCACGTATTTCTGTCGCTAATTCACGAAATTCTGATGTAAATTTGCGAGGACAACGCATTGAACAATATTTCCCGTGGGGCAGATTGTTTTCACAGAAACGCGAGAGCTTATAGTCGCTTCAAATATTGGTACACGTAGTAAAATCAATGCAGTGTAGTTGAAAATTATGGTTAATGATCTAATGACCTATGAAGAAAATATTTACACAACTGGAAAATAGAGCAAGTCGGTTTTTCAGCTCCGAGCAACGCTAAACTGGGCAAAATATGTCCCGTACTGATTTTTTCAACATATCCTGGAGCAAAAACAGATGTAGATTCAGGAGTTAGCTACAACTGAAAAGTTCATGATACTTACATTTGGAGCTAGTAAAATAATATTAATACTTATCTTTTTCATAAATGCTGTAGTTATTATGTTACAGGCAGGGCGAGGAATTTCACTACCTGGGTTCAAGTTTAGTGCACACAAACCGTAGCCCACGAAAGATACTGAAATGTCTCGTCCTGGTTATAGGGGTGCTCTGGGGTGGTGATAATGCGGGTTGCGTTATAGATAAGATGGCAGAGCTGAAGTATTACTGCTTGTCGACATTGTTCCGATGATCTCTTGGTTGAAATTCACCTCTGTCAATGATGATTATGATGTAGGAGTGGGTTATATTTACATTAATAATTTCTCAACTGTTGCAGTCTTAACTTTAAAGGATTTAGCTCTCAGGGTACGTATGGGTGTTACTTGTAAAGACAATACCAGTTTGCTTTACTAACATAGTTTAATTTATGTCAAAACTTTTTAAATAGTACAATTGTTAGAGGTGCCTACTGTTAATTTTAAAAGAATTAAGTTCACCTTTGTTATTTGTATACGCTTAAACAGCAGTAAATTGCTGAAGGCAGGTTTACTAACACTATTAGCTAAATCGTATTGACTAACGCGCATTACTGTGCCTACATGATTGAACAACATGCGTAAAATCACGTTCAAACGACAGGGTCGTATGTCTGATCCGCGTTGATCTGGTTTGAATTCATGACTACTCAACCTGAATACCTCGTACATGAGAACATTTATGCATTTGTGGACCTTGCACTCGCCCTCCTGATTCTAAGAATTTCAGCCAGAGTGACTTTCAAAGGGTAGTCAATCACGCTAACAAGCCTTGCAGAAGCGTTGTTACTGTTCGCTACCTGGTTACGTTTACGAATGATTTCTCTCTCCAGGAGACTAATGACCCATTTTTCTGTGCAATCTGTTAATGCTAGCTTCTTGATTTTGTGAATGAATGAATACTACTTACATACACGATTTATTAGGACTATTTATCCATCACTTCTTTATTAATTATTTCTTCCCGTCAATAATTACGGTATCACGCCGGAGTACAAAATGTGCATTACTCGAAATATATGACCGTGTAAGGTAATTTAAATTTAATTTAAAGCTTCCATGCGGGATGCATTCCAGATGTCTTATGTTCTGCGGGCTGACGTCACATTGCTAGGAGGTACTTAACTCATGGCCAGTTTGGATCCTGGCTGTGAAAATTGTGTAGTAAAGAATTTCTTGAGTGTGTGTATATATATATGTGAATTTGTGTGATATTGGGGTGGGCTATAGTACCTTCTCAACGTTAATGAGTTTGAATAGATTTTAAGTAAAAATACCTAAATAGTATTAAGGGACAAGTAAATCTTATTATTATTATAATAATTATTATTATTATTATAATTATTATTATTATTATTATAATTATTATTATAATTATTATAATTATTATTATTATTATTGTTGTTGTTATTATTGTTGTTGTTATTATTGTTGTTGTTATTATTGTTATTATTACTATTATTGTTATTATTACTATTATTATTATTACTATTATTATTACTATTATTATTACTGTTATTACTACTGTTATTATTATTATTATTATTATTATTATTATTATTATTATTATTATTATTATTATTATTATTATTATTATTATTATTATTATTATTATTATTATTATTATTATTATTATTATTATTATTATTATTATTATTATTATTATTATTATTATTATTATTATTAAGATACATAGTTCTGATAGTATCGATAAAGGTACAAGTAAAATATAAAAGAGAATAAACTTCAGCTACTACTGGAGACAGTTTTCAAATGGGCGTTTCATACTGTATATCTTTTTTTCGAAGAATAACATATCAAACTTGTTGTTAAACATGGAATCTTCTCTCCTGCTGTGGCTGTATAATCATCTTTAGAGCTCCTTAACTACACTGTGCGAAGTGGTTCTGTAATGACTGCTAAATGGTTCTAAGCGATCGCCTCGCTCCAATAAACAGTAAAGCAAACATTCATTTTTAATGAATTGGTAGTCAACAGACTGACACTTCATAATATTCATTCGATTCCACGTCAAACACTCTCTCACACTTTCCCTCTCTCTACCTTCAGCCGTTCATTTAACTGTTGCATTTATTCCATTTCTCGCCTAAAGTTTCTGGATGTCTACCTTAAATTGGGAGACTTCAAGTGCAGGAGTATTTTCCCCAGAGAAATGTTCACCTTATACCAACATACTCAGTGAAAGGCAACTATTGCACCAAAATAATATTGAATGCATCTTAAGATAGAGGTAAAGTGCTACAATTTAATACTAGGTGCACTTCTACCTTTCATCGTTTTCTACGGACGGTCAAAAAGTACTGTGCGATAAGAGTGCATTACCATCAAAGGCGTGTTACTTTTACTATCTCACACTAATTTAATTGAGTGAAACTGTATTCCTCAAATATTAAAACATTTGTGCGGCGTTGCAACGGCAACGGATTTAGTAAATATGGCAAGAGTAAATATGACAAACGCGTACTGAGATGATCGCGTGGCAGTCAAAAGGTAATTTCAAATAAAAAAGTTTGACAACTTGGAAAATGTTTCATACCGAGGTAACACATAAGCTGTATTTCAGCTATATTTGACAACACTGCAGTTTGCTGCTGCTAAAGAAGCCAGGTAATACCACCATGGTCATGTATACCTGTTGTCAGAGAAGGAAGAAGTTTCGTAAACAACTTTTTGCACGATGCAGCTAATGTGTGTGCAACTAATTTGCGTTACGATTCCTGTCAACAACATCACTAAGTTGACAATCGCACATGCCTGCTATGCAAACAAAAGAAATCTCAGTGTTAAATAAATGACCAAAGCCGGGGAAGTAAAACGAACAATAACTTTATTTTGAAATATTTCTCAAAAGTAGGTAAATAATGCTCAGAGCTTTGAGAGTATAACATTTGTTCTAAAGATGTTTTGTTTTTAATTCAGGGGCTCAAACATGTAGGTACTCTGGTGAAATCCCAACGACCAAAACCATACCAGGACTGGATCCTTAACTGATTTAATGATGTTTTTAAGAACTGACGGTGGTAATACTGTAGTTTAGTTTGTCAGAGAGCGTTGATTTTTGAGACATTGATACTGTTTTATAATTACGTGACAGTTTCTATGTTGATTTAGGTATAGTCGTTTTAGTTAGGGCCAAGTACAAGTGTGGGGGGTTTGTAAGTTTCCCCGTGGTCAAGGTCGTACTCCCCGAAGCCTTGGATAAGGGCGTTGAAGCTCTGTGGAAGGGAGTTCAAGAATTTATGAGATAGGGATAGGAACAGTTAAGTAAAAATTGGAATAGAAAGGTCACAATGGATGTCTGTTTGGTATGTACCAGTCTGCGTTAACTGCAATGCAAAGGAAGCGGTTTTGAAGAGTTTGTAGATGTTTAAGGTGAGTTGGGGCGGCGATTCCCGAGACTTGACATCCGTAGGTTAGGACAGGGCGAAGTACTTGTTTGTAGAGGAGCAGTTTGTTGCAGATAGACATTGTTGATTTCCTGTTGTACAGTGGATACATCGTTGACATCCTAGGTTGACCTTGTTCGTTCTTTGTTCAATGTGGAGTTTCCATGTCAGTTTATGGTCCAAGGTGATTCCAAGATATTTCGCGTGGTTCGACCAGTTAACTCTACCACCAAATATTGGTATCTCAGGACATACCGGGACTGAATCCCTTGCTGGCTTAGTATTTTTTTAAAAATATAGATCGTGGTTGAATGGGGAGAAAAATTGTTGGAGTGGAAAGTTAGATGATGAAAGCAAAAAGATATCAAACAGATGATTTGTTATGGTTATGATAAAACTGATGATAATGGTGATGATATTGTTAACTGGTATTCGTCTATGTCGGGTTTATTGCTGGCTTACCACAAGTCTTTTGTATGTTTCCCAGGGGTTGATATCGTATTCCTCGAGGCCACGGATGAGGTGGTCGAAGATGGCTGGAAGTCTGGCGTAGAAGCTGTTCGAGAAATGTAGAATGTATTCTTTCAAGGTGGGGAAATGGAGCTGTGAGTGAATATTGTCGCTAGGTATGGAACATTCTGCTGAGGTGGCTGTCCGTAAATATTTATTTTGTAGTACTTGAAGTGGATATAAGTGTGTTCTGGCTGCAGCTGCCCAGACTTGGTATGCATAGACCAGTGCAGGCCGAATTCTTGTTTGTAGACAAGTAATTTGCTCTTTAGGGACATGGACCATATCTTGTTGTACAGTGGATACAACAAGGCCATACTCCTGCTGATTTTGGATGCCAGTGTTGAGAGTTCCAAGTTAGACGCATATCTACTAGCACTCCCAGATATGTTGCCTCGGTGGACCACGGTGCGTTTTCACCTGCCAGGCGAAGGTCACCAACTTCCTGGAGGTGACGTCTGGTGAAGGTGACGGCTTTCGATTTGTTGGCGTTAAACTTATTATTTCTTTATTATTATTTATCATCTATTGTTATTTATTATTATGTATTATTTTTATTTATTTTATTATGATTATTATTTTATTGAAAAGTGATTGCTTCTATTATCTTTCTGTAGATCCCAGATTGAGTTATCGCCTAATATGCGTCCTCCCTTTGTACATGAACACCCCCACCTCTTTACTCTCTTATGTATTGCTGGTGCATTAGATTAGGGAACAATAATGGAAAAGCAAACTCCGTCCTCCAGAGGGAACTCAAACGCAGAACCCCAGGATTCAGAGGCCTAACCCCTAATAACCAAAATGCAAAATCAATTGACGTATCTTAAGAGCTTGATTAGAAATGGAAAATACTCATTCTAATGGAAAACACTCAAAATAATTCACTTGCTTGCTTGCCTTTTGCAATTTTTGGCATTGCTCTTGATATTTATGTTAGATATTCGATTGTCTCCGAATTTACATATTTTACATATTCATTTTAATCAGGTTAATGTATTATATGAGTTGCTATCGCTAAAAGTGTGGCTTTTATTCCTTTGTTTCTTCCCTCTTCAAATATCCACGTGTATACACAGTGAGACGAATAAAAGAATACAGAACTGAAATTTAATAATGTTGGCATGCCAAAGTTGGTTCCGAAAATTGGACGATGAACAGAAATATATAGGAATGGCGGAAACAGCAGAAATCTGATTTTTAGGAAGTCCGACTGAATGTACCCGTTTGGACAACGTGAGTGAAATAATTAGACCAACTAAAAATATATAATGTAAGCAGCAAAATCTCTACATTAAAACAAAACTTGTACGATATAGCTATTAGATCATATAATTAACTAACCAAAACAGTTTCAAAATTCAGATACGAAGGAAACACATAAACGTCGCTGGAAAGAGATGATCTTTGCTGAGCTGAAGCAGATCAATTTGTCTATCTTGTTGAAGATAGCGATTATGATGATGATGATGATGATGATGATGATGATGATGATGATGATGATGATGATGATGATGATGATGATGGGCTTCCAAAGTTAGCAACTATGAATCGTATCGATTATGAATTCACATGGTCTATGTTTAATTACCTCGTGGCTCAGTACAAACCTTCTGTAAGGTTTTGAATTTTCCTGCGAAACATCGTAAATGTGTTACAAATATACTCCTGAAATGTATTTTTAAACATGAATGTTGGTGGTAGCGTATAGAGGTACCTATTATAAAAGGAGAATAAAGAAGCATATGTAGAAACGTTTGATGTTATTACTTTAAATGCCTTTCTTTTCTCACTTTTTAGATATAGTGACCAGCACAGTTAACCTATGAATTATTCTCATGCAATTTTATTTTCGTAGATATCATTCACAAGGATTAGGCCCATTTAACTGTTTCTGTTTCAGGAGAATTGATTGCTCGGCTTGGTGGTGGGTCTTCTTCCTCTACTTCGGAAACCAACTGGATTACCTACATGAATTTGGCATCCGCTCTGGCGACATTCGTGTCGGATGTTCTTGCCAGATTCTTCTCTTTCATCTGTTTTTATGTAAGATCAAGCGTGTGTCATTCTGTAAAGGGTAACTTGCCAGTGGCCTAAGAAATATCATTTTGGCAGTCATTATTCACCTCGTATCTGTTCTACAATCCCACGTTTTTACATTTATAGCTTATTATTGGGACTCCCATTACTTTGTAAAACTCCAGTTATGTTCCCTGTCAATGCCATTCTTATGGTCGCATACATTTTTTGAAATGTTTAACCTAGTTAATTGAGATTCCTTATTTCCTGTATAATTGTTCCATTTTCTTAGATATTTCATGTTAATTTAGTTGCAGAAATTGTCAAAGTCATAATTCAACTTAATAGTCACTGCATGTCGGATTTGAAACTCCAGTCTTTGCGCGGCATCACGAGAAACAGAAGGGTGACTCTAATTCTTCAAAATATAAGTATATGAAGTATTGAAAAATTCAAACCAATAACAACACACTTCAAGAAAATGATCAATGTCATACAAATTGTTTGCCATTAGTATGCTTTTTAAGCATATCTACAGGTTCCATGTATTAAATATTGTTTGTTGCTATAGTTTATCAGGTTTTAAAGATAATACAAATTTATTTCAAATGAAGACAATTTCACACACCGCAGAAATGGAAATTTGTCAAACATATGGAATTTAATCAACATCCTTCAAGCCATTTTCTGAGAAAACCAGAAATAACGAAAACTTTCCCACACAAATGGTTGTTAGGACTTCCTTGCTATAAACTACCACACAAAGTTGCAGCAAAATCTGTTCTATAGTTTTGAGGTGAATAATTATTCAATTTATTCACAGTGCGAAAATACCTTAGTATTGAAAATACTCTATACACACCAAAACCTAAAATATTGCAACAGATATATTATTTTATAAACTCTTAATTTCCCAGCAAAGATCATCAATCCCTGGCAAGAAGGAAGCATAATTGCTTTTAAACTAATTGATTTCTTTGCTTCGATGGACATTGAAAATATTTTTTAAAATTAGCTGTGCACTTAATTTTTAAACCTAAATAGATTTTCAGATTTTGAAACTAAAGGGTGAAGTTGAAGTCACATAAATAGAGCACGTGATGGAAATATTGTAGGAGCATATCACAAAATTTGACGTGCATGGAGCAGATAGTGTATAAAAACTGAAAAGTCTAGAAAAGTCAATTTTTGGTATGCGGTCGTCACTCATTTTTGTATGAGCGAGTGTAACAAAAGATGAAGTGTCAATTTCCATAGGAAAATCTAGAACACTTGATCGAGTACTGGAGAAGTGAAGCCCTTTTTCAGAAAGGTTTCTGGTAGATTAACACTCCCCTCACATAACAACAATAGGATGCTATAAATTGGACGTAGACAATATTGTGTGGTGCGCACGTCATGTGGGAAGAATGGACGTGTTCGGCGTACAATTGATGCACTTTTCACCAGTCGGGCGGCGATATGGGCATACTGACTGGCACATAGACGTATTGACTTCTAGTGTTGCCCGTCAGGTTTCTGTGCTAGACATTACCGAGTGGGGAAACAGATTGTTGAAAATCAATGACGTGAATATTTGATAACCTTATCCAAGAATGTGTTAACAAACACTGTGGTTTTGTTTCTTTTACAGGTAAGATGAAACATCTTTGAGAACATTGGGTACTAGATCTGTCAAATATCACGGACTTCTAGCTCGAATCGCAGTTAAGGTAAGTTTGCTGATGTTTTTCTTATCCGGGAAGTACAAAATTTGGATAATTCTCGGTTCTTTGTGTATACGATGTAATACACGTGTCCCATTGGTTTCAGATTTACATTTATTTATTCAGAAAGGTTTTTGCGTGGTACCGGCACACGGGCTTCGGTTTACAGGCTACAATTTTCACAAATTTTATCTATACGTCTGTCTGCCTGTCTGTCTCTGTCTGTGTTTCTGTCTATTTATTTTTTACATAGTGAAACCCATCCGTGAACATGTGTAGGCCACGGAGAACAGTTTTATGAGATTAATGTTTCTGTAAATACTAATAGTTGCTTATTAAAGGAACCTCATACTTTGAGAAAAGCCTCGCACTCAAACTTCTGGGAACAATGCAAGCACATTTTCTTTTAAGAGAATATGCTCATTTTTGGTATGTCAGTTTGTTACTAAATTTTCAACAATTTAATAATATTGTATCTAACATATAATGTACATTTTTTCTGTTTTTAATAAGAATATTTCAGCAATTCACAAATGAAGCTGTATATTTCCTTGTTTTGCATGTACACTTTATAAATATACAGTTTGATAGAGGTATGAGTGCCTGGTACCTTAGTACGTGTCCACTTTGTTATATTAGTTGTTTATCTTTGCCTAACCAGCAGAATTTTTTTTTCTGCATGGTCATAACTGCACTGCGAAAAGTACAAGTATATACTATCCATTTTGCTTCACATCTCAAAACGTGACTTATCTGCTTAGGTTATTGGTCTTACAGAAAGCGTTGGAACTCGGTTCCGGTACACCGTTCGTTATTACGACACCGCTCCATTCTGCGTCATACTTCTGTGGAGGCACTAGCCAACCTGATAACACACTGCTTAATAAGTACAATTATAAATTAATCAAATATTGGTGTTGGCTGGCCCCGTTACTGGTAGAGCACCTGCCTGCTCTGCTAGGGATCCCGGGTTGGATTCCCAGCAGGGGGGTAGGACTTTTTCTACAACCAAGATTATTCCTCATCCTTCCCTGAGTATGGAAGTATGAATGAAAGTGTGAATTTGTGTGTGAATCCAATGTATAAAAACCCCCCACTGTAAACGAGTAAAACCAATAGTCAAGGCCGTCGCTCTGCAGTTAAAGGCGGGATATAAATGGAACAATATATATATATATATATATATATATATATATATATATATATATATATATATATTGGTGTAATATTGTTCATTACCCTGCCCTCAGTTACCAGTAGAAATGCCTATACTTATAAGCCAAACAACTTTTATTTTTATTTTATTCATTTTATCAAACATATATGATTTATAAATTAGTTATTTATGTGACTAATGTGTAATGTGAATGATTATGTTAACAGTGTCACAAAGAAAATGTTATACGCGTGTTACATACAACTTTAAATGCAATTCTAGCATTAAAATGCGTTAAAAGAACTAAACTTGCTAAATGTAAATTATCATATGCATGACGTAATATGGTTGCTAAGCAGATGTTTTTATTGTTTTTACACTTACAGAGGAAAATGGAAGGTTGTGATGAAACTATTGAAAATAGGGATTGTATTCTGCTTGACGTTTTAAACGAAGCCAAGAGTGTGGAGAGTTCATTAATTCCAGAAAGCAGGAGTATAAAATAAAGGTATAAAATCTTGCGGGACGCGAGAAAGCAGGCAGTTTTTGGTAAGACAAAGAGTAGTTCTTGTTTTGAGAAATGTGAACGGTATAACTATGCATGTGTGTGCGTGCATACATGCGCGTGTGTTTACAGTCATAGTGAGAATTGTATGTGTCGACAGAGACAGTCTGAGACATTGATATGTCACGACGAAGTTAGTGTTGAAGTGAAGTAGTTCTAGTGAGTGTTGAGTAATTGTATCGTCAAAGCCAGCTATTTGTGGCACAGAGAGAGAGAGAGAGAGAGAGAGAGAGAGAGAGAGAGAGAGAACTTAGAGACAAAAAATTGTGTGTCAAGGTTACAAGAAGACACTAGTTGAGTTGTAAGATGACGAAGAACTGAAATAATTGCGCCAAAGACGTTAAAACCGAAGGAAAATAAACTTAAAATAAGTAATTGGACTACTTCTGTCGTTTTTGTCACAGTGGTGTCAGGAGTGGGATTTTTTAGTCACTTTGTTACAGTATTGCTTTGAAGAGTTCAATACTTCACATTTAAGTTCTTTTTGTTCCTTTTCTTTTTATTGCTTGTTTGTTCTTTCTTTATTTTCTTTTTTCTTTTTCTTTTTGTTTTTTGTCTTTATTTTTTTGTTCCATTTACACTCCGCTTTTAACTTCAAGCATCATTTCTTTGGATTTTCTACATTAGATTCAACATTCTAATTCATACTTAAAGACGCTGGGGAGCATAGGGAAT
The DNA here is from genome assembly GCA_030765045.1 of Tenodera sinensis. Classification (NCBI taxonomy): domain Eukaryota; kingdom Metazoa; phylum Arthropoda; class Insecta; order Mantodea; family Mantidae; genus Tenodera; species Tenodera sinensis. The sequence goes on from CM060971.1 coordinate 72,896,902, forward strand.
AATGTTGGCTAGAGAAAAATGTCCAATATCAGCCAAATACAGCTTGGGAATCGAACATGGGACCCCTCTTACAACACTCAGGTGCTCCATTGACTAAGCTATGGGGCAGCAATCAGTAGCTTTATTCACGAGTATATTACATAAAATTGCACTATATTTTTATTTTACGTCCATATGGAGCCTTAATGCTTTTTATACTGGCTTGTTTATGTGCGTATTATGGAAGTTTTCAATGCGTAAATGGATGCACATTAAAGGGATTATTGTAGCATGAATTTCCCCACTCATCACTGCACTTTCAGTGGAAAACAACTGGCACTACCGAGAGGTATGATGCCGTGAAATAAGTTTATTGAAGCACTCGGTCATAGAGTTATCCTTCCCTCTATAGGCTTGAGCTTTTATTTACACATTGTAGTACACAATAGGTAAAAATCGGGTATTGTCTGAATTCAGGGACTACTTTTAAGCTACGAATAGAACTCGCCGAAAATAAGAAAAAATCAATTAAGTTTTAATCCATCTCCAGTCATTTATATAAACTGAAGTATATTTCCAATGGAATAACTAACAGCTCTGCGCATCGCAGGTTCATGCGCAGAAAAAAGATGCAACTGTTGTTAGGGCATTTTAAGTTATATACAGAGGAAACATTGTGACTTTCTAGCACCAAACTAAGCCCGTGACGCAACAGCCCTTTCCGGGCCGAGGTGGCCCACCTCTGCCCACCGTAGGTATTCTAGTGGGTTGCAGTACTGGAAGGTAGGATATGTACAGCGTCCGGCGGTCTTCGGAACCACGGGCCGCTACTTCTCAATCAATTACAGAGGTATTTTTCAGATTGGCAATTGGAGAAAAGTTGCGTGTGGTTTATGGTCGAGTTGATTTTTGCATTTATATGACTAAAGGAGTGTCTCCGACCTCCGAGTAGTTGGTAAACATCGTGTTTAGGCGCAGTGCTTGGCTCCATGGTTTAGTTGGTTAGACGCTGATCCCAAGATCTCGGGTTCAAGCCCGGCCCAGACCGATGGTTTTTAAGTGTGTTTAAAAACGTCAACTCCATGTGGGTAGATTTATTGGCATGTAAAAGAACTCCTGTGGGACAAAATTCCGGCACACCGGCGACGCTGATGTGATCCTGCCAATTGACAGGGTCATTAAAAATAATAATGATGATAATGATGACGATGACGACGACGGCGACGATAATATGCAGTGCACACTTGCATTATCAGCAGTCTCTTGTTTATGGAACCGAGACGTTAGCCCCACCATCAATTTACATGGCGTCACTCGCGCTGATTCTAGCAAGGTCATACCTCTGCAGCTCTTCAATTGGTCCCGAACTAGGCCTATTAAAACTCACCACTGCCATTGGTTGTTACTGTTGTTGAACGTTTTGGAGAACTGTTTCTCCATCTTCAAAATATTATCGACTACAAACTGTGTGTTCTGTGCTCCATGGAAAGTAGACTCTTACATCTTAAGTTTCAGTGAAAATAATAGGCTGCTCACAATTTCAAAACTAGCCCTGTTCCACAGGAACTTCAATGCCAGTTAAGAGAGGTTGTGAATGACGCTGCGTGTCAAATACTGCCCTTTCACAACTAGCTTGTTATTACTGATGATGGTGTCAAAAACTGCCATTAACCTTTGAATGACACGTATTTTTCTAGCATCTTTGCCATATCACTGTTAGATATGGAAATACTTGCCAACATTTTGGGTGGAATTTAAACCATCAGCGCACTGTACTGCAGACGAGTTATCTGGACGAAAAGCTGGTATTTTGCAATCACGGTCCGTGTGCGGCCGATAAATTTACGGTCGATGACTCTCTCTCTCTCACGGCGAACATTTCGTGATCAGAGTACAAAAACGCCGTAGCAATTAAATGGAAAAACAATCCATTTGAGAAGTAGATAGTTTCTGATACGTTGCTCGGAGTTCTGTGTGAAATAGGGCACCGAATTAAATTGCGTTGCTGTTTTCAGGGTTCCGAACTAATGGACTACAGCAGCATCACTTGTATCCTTTCTCCATTGTCCTTGTTGAAAATACCAGGTGTTCATTTGTGTTTGCACATTATCAGACATACGTTTGAATGTAACGTTATAGTCTGACGAGCATTGTTAGAAGGATACGAAGCAGCTTTATTTCATTACCCCTTAATTTTTTTTGATAAGGAAAGTATCGCTCATGTTCCTCTCGTTAGTGACATGACTTCAACAAGTGGAACAATAAATTAATCCTTGGGAGAGCATTAGTGTTACTGGGCGATACTGTAATCGTTTAGGGCAGGACCTCTCAAAGCTTAAAATCGCACCGGGTACAATCCAAGGTACAGCGTTTTCTTGTACTGTGCAACTTGGCGGCTCGGCTATACTTGATTCAGCTCGCATGCTGCCGAGCGAAGAAGCGAGGAAGCGTGTGTTGATAGACGGCTTGCGCATTAGTGAAATAGGTTCACCATTATAATGAAACACCCTGCTCCAAAGAAAGTAAAGACTGCTTTATTTTTTAAAAGTCGTAACGATAGAGCCAAATGCTTAGTCTACAGTACAATAATTACGTGTGTAAGAAAATCATATGTTGACAGGCACTATAGCAGAATACAATAATATGAAAGCATAGTGGATACAGAAACGCTAGAGAGGAACAATTTAAGGCGTTACTACATTGCAGAACAGCACCCTTTGTCCAAAACTACGATTTGTCCCAGTGCTTTCTAAATCATTAAAACAAAACAGCAGATTGATCATAAACAAAATCAACCAGTTTAACACTGCACTCTGCGTGTAAGAATTAGGCAGTGAGGAATAAACAGCGTTGAAAGTCTGGAAGGCGGAAACGGCAAAGCAAGCGAGACACGCCTAAAGAGAGAGTGAGAGGATGATTGCACCTAGGTCAACTTTTCGTAGTGGTATTTTGCACTCTGCACCCTAAGAGCTCCTGATTTAGGGTGATAAACAGGTAATAAAAAGCACACTGTTGGAGGTTATTTATATCATGCAGAACTTTATTTTTCTCTAACACAGAATTACAGAGAAAGAATGTGCGGTATTTGACTGGAAATTCTAGCTAAATGTTCACTCGCATTTCAAATACCTTTCTAAGAACGCTCCCTGTGCGCTTTTTTTCCTGCTTAAGTCAGGCACTTCTTAATTTTGCTGAACTAAGGTGTCTCTACAACGAAATATACATACCTACATGGAAGATGCGATATATATAATTATTTATTATTATTTTCTCAAATCTACCTCCAGGGACTTTGAAAAAAAGATAATCTGTTTAAGATATTTACACAAACATTAAAAAGTGTATTGTATAATCGTTTTTTCGAAGTTGAGCGGTGTTGAGATAGCCCCCCCCCCGTCCCCCTTTCTTTCATGGAAATATTTATGTTGTGGATAAATTCTGAGTTCAGAATTATTTACTTCTTGTGTCCTCTGCAAGCCCTGGTGCAACATAGTGGTGGTAGTGGAACTTCAGTTCTTCAGGGCGTTGGCAACTGAAGGAAACTGTGGGATATTGCTGCAAAAGAACACTAATAGCGAAAAGTAGGCTAAACTATTTATTTAATTTCAATTTAACAGTAAATAAAACCTTAATGCACTATTTACTTTATGATCAATTAATTCTGGTTACAAAACTATAGCATTTCAAAGTTTTTATAGTCTTCATTGTAACGAAACTTTTCACGATGGCCTGTTTATGAATCTTCCTAAGCGACTAACGCTAGCAATCTTTTCTATAATTTCATCCTGTATTTTTCACATTTTCAAAACCGTTTCTTTAACTTTTTATTGTTTAATTTATGCAATAACTTACTTTGAAATGTTACTTTTCTCCTTTTCCCTTTGAATGAACTATTAAGAATTAAATTAAAAGAACTTACACAAAATTTCACCTGAAGGCTTAAAATTTAATAAGTTGTTCCAACTGTATATTGTTTTTTTCTATGAATATCCTGTTAAATGCTGTTCATTTACATAATATTTTAGAAACATGTGGATCTGGCTTCACCGACTAAGTAAGCAAGTTCACTTAGAGCCTTCAGCAATTATAGAAGACGACTGCATAGATAACACCATAGACGACCAATCAGCTCAGATCAAAAACCAATTATAGACAACACCGGATGTGATAACCATTAACAGTAACTTAATTAATGCAATGTATTGAGCACTATCTAGACCACGAAGATATAACAATAGGACCCTAGTCTTAAGTCAGCATAATGTAGCTGATAACAAACATCTGTAATAATAACTGTAGACTAAAACTATAAGTGTGGAATTAAGACTATGTAATATTGCACAATCTTGTAAATAAGTGATACATATGTAAACAAATTAAAATACTCAATAAAGACAAATACAGCCTGGGATGTAAAATAGAACCCAGGCTAATAAGTCATTTAAATTAAAAAAAGAATTCCCCTAGCACCTAGAAGAAAATTGGCTGTAAGATACTTTCGGTAAATATTTATCTTCATTGACACAGAATACAGAGGAATAAACCTTCGGTATCGCAAAATGTCTCCTCTAGAACAATCCTATCTGCGTTTTCTTCTAAGAAGCCAGAGTATTAAAAAATTCATGCGCATATACGCAGCCTTGAAGCCAAACCTTAAGGATGAACACATCAGGGAAGAGACACAAGAGTGATGCAAGGCGGTGATATCACAGCTCTAGTGATATCACAGTGAAATTATTTTCAGCAAGCATGACAAACCGCACTACAAAACATGCCTTGGTATTTTAGTACACGTTCATGTAATGTGGATACAGTATCATTAGCAGCGTCATTCTTTAAATTAAAATTTATGCACTTTTATTTGCTGTAATGAAGACATGGTTTTAGGTACTCAATGTGTAATATCCGTGCACTAGATACTGGCAGAAGGAATGTTATTCTTTGTGTCCATTGAGGATATTGAAAAATATTTTCAACGGTTTCTCTCATATTATATACGTTCGACGTATGTGAGGAGCGATTAAGAACGTCTTTGGCATCAATCAATCAGGGCATGATTACCTATAGGGTAATTACCGCATCCAGAGGAAGTGATAATTGTTAGTAATTGCACCTCTCCATTATTTGCAGGAAGTTCAAAACACAACGGCAATGTTAGGAATTTGCCAAGGGTTATGCATTTAATTAGTCTTAAGAAGTGTTGCCTCCTATTGTTGGTGTAGATTAAATTCAAAACATATATTTCCGGTGAAATCTCGACATCGAATTTTTGGATGGAATACAATAATTCCTCTACTTACCACTAGAGAAAATAAAAGTTGTTTAGTTATTATTTACAAAGGGTAAAGCGTTTCGTAGTTCTCCTAAAATTGATCGGAACAGTTAAATGGTGCATGTCATATTCTTTTCAAGCCTAAACGCTATAGCGCTTCTAGCACAACGAAGTCGCAATAAGTAAACTCTCAAATGTGTGACAAAATGAGTAAAGCGAAAGAGAAAATAAAGGCTTCTGGTTGAAACACTACTAATTGTAAACTTGTCTAGATGTTTGCCTACAGATGTCCAACTTACGGTGAAGTGTTCTTACCGAGAAAGTGCATTTGTAGCAAGGCGTTAGTCTTGTCACCTGGGTCACGTTAGGCTCCCTAGGGTTCACGGTTCGCATCGGTGATGGCTCACTGGGGACCAACAGCATCAGGTACAGTTGATGCTATCAGCAGAGAGAGAGGTGTAGGATGCAGATAAAATCAAACCGCCGTCATGGGATTCAACCTCAGGTTACACAGGGAGAAATGCTTACCTGTTCTGTTGGTAACGACTACAGACATTGGCTCTGTGAGCTTATTCTTAAGACATGGTCATCTTTGTCGTAGTTTTATTATTACTAATTATTGTTGTTATTAGTATTACTATTGTTATTATTACTATTACTATTATTATTGTTGTTATTATTGTTGTTATTATTGTTATTGTTCTTATTGTTGTTATTATTGTTATTATTGTTATTATTATCATTATTATTATCATCATTATCATTATTATTATTATTATTATTATTATTATTATTATTATTATTATTATTATTATTATTATTATTATTATTATTATTATTATTATTATTATTATTATTATTATTATTATTATTATTATTACGTAGAATACCGATAACGCGACCTAATGCGGATTGAAAAAGTGAATTATCGAAATGTCTAGTTACACCTAATAAGGGATTTGTTATTCAGCACACATAGCATAACACTGTAAATTATATAAATACACGAAAGAGGAAACACAAAATATTAACATATACTAGAATTTATTAGCATTAGTGGTTCCCCTTTGTCCGGTCTCTTTATTGCTTCCAATTTAAATTCTTTGTATTGTTAACTGGTCTTTTCTTCTCACCCGACATTTTAACTGCCCCAAGCACAACTCAACAACACTAACAGTAATTCTGAAGTCTGAGAAATGGTACTAGGTACCTAACTGAAAGTTTAACTTACCATGTACTGGCCAAAGCAATAAACCTTCAAACATTTTAAACTAGTGTTTGTGCTATGCATCCACATTCTTACTGGCAAACTTTTGATTTTGTGACAATGGTCCGCAGTCAGCTTTTTTTTTTTTTATTGTGAGGGAGAACGCTGTAAGTTGTATACATGTAACGTAAACCCCGCGCGATAGCCCACGAAGGGCCAAGGCCTACCACCCAGCCGCTGCGTCCCCCACCTCTGCCCACTACAGGCGTCATTGGTGAGGTGCAGTACTGGAGGGTGGGACGTGGTCAGCGCCCCGAGCCCTCCCGGCCAGTTATGCGGTTTTCCAGACCTGGGGCCGCTACTTCTTCAAGTAGCTCCTCAATTGGTCCTTCCGGGACCTAACGAGGCTGAGTGCACCCCGTGCCAGACCTCCCAGAGGGGATAAAATCCCCCTGCTGGTACCGGGGATCGAACCCGGGTCCTCCGCGCCAGAGGCAAGCGCGCTACCAACTGCGCTACGGAGGCGGTCAGTTGTATACATACACTGATTAAAAGTTAACTGTAATGTTTATACCGCATAGTGGATTGCAGAAATTATTACAGTCAAGTTTAATGGTAACGTTTAAAACTTGAAATAAAAGAATGTTCGAGTTGTACGGAATGTCGAGAGATGAGTCCTCGAGAGTCGAGCCATCGAGATTCCACTTGACGCAAACGTTCCTCTCCGTCGAAGACGTCGCCTTTAAGACCCATTAAGATCTCGTGTTTGGTGTTCGGACTAGCTCTAGCAAGAGGTCCTAATCTGCAGGGTATGCGTGAGTTATGGTAGGAATGGAACCAAACGAAGAATCAACCAAAATATCACTTTATTTGTAAATTTCCAGATTTGTAGAGAACTGCCGACGACATTTAAATAGAATGTAACTTTCTAACTTCGACTACAACGTTATAACACTTTAACTTTGTCAGCCTTTAGCAACCGCCGAATTATGTATACGCGCTAGCTTATGTACAACTACCAAGTTGCACGTGCGTTATCTCGACTCGATTCAAGACGAGTGTGTGTTGCGTTGCATTTGTTTTTGCGCGAGCAACACGAAGGAAGCGATTTCCATTGGCTAACTTTAGAGCACGTCATGATAAGATAGGAATCAGCCCGCTGAATCACTATGGCTTAGTACAAACAACAGTTGTAACCTTATCACTCATTTAAATCTGCCTAGGCTTCCATTCTTGAGACTTTAACATACTCAGCTTTATTACGTTTTCCCCTTAACTATTGACTAGAATCTCCTTTTGTTTCTTTCCATTATCAAATATATATTGACATAATTTCGGTTTCACACTGTATTACTTTTACTGCTGGCGGCGGTGGCGGTGGTGGCGGCGGCGGCTAGGACTATTGCTATTGCTGCTATCATCATCCATGTCATCAAATTAGTGGTTTTGAACACGATAGACAGCATCAAAACAGGAATCCAGCTTTCATTAACCATCCCACTTCAAGTTTTGTTTTGTTTCCGAATTTGAATGTAGTTATGCTTTGTGGTTAATATGTTATGTATTTTTAATACATAATCTGCGCATTTTCTATTTATTTTAAATAGAGCAAGACAAGATCACTCTTATTAAGGAACTTATTGCCACGCTGACATATAAGAACTATGCAACGCTCAAAGCCGCTTGAAGGGGAGATTCGCAACTACAGGGTAGCTGAGCATAGTCTCAGCAAACTGAAAGCATTCATTGGTTTTGTTATATGATCATTGTCAAGTAGTTTTATTACAAAAATGAAATAATTTTCTGTTAAGTTAAAGGAAGCATGTTTTATATATTTAAAAAGTTGATCACAATTTTGTTATACGATTTACTATTTATTATTTGAGGTCAGAGTTATTGTCGTTGTAGGTAAAAGGAAACGCAAATAAAGAATTAGATAACAAATTGTGTGAGATGATGTTACAATGTGATTTCTGATATTCTCTAAGGATTTGTGAGACTTAGAATATCCCTATTTTATCTTTTAAATTAGCGTTGATTTGCGGTCTAACCATAATTTAGTTTAAAAATACATTGCATGCTTAATTTTACTACAGAAACTGCAATGTAGCCCCTGTTGAGATCAGCTAACCTTAAGAAAATCTGTCAAATGAGATATAAAGCTTATATTTTTAGGCATTTTAATTAAAATATGTAATGTTAGCAAAATTAGGCGTACTTTTCCCTTTACAGTGAAGGTATTTTAATGTGTAAGATGGCTGTGCTCTTATTTTATTCCTCTGTATGCCAAAATATCTTCTTCACTTCACGGCATAGACAATCAAGTGCCTGCTCCGCTTTCAAAGTCTTTCAGCTATTGTTTCCTGGGTCTGCCCACCGATCTCCTACCTTTAGGATGATAATGCATTATTTGTTCAGTAAGTTTGATCCCTGGCATTGGTTCAACATGTACCTTTCACTTTTGTTTGAAATCTTTTATTCATTTAAGTAAATTTCTAACCCTTCTCTTACATTTTCAATTGTTATTAGTCTCTCTTCGTACATCCCTTCATACTTCTTAAGAATTTCATTCCTGAAGCCCGTATTTTACTCCGTTGCTTTTTTTAGTGTTTGGTTTTTAAGATGTGGTTTATTGAATAACCTTTTATGATAGGTGTTACTAAAATATTTTATTGATTTTTTAAACAAAGGAAAAACAAAAGATAGCAACATAGAATATGAACTTCACTAGAATGTTTCTGGATTTCTCCACTAGTGGCCGCCACAAGTTAATATCCAAGTCCCACTTCCATTTGCTAGTGCAGGTGAAGCCATAACTTTGTGAAACTTTAATTTTGTTTCTTTACCTATTTTGTTTCTAAATGCCCAGCCTAAATATCTATGAGTAATTTGGTTTACTAGTTTTTGCAAAAGTTGCATGCTCTTTGTTCTGATATAATGCAAGTTAACCCAACTTTGCAGTACCCATTCAATTTACGTTATACTGATACATACCTATGTCAACTGAACATACATTTAGATTATTAATTTATGTTCTGGTCGAGAAAAACCGCATGACAGGCGGGAGGGACCGGAATGCTGACCACGTCCCGCCTCCAGTACTGCACCCCGTTCATCTCGTCTATGGCGGGACGAAGCGGTCGGGCGGTAGGCCTTGGCACGGATGAGCTGTTGTGCCATGGGGTTACATTACACTGGGAGCGCAAAACACTAACTCCAGAATGGAAGATTGCAATAATTAAAGCATTATTCAAGAAATGAAGAAAGGGATAACCCAAATAATTGCAGATGATTCAATACTCAAAACAACGCCCTCACAAATTCTTCAAAAATAATTACAAGTGATCAAGAATAACAACAGAAGCTATGTTAATTGAGCAGGTGAGTGTAAGAAAGTTTTCGTAGATCGCGCACCGACAGTATCTTTGAACTAAAACATACAAAACATATTTAAAATCAACATAAAAACGCGTATTACACCATGAAAGCAGCTTTTGATAGAGTAAAGAGAGAAACGTTATCAAAACTTTCGAAAGCTAGAGGAATGATATTACAATTAACGGACGTTATGCTTGGGTTGTACAAAACTATGGCATACTTACTGAAAATAAAAATTCATTAACTGTTAAAATGTAAGATTAAAGCACCTGTACATACTGTGCGTCTGTGACCATACAGGGTATAACAAAAATCGCAGGACACATTCCCCACACGCAGACTAAGAAATTGTTACATGATCTGGATTAACATAACGTGGATGGAGGAATAAGCGTTTATAAGAATAATTTGCACAAAATCATGTTAGTGCAACACATCACATCTTACCGTTTTACTTTTATACTCATCTGTGCTGTTTTATTAATCGAATAATGAAAGTGAGGCACCTGTTCAGTAGTTCAGTTGTTTAGTTTATAGTTTTGGTATCATTGTACCATAATACTTAGCAAATGAAAATGATATCGTACTATATACTTACAAATCATTTTCTGTAACTCATTTTTACGATGGCGTTTACAAAGACCAGAAGTATTATATCGATGAAATCGATCAAAATACTGGCACTTATCCGTCCATGAACGAATACTAAATTATAGATAAATAAAATGTTCAATAAGGGAAAGTAACAGAAATTTGAAACTCCAAAATGAACGAATAAGTTGAATATTGTGGGACATAGGATTATAGTTAATTATATTCGTTTTATTTTATGATTGAATTTACTAAGAGTATATCTGTATAATTAGAATTATTGGAATAAGTATTATTATTACTATTAATATGAATATATATAATGACCACTATGGTTTCCTTTAAGTTTCTTTCGTGTCGTATTTGTTTAACCAGTGATTTCAGAACTTCTGTTGGATGCTTTTGTTTTCTAAAATAATAACTTTTTCCTGTGATACATCTATCGATGGCCTTTTGTGTTTATTGTTCCAACCACGTAATTCATTAATTATTAAGGCGAATACAGATTTATAGAATATCAGACAACGTCCAAATGACAACACATTTTGGGTAAATTAAGGCGCTATGACTCTAAATGTTCCCCAACTCGGATGCTTTGATGCACATTGATACAACTGCTCTCTTGGGATATAGAGTATTAGGGTTATAGAGTATTATGGAGATTAAAAATAGTAGAAAATGGATCCCATTGGTTGTTAATACCCTGTGCTTCGAAGAGATGAGAGAATGTAGCATACTTGTCAATGTTTAAGCTGATCAAAACAGGCAGCAGTGATGCTTTGTTAATAATGTTGTCAACATGAACTGCATTTATCTGATGGTCGGAACTGATTTATTCATTTTGTAACTCGAATATCAAAACGTCATATTGTGCTTTGCAGAATTATCTGCTACAAATACCTATTTAACCAGAACAAGCATCATATTCCGAAGTTTGAATCACAAAGTGCAAGAATAAAATATTTCGAGCAAAGAGCACCTTCGGTGTCTTTTCGAAGCCATAAAATATGTGCAGATTTCAAATTCCTGTATGTGAATGAAACCACATACAATAATGAAAAAGTTAGTCTTAGATGAATTAATTAGGATTTTGAAGCAAACTGTCACTGAACAATTTCTTTGGTTTCTTGTGGTTTTCATATATTTCAAGAGTTTAGAAACATAGACTTATTTTCCAAAGCTTATACTACGCAGTTATCCAGATCACGATAACTATTGTCTTCTTAGATATCACATGTGATATTCGATTGCTGCCGTCTTCTGCAACATCAGGACTCCTGGTAGTTTTTGGGTACTTTGATTGCTTTGACAAATGCTTGTTGTCATGATAATAAAAATGTATTTGAAACTCAATTTAGTTAGGTAATAACTTTTTGGAACGTATAAAGAAGCAGAAGGATAAAAACGCTAGATGACGAAAGATGTGATTTGCGAAAGAACCCGAACGAATTGACAGTTATTCATAAATGTAAGTAGTTCATATCACTCTCGTGATTCATTAAGCAATAGATATTATGTTATTATATGGTTCGTCTCAGAGTTACATTAAATGTAAACGATCGTTGCAAATGTGAATAAACGCAACAAATTTTTTCTTTTCAAAATGGCTGTAATCATGTGATTCCTTTGAATAACAATTTATTTCAAATAACTTATCCTGTGGAATCGGTTATGTTCGTGACATCTGCTGTTAGTGTTTTTTTTAATGTGTTGTCGCTATTAAGTTGTTTCTCGTAATGTCATGGAAGGTGCATGGATTTTCTAGGTTAGAATGTCGCGACCCACATTTTAAACACCTGCCTATCGATTTGGTTTCCTCTATCCCCTTTGTATACACAACATAAGGCATAATGAACTATTCCTGCAAAGATATTATTATTAATTATTATTATTATTATTATTATTATTATTATTATTATTATTATTATTATTATTATTATTATTATTATTATTATTATTATTATTATTATTATTATTATTATTATTATTATTGTTATTATTATTATTGTTATTATTATTGTCGTTATTATTATTGTCGTTATTATTATTGTCGTTATTATTATTGTCGTTATTATTGTTGTCGTTATTATTGTTGTCGTTATTATTGTTGTCGTTATTATTGTTGTCGTTATTATTGTTGTCGTTATTATTGTTGTGATTATTATTGTCGTTATTATTGTTGTTATTATTATAGAAGAAAATAAAAAATAAAATCAAGAAAATCAAAATTTTCGAAAAATTGTCCATGTAAAGTATAGTTTAGAGTGGAGCAATTTTCATCAAAATCTTCGTGCTGCATCCTTGAAAGACATTAAACTTAAATACCAACTTTGGTTTTAACCGACATTTCGTTTTTGAGTTATGCTGCCCACAAACTAACAGGCGCAGACACGCGCGCGTACACTTTTTTCTAAAAATGCTTTTTTTTTTTTTTTTTTTTTTTAAAAATTTAGGGGCCTCAAATAATATATTTCCGGTGAGATCTCGATATCGAATTTTTGGGTGGAATACTTATTATACGTAGCAGAGAAAGTAAAAAAGAAAATGCAAGGAAGTGTTCGAAAATAATAGTGGATTTAATATAGTCTGTAAATTTTCAAATGTGTTGGCTGGACAACGTGAAGACATTGTGAGAGTGAGTGACATTCAGTTTTATAATTATGTTAGACTTCTTGTGATATGGAACGATCATTTTTGAAATTCAAGACATATTTTCGTGACAATCTTTAATATTTCGGGATGGAACATTTGAGGAATCATGTGGTCGTATATTGTAACTCCATAGCACTTAATGACCCCTTCCAAGAGAAATGTCTGGTGAGTACCACGTACATTTATATTATTTCAGCCATTCAGATCTTAAACATATTTTATTTGTTTTAGCACATTTTTTACTTTTTAGCACATACTTTTTGACATTTTTATCATATAAAAATAAATATTTTCCAAGTTTTAGCACCTAAAAACCCGAGCCCTGATGTCGATGATGATGAAGAATAGTTAGTCCAAGAGTAGAGAAAGTCATGATTTTTAAAATATTGTCTCGTAGGTGTCATAGAGAGTAATCGCTTAAGTCGACTGTTTTGCTATTTCCCTTACTTACAAGGAAATGTGTAATAAGGGAATTTCTGCAAGTGTTCATCTTGATTAACATGAAGTAGATAGAAGAACATACGTTTGTAAGAATTGCTTGTACCGCAGTAGATAAAGTCATGTTAGTGCATACCCCAGATATGTTAAATTGAAGTGCATGCTGCGTCATCGGAGGGTGATGTGCGAGCTGTATGGCTATACTGTAGTATGAGATGCCGATAGTCATGTTAGTTAACAAGGAATTTCGCTGTATTATTCCGCTTGATTGTCCATTTACTACATCTGGACGCGAAGGGGCGATATTGGCCGATAGAGCCTTGCAACTTGCATCGACTAGTTGCTGCTGCTGCAATCCCATTAGGCACTTCCCATCTGCGTCGTCCCTGGTGACGATTCCACTCTCCTTCCGTGTCATCCCTCGAGACGTAGTGTGGGAGGCAAGTTATTTATGGGAGACCTTATCGTCCGAGATCGCCTCAATGAAATAAAAGCTTGGAATAGTCCATTAATTTCTAAGACTCTCTTTGCGAAACTTTCAGAGATTTGGCGACTATCATCTTTAATTGGTTGTCGTCAAATGAAAATTACGAAACCTGTAACATTTATCCAAAAGTCTGTTAAATGTATAGGGTCTATGACCATTATTATGCAAGATGTACATGCTCAACAGTTTCTTAACTTTAAGCTAATTGGTCTTCCAAGCATATTCTATTTCGTGTTTAATAAAATTCTTACTCAGATTATTTGTGGTAATAGAAAATTAGCACAAAGAAAGCATAAGAATTTATAAAATGATGATGATGATGATGATGATAATAATAATAATAATAATAATAATAATAATAATAATAATAATAATAATAATAGTAATAATAGTAATAAAAGTAATAATAGTAATAATAGTAATAATAGTAATAATAGTAATAATAGTAATAATAGTAATAATAGTAATAATAGTAATAATAATAGTAATAATAATAGTAATAATAATAGTAATAATAGTAATAATAATAATAATAATAATAATAATAATAATAATAATAATAATAATAATAATAATAATAATAATAATAATAATAATAATAATAATAATAATAATAATAATAATAATAATAATAATAATAATAATAATAATAATAATAATAATAATAATAATGCAGAGAAAATCTACCATTTGGATAGCTGCCTCATTTTAGTTGGCATGAAGACACATTAATGTAAATCTTTAGGAAAAGACTGAATATTCAGTATGAATAATTAAGAATAATAAAAAAATAAAAAAAAGAAAGAAAAAGAAAAAAAACAATGTAAAGATATTTGACTGATAAAGTGTAACAATATAGAACGTTATTATAATAATGTTTGGAAATAGGAGAGCTAACCATTTTAGAATTATTTATTTACTTACTTACTTACTTATTTATTTATTTATATTTATTTATTTATTTAATTTATTTATTTCATTTTGTGAAGTATGCAAATGATTGTGTGAAATGAAAAAAGAATAGCAGATAATTTGTAAACCAAGTAGTAGTAGTAGTAGTAGTAGTAGTAATAATAATAATAATAATAATAATAATAATAATAATAATAATAATAATAATAATAATAATAATAGTAATAATAATAATAGTAATAATAATAGTAATAATAATAATAGTAATGGTAATAATGAAATACGTAATATGAATAGTCAATTTATAGAGGTACATTAGCTCTCTTCCGGTATCCCACCAACGCATTCTGTAAGTAATATCTCTAAGATAAAGGCAACAATGAAAACAACGTTCGAGCAGCTTTTGGAAGTTGTAAAGTAACTTTTTTTATTTTCCAGATGCTACAAAATAACACTAATATATTTTTTCCTGAATTAGCTAAACAGTATAGTTGAACAAAGGGAATTCAAAAGACTGGTATAGTTATAAGCTAGGTCGTAACTTTCGTTGCCTCCTACAGTATAAGTGAACATAGTACTAACTAATAGACCAATAAGAATTGTCTTCATCATAGGGACTGAAAATAAGGTTACCGGAGATTTTTAAAATTTATAGGATACCTTATTGTTTCTTCCAAATTATGAAATATAAGTGTAGCAGGTTTTTCATAATAAAACCATATTCTTGATTACAATCAAAATAAGAAACTGTGGTTTTATGAGCACGATATATAAATATCTACCTCCAAAACAATTCAAAACTTCCTGTTTGGGTTCGAAGTTTATGTTCGAAATACTGTCACAAAAATAGTGGTTGTTACCAATGTTCAAGAAAAAGGGGAGGTGAAATCTGTATCCATGGATATGAAAACCCTCCAAGTTTTAAAATATTAGGATATATTTTATTGCCTGTGTCCGTCTGGAAGAACGACTATTTTAAACGGTAGAAGATTTTTTAAAATAGGCTGAGTAGTTTCCGAAATTATCCCATCTTACAAGTCTCCTAACTCGTAGATTAGAACAAGGTCCGTTTTTCATGCTGTGAAATACAAGGACACTTTTACAAAGCAATAAAGTTATAAACCAATAAATTATCAAATTTTACAATTTCAAACACTCGTTCCTTCAAAGTGTTCCTGCTCATATTCCCTCTCCATTGCCACATCTGGAAGACCTGCAAAAAGAATTTATTTGGGAACTGCTACAAGAACGTCTTTAGCGTCGAATCGATGTTTCTTAAGTTCCTTCCTTAGATCAAGGAAGAAGTAAGGCGGGGCGAGAGCGGGAATGTAATGTATATGATGGTGTGGGGAGGTGTCCTGCAGGAACTCAAGGCTGCGTTAGAGTATGAAGTCTAGAATTGGCATCACACATTAAAGCATGTGAACTTTCCGAAAGATATCAGATACTAAGCAAACTGTCTAGCAGTGAGGCATACAGGTGCACCAAGTCACGACCTTCGTGATCGTAGTACAATCAGTAACCTACCACGTGTTTACAGTCACAACTAATTGCTGCAGAGCAAATTTCAGTTGTATTATACCAGGCGTGTCAAACAGCACTCGCCAGGTGTGAAAATATTCCCTTCTTTTGCCTCCCTTCAAATCGGAGAACGAGAAAAACAAAGCGAAAACCGGTTCTACTAGCGCGTGCTACTGCAGTTAAGGAGGGGTGGACTCCTCTCTTCACACCCTGGGAGTGATGTTTGACATGCCTGTATTATGCGGTATCGTGCTTATGAAATACCGTAATAGTGTGTTGCGATATAAGGATGGCAAGTTATTCTTCCTGGACCGAGGAAAAGTAAGTATACACATTCATAAATACAAATGCGAGTAGTGATTCAAGACACAGCCTACTTGAGTGTCCGACAGACAGTAACATATGGAAGAGAGACTATCAATAAACTCAACTGCATGTTGGAAATATGGACTTGTGTAAACCGCGCTGTAACACGACATGGGACTTAGAAATATTCTGCTCTCCTAATCCGCTCAGTCCGCTGTACTATGTGGCCATGTGACGTCAGTTGTCTCTTGCTGCGATACGATACGTCTGACAAGATACGAGTAATTACATGCCCACTACATGGGGTCAGTCGTTTTGCTGCTTCTCTTGTTACACAAGGCAATAATTAACGGATCATTTAATGTCGTATACTTGAGGCCTATAGTTTACAGACGTCAATAGATTCTTGATCCATTAACTAAAGAAGGGAAATAACTACTTATATGGCAGTTTTCTTGCAACCCAGCAGCAGTATACTAAAATACCAATGTTTAAATCTCCAGAAGAAAATAAGATCAGAGATCTTTAAAGATACAGATATTTTTACATAAACCTGTAATTGGATAAGAGATAAGGGAAGGAAACATACTTAATGGGGGAGGGAGGGGTCTTTAAGCAAGTAAAATGCAGAGCAGATGATACAGAAAGACAAAATACTTGTACTTTTAGGGATAAAAGCTCTTTAAAGCTGTATTGGATTTTGAAATATAAGCGGGACGACGAAATATTTTTTACGTATATAACAAGCACGGGAGAAAATTATTTACATGGATGAGGACTGGGAGGAATGATTAAAGGGATGATATGAAGAAAACTGAGGAATTGAGATGACATATATGACAGAGAAAATGGAATAATTTATCATTTACCAGTAGTTATTATGACTGCAAAGTCTTAAATTGCACAAGCAAAAGTGAATGAAAATGTATTAAATAAGCTAAATTAAGAAAAAAGTATAGGGGGAAAGTCCACAGAAAATTAAACCAATGAAGATAAAATACTTAAGCTAGGAATATTTTTATTGCTTTATTTAATGGAATTGTAGTATACCAACAATCAGGATAAGAATATACTGTATTTCTAATAAATTAGTAAAAGGTGTACGCAGATCAATAG
The DNA here is from genome assembly GCA_030765045.1 of Tenodera sinensis. Lineage (NCBI taxonomy): Eukaryota > Metazoa > Arthropoda > Insecta > Mantodea > Mantidae > Tenodera > Tenodera sinensis. The sequence continues at coordinate 72,914,761 of CM060971.1, forward strand.
AAATCGAGTAGTTACCTTCTCTTAATTGTAAACATTGTCATATTTCCGTCTATATGTTGATCTTTATTATTATTTATGTAATGTTTATCCATAAATAAATTAAATTGAATGCCAAAATCATAAAAACTGGATTTCCTTTTGCACTACTTCCCCATAGGACTGAGATGGTAATATCAGCTTGTAAGCAGAGCTTGTAAGGTATGCTGATTTATAGAGTTGTAAAGGTAGTGAAGGTGAGCCAGACCCCAGTTGTACGAAATCTAAATGACCGGTTCACTGCCGACTTGAGTACATTGACCGCACATCAGCTGGGATAGGTCCACAATGGAAGCTTGTATGTAAATGTCAGGCTGAATAGCCTGGGCCAAACACTTCGCACAGCCCAGACCAGACCACTCACTTGTAACATTGTTGTCTGCGACCAACCATGCAATGTAGAAAAAATACTATTGGTGGTAATGCGCTATATTCGTATTATGCTTACAAAAGCATTTCCCTCCATTTAATTCTTGCTTATATTAACTCATCTCATTTTAGGGCATAAGAAAGATACGGTAGGACAATCTGCCTTTTAAAATACCGGATATTGCCTTTTAATTCCTCGCCCTTTGCATGACCACAAGGGAGGGAAAGGAAAAAAAAAAAAAAAAAAAAAAAAAAAAAAAAAAAAAAAAAAAAAAAAAAAGATTGCTGACTTTACCACTTGAAAAACGTATAACAGTATCTTGGAAATTAGTAACACCACAAAAATGTCACATTGTGCGTGTACTTTAGGTAGATCTGCGTTTTTCTCCATAGTACACTTTAATTTATCTCTTATGGTTTACTAAACAATTGGATTTCATTGAGAATGAAGAGGGCTTCACCGTCTATTTCCAGAAAATTGAACATACAGATTTTTCCATACAAATGCCTTATAGCTTAACATGAATTATTAGATCACTTCTGAGAAGATCGAAATTACCGAAACATTCAACTGTCTCCTGTTTGGGACCACCTGTGTCTCTTATTAGAGTCCAGGATACACTGAAATTTCGTGACTGCTGATGTTCAAAGACGTTATTGGACACATAGCTAAATCCGTTTATAACAACTTCTATGGGTCCTGCATCAACAAGTAATTTAATTGTTCTCAGAACTCGCCTTCTAGAGCTTCACGTCTTCAAAGAATATGGCAGTAAAATTTCGAATTTGTACAACAAAGTTGTTTTTCCTTCTCAGGTTGATACTATTTACGTTACCGGCACGACACAAACAAAAATTGGTCCATTATGTTACAACTATTTTCAGCAGGTAGCAGCACGTCTATTCTTAGGACTATCTTAGGAGATTATACTTTACCTTATATTTGAACGCAAACCTTCAGAACTTTTATCGGGCCCAAATGACTGCATTTATTTGATACCATTGATTGCAGATGAGCTGTATAAAATTGTCTAAATTTTAATTTTATGCTTAAGGATACCCATCTGTAAAATTTTGAAAATCTACAGTTTTCATTAATTGATTTGAAATTTTAACACAACAATCACTGTATAGGGAGGAGTAACTGTGCTAAATTTCATGCATTTAGGCAGATTAGTTGTAAACATATTAATATTTTATTATATTTTTTAATATTTATATAAATGGTTCCCCATGATGCAATTTTGATTTGAAAAGCTTGATAATTTTCAGTTATGTCCTGTAATAGAATGCTAGCAAATTGTGACATAATTTCTTAATCTTGTTATTAGTTTGGATAAAAATAAATTTTAAAGTTGAAATTCATTATTTTTTCATTTAAATTTTGAAATGTAAACTTTAATATTCAATTACTCAGCAGTTATTCACTTTATGAGAAAATTATCTCATCCTTTCTTTTTAATGTTATTTCTAAGCAGATACACCAAATTTCATGCATAAGTACTGAAAATTGCATCGTGTGGAGCATTTTAAAGAGCAAACAGTGCTAAAAATAAAAACGTGGAAAAACTAAGTTTGAAGTCATGGCAAGAATAATGGAACTGTATGGATTTAAATGGACATGACCACTTACAGGCAATCAGTTAGGCGGCCACGTTGCATAGATAAAAAGGCCGTAAGGCTGTAAAAAGCATATCAAAATAAAGCAGACGATTTATACTATTTGATAAAACAAAATTCCTTTTTTGGAAATTTTGGAAATTTTTAGCCTTTTTTCACAGATGGGTATCCTTAAGTTTCATTGTATGCTCATTTTTAGTTGTGTTGTTATCCTAGGTTAAACCATTGTTGTAATATCAGCGCTAGCTAGTGCTTAAAATAGTAGTGTTCATTTGTCATTTCCGATACCTTGTAATATGTAATGTTACGTGCCTATTTCATATGGTTACTTATGAATTATGACCCAGTTGTTCTTATGACCTGAAGTAAATAATTGAAAACATGATGGAACTTATATTATGAACGTAGAAGTTCAGGTTGTGACTGAACAAATAATCAGGAGCCTCGATATAACCTTGTTGCTGCTTACGCTCGTGTGGTTGGGCTAATTGACCCAAGTTCAACTTACCTTTATAGCATCGCACTATCCTAGTTGAATTTGTTTGTGCTACACATGAGTTTTAGAGGCGACGAACACTTTCCACGAACTCCAAACTCCAAACAGCTATACGAGAGTAACAAAATCAAAGTAAACAACACAGGAGCGCTTCGAAACTATGACTACCAATGCAGTACCGCTTGTCGTGTATATGCGCACACGTGTTGTGTACAATCGCTAATGAGAAACTTCAGGGTTGCCGAGAAGTTTTTAATCATTTCTGAGAAAATGGTAATTTTTGTCTCTGCATTGAAGATAAACTTAAAGGTGTTGGAACGCACAACTACGTAAGTTGAAGACTCAGTGAACTGTCCTTTACTGAGTTCCAGGGACGGTTTTGCTGATGTTACCGCACAGAAACCCCTAGCCAAACAACCATAAGAGGTTTGGTCAACAAATTCCAGGGAATGGACAAGAAACATTCTAGGTGGCCGTCGACACCTTAGGAAACTGTGGAGAGCATTAGAGAGGCGATCGGGCAGAGTTCAAAAGCGTTGACTCAACCAGAAATACAGCATCCCATAATCCACAGTGTGGCACACGTTGCGCTTTATTCTGAATGTAAAGCTCAAGGGATTTGCGATAACTGTGCGAGTGCATTAGGGCATCGGTACCTACAACTGTTCCACAATGGTGCAGCATATCTTCAGCTGAGATGATAACTCTGCTTGGATATGGAGGGTATCATATTGAACTGTAGTCTTTTCATTGAATCATGGTGCAATCTTTGATATTATAAAACTCCTTCCAGAAATGATCAGAAACTTCTCGGATATCCTATATACAAAAAGGGAAGCCACCGGTAAGGAGATGTAGAACCTGAGAGAGACGCGCTGAATATCTGCAATGTCCAACCTCCCAATTTCACCCCTCCACTTAGTAAAAGAGGCTTAACTATTTCGCTAGTTGGAATGTACAATCTGCAGTGGTGAACTAGTATACCGTGGTTAAAGTGTCCACGCTTAGCTCGAGAATACACAAAATAAAACACTGAAAATGCTCTGTCTCCAGAGTAACCATTACCCACGTTCATATAAAATCGCAGATACCCATATGGTTCAGTGCAAAAGAGGGGGATTAATTTACACGCTTATTACGTTGTTTGACAATCGCGATTTAGAATGCACAAGTAAGGGGACAAGGGGAACATTTGCGTCATCTTCATCATCGTCATCAACGCCACCACCATCATCACCTACAAGATTTAAACCTTATTCAAGATGCCTTCCATAAAACTCATTTCTCGGGGGTGAAATTCTCAGGGTTTCCTAAAATATATGGTTCTTTAAAGATAAAATGGATAAAAATACATATAATGAACTCTAAAATATCCTGAAATGTAAAACATGGATGAACATGGAATTCATCAATATCAATATTAAACCCTAAAGAGGTATTAGAAGAAATAATAAATGAGCTATTACTACTGCTGTCTGCTTCACTAGTATGAGTTGGGGGCGGCAGCAGCGAAGGTTTTGGTCTAGATTATTACAAACATGTTCATCAGCTTCTAACCAAACATGTTCACAAAATGTTGAATGTATTTAGTTCTTTCTATACATACCCATAAATGTAGCATAATAGAAATGATTTTTTTTCCTTTTTGCAATCCTCGATATGTAAGTAAATCGCTGTTAGCACATATTTGGTACTGTAAGCTAAAATTTAGAATTAATTTATCACTGCCCAACTGAACAAGCCTAAAACTAGCCATTAATGCTTATGGATCCAGTAGGAAATGACGTAACACCCAACATCATAGTAACCTAAAAATAAGTTATTCATGAATTCTTAGCAAAATATGCAAACGTATGAGTTATTTATTGATTGAATATTGTAATTGGACATGTTAACATTAAGAAGTGATTCAATTCTTTTTTACTTTGTCTACTATTAAGTAGAGGAAGTATTGTATTTCACCCAAAAATTCGATGTCGAGATTTCATCGTAAATATATGTTTTGAGACTCCCTTAATCCAAAAACAGCATTTTTGGAAAAACGTCCGTGTGTGTGTGTGTGTGTGTGTGTGTGTGTGTGTGTGTGTGTGTGTGTGTGTGTGTGTCTCAGTCTGTGGACAGCATAACTCAAAAACGAAAAGTCGGTTAAAAACCAAACTTGCTATTTAAGTTTAATGTCTTAAAATGATGCGACACGAAGATTATGAAGAAAATAGTCCCACCCTAAACTACCCTAACATGGACAATTTTTCGAACATTTTGGCTTCCTTGAAAATGGCTCTAACAATTTTGAATAAAATTCCATATGTTTGAGATATTTTTATGACAAAGGAAATGTGTCTTTTGAATTTTCTAGCTAAAGGCTATGTAGTCCTGTTCACAGAAAACCTATATCTTTCGTGAAATGGAACATCGTTGTTCATTTTTATATGTTAAGTGTGCAAAGAGAACCGAAGCTCAAAGCTTTAAAAGATTTGACTATCGCACAAGGCCTATTGTATTCTAATATTCCCCTTGTACTTACAAGGAAATAAACAATAAAATAATTTTTGGAAATGTTTACCTCAAGCAACACGAAGAAGATATAGGAATAAGATTTTGCAAGAATGGTTAGTACAAGAGTAGAGAAAGTCATGTAAGTGCAACACGTCAGATTGTTTTTATTTCTTCAGTATATCTTGAGGTGGGGCCTGGATTTTCACAAGAAATATACAAACTATTATGTAGACTTATCTGAGATAGCATACATGTAGCTTTTCATTTTTTTACATTGAGGATTCATTGTTTTTGATGTCCAATAAAATATATAAAAGAAATTTTATTGTATTATTGCTTTTACGATTTTTTCAAGTATTCCAGAAAGTGATTGGCTAACCACGAACTGTAAGTTACTTATCAGATCTCGAACGCTTGGGAAAACTCGAACCTGCGGGCCTCGTAGTCCCAAAATGCGTTCTCGATAATTGTCACAGTTCTTAGTACGCAGAACACTATGTATTACCTAAACGAAAACAGACATAGAAATACATTTTATGTGGGACAGTCTATATAAGACCTGGGCGATTCGCGGAATACCTCGAGTGATCTTAATTTTTTACCTGTTAAATATACATGCAAGGTTTTGAGCAGGCTGTGCTCAGTGAGCACCAGCTGCCCAGGCCTGATATTTATGCAATCTTTATGGAATGGTAACTCTAGTGAAAGACTTCGCATTACACCTTAATGATATGCCAATTACATGGACAATGACGTTGACGGCATCTGTAACAATTTTGAGTAAATAGAGGCTAACAGTAATTTAAAGCATAAGATTAAGTTGTGTACGGAGCAGCTGGGTTTTCCTTTTAGTCTTTATGCTTTTATTAATGTTCCCCCACGTGTCAGTCACATCTTATTCTATGTCTTCTCCTCTTTCTTTTCATCTACTCGCTTTCTCCACTTTTTTCTAGATTACTCTTGTACAATCACATTTCCCTTCAAGATCTGAATTACATCATCCATTAAGGGGCCAGAGAGCGTGACTAATCTTGGGCCCACAAGAAGTACGCACATGTCAGTTGGGGTTAGCAGACTCTGTGACAACCGTAAAAATCTTGGTGTATAAGAAAGAACTGTCCAAGATACAGAGTTCTCTGTGAAGGTGATTTTTCTCTTTCTTCTAATAGCAGTTGGAGATGGGTTTTAACAGCCGTAGTAAAACATTCAGCAGACGTATAGTGTATCCAGGTTTAACCATTAACACAGAATAGCCTCGGCGAAGAAAAATAGCCAGCCATTAGCTGGCAATGAGATGTTACATTTCTCTTACTTAAACACTGATGGCCTCTGTAGTTAGGCTTGGTACAGCAGCCTGAAATACAGTTCTAGAAGGATGGATAAATTTCTAAATTAATGCACTGCTCTAGCTTTATAAAATAAACATATCTGCTTCTCAGGAATGCTTTTCATGTCTTTGAAACACACAAGATAGGCTTAAATTACTAATTCCATTTAAGGATGTAGAAATGGAATAAAAAATAACTTAGATTTTCGGTGCTATAGATAAAAGTGCAAATGATTATGAACAGGTTATACACTCCAATACAAAAAACTGGGGCTGTTTTCTTGATCGCATTTTTCTTCCATATGACTTCCATTTAACACTACATTCTACTCGGCCCTCTCAGTTATTAAATTAAACAAACTTCGAGAAGACAAAACTAACCTATGAGAACTATTATGGGTGTGGAACTTAAGCCTCTGCTAATTAGTACTACTATGATTGATGTCATAATTAGAGTCGCGTGACTCTTAACATTCAAGGTGGCAGAAACAAAAGGGGCGTCGAAAACGTTCTCGAGACTGTGTAGAAGTCGAGAAAGGTCCTGCGACGTCATCACCAGTATGTATGGAGGGCTGAGAAGAACAGTTGAATAAGTTTTAGAATTGAGTTAGGGACATGAGTCGGTGAACGTGAGACAGCTGTACATGTATGTGTCGTGGTAAGAAGATTCAACGAGCGTCGTGGTGATTGTAACATCGCAATTACAGCATGAGAGACAGAGGTAATGAAGAAAGACACTAAGAGGACTGAGCAAGGTTATGAGAAGTAAAAATTGTGAGTTGTGTTACCCGAAAGACTGTACACCATGTTAACGAGTAGAAAACTGTGTATTTGTGGTAAAGGTTTAGAAGACAATAAAGTGTTAGAAAAGTAACCAGACTGATTTTGTTATCGTTGTTGAATAGCGGCTGGATATTAGCTGAGATAATTGGTGCGAAAGCGTTATAGCTTGTCTAAAACGTCCTGACATTCCCCCACTCCCGAAGCAAAGATGCGTAGCAGCACTGAGCAGTTCACTTGCATAAAAGAGAAGTGGGGGTCAGTCTTCCAGTTGGCGAGAGAGTGACAAGTTCATACATTGTATATATGACTGCTTCCAAGTTCTGATGACTTTCTAGTCACTTGCTCCCCGACCACTCTCGCCACTTCTCCGCATTTCTCCTCACATTCAGGCCGGCTGGTCGGGCCTAAAACTACGGCTCATGCAGGCCTCTAATGGGTAGGTGATGCTTTGTACAGTAGCGTAAATAGGGGCCTCGCGGACCCCATGGCCGCCCCCCCCCCCCCCCCACCCCCGCCAGACTGCCGTTAATAGTTTTCTTACAAATGACATGGAATTCAACCATGGAAAATCGCTAGGAAGAAGCGCTATTTATTATATCTGAAAAGAAAAGATTAGTAACTTTTGAAGCAGCGTGTAAAATGTCAGAGCGAGAGCAATAAACAGCGCGTTATCTCAGGCTCACTTGTGCAAACCACAAGGTCACAGCTAAACTCGTGAGTGAAATACAGTAGGGTCGCTTCGAAGCCTCTCTGTGTAGCTCTGAAATAGTGCGCCAGGTAGTGTCCAACTTAAGAGACTTCCGCACGTCTCTGTGCCCACTGTAGGGGTTGTAGTTTCATCTCTCCCTCCAGTAGGGTAGTAACCTACTCTCTACCGGAAGTAGAAGGAGTCGCCAGTCCATGAAGATGTTTCATACGTTTTTATCGGCAACTTATTACAACACAGAAGCACAAGTTTATAGAAAGCCATCACTGCGCCGCTATTTAATTAATTTTCGTGCCGTCATGAACAGAGATTGAGCAACGCATACGTACACACATTCTATCCCCCGTTAACTTTCCATCGACTTCCCATTCGGAGTTCTGCGTTTTAATCTCGCTTCATATTGTTCTGACTCCTGACTCCGGAGCGGGATGCTCGTTAAAGAAGAACAATCCGTTTAAGGGCCTTGTGTAGTAGGAGATTTGGCAAAACTTTGCATATCCCCAGCCAAAGAAAAGATTTCGTACTACGGTTCATCTAGTAGGAACCATAAAACCAAACCGTAAACACAAGTTAAATTAATAATATCCTTGGGATAATATAATATCTCAAAGATCAGCAACAGCTTTAGTGAATTAAGGCTCTTCAAGTGAATTTGCATTATGGAGTTGTATCAGCTTTCTTTATATGCACCCCCAAAGATAAATTAATTGCCACTGAAACTGGAGAAGACCTTATAATCTCTTTATCCCAGCGCCTGTACTTCTTTGCTTTGACGTTGCCTTCATGAGAGCTTGTTTGCAGGTCCTACCATGGGCAAAAAATTCAAGTTTGCTAAAAGAATTAATTATCTTTTGATATTAAAATGGGATTTTCTGAAGGACCGCTGAATCTTTATACCTCCTTTTATGGGTATGAAACTAGTGGATAAAAGATAAATCTGTCAAAAGATACATTTTTCAGAAGTGTTGAAGCGTGCACATAATTGAAAGAACAGAATAAAATGTGAACTCGGACTAACAGAGAAAAATGTGTACTAGAATTTATTTATCTTCCTACATAACAATTTGGTTAATTTTAATTTCATTTGAAAGTGTAAATGTAATAGGAATATTAAGTCAAAAGAAAGTATCAACAGATATTTAATAAGAAATATAAACATGAATATAATTATTATGGAAATAACACCCAGAATGATGTCGAGTTCATGAGACAGCGGAGTTAGCTTACTATATTCCCTACTGTCATTGTACCTACAAGGAAAACTGTAACTAAGCAATTTGTACGAACTCCTATCGCGATTAAGGTGAAGTAAATAACAGAATAAACGTTTTTAAGAACATCGTATACAAGAGTGAGTAGAGAGAGTGATGCGAGTGCACATATCAGATTTTTGTCATTGTTGAAGTGAACTGGGATGACGTTTGAAATAAGATCTCATGTCCAGAAAACTTTTTTATTCGTGTTTGAGTACAATGTGTGAGACTGAAAGCGTTCCTTTTCATTACCCTTCATGGGCTGTCGCGCCGGGTTTAGTTTTATCTTCTCACATGGATACTTTGTAGCTCTTAGCATTGGTTACAGCCTATATTGCAGACCCTGGTTTGATTCTCAAGTATGCTTTATACTCGTACTTGTCTTCATTGAAATTGGATATTTATTTATAGACGCTCTTTAGTTCCTATGATTCTCAGCGCCCCTTTCAATATTGGGCGTGAAATACCGCTTAATACTGACCAGAGGTCTATCAGGCTTAGATTCCCTTACGTGCCGTAGATCTACTACGCGGGACCTTCCCTTCCCAAGGAAGTCATGCTAAGGGTTTTATGCCTTAAAAATCCATCGCCCTGGGTTTGAACCCGCGACTATAGCACCGAGGCTAGTTGCTAGGTGTACGGTACACCTAGAGGACAACTGTTTTTCTCATCTCTTTCCACTATGTTTTATGTATGTGTCGTGTGTTCGATCGATTAACGAACCAGGTCCCCAGGACTGCCGCTGAGCAAATGCCTAAACACACATTTCATAGCCGCGGGTTGGTGGAATTTACATGGAAGTGTTAAGTTCTTAGCAATTATCATTTTCATCTAGCACATTACGTTTTGGGCTGTTGCTCTGGGTGGCTCAGTTGATCAGGCGCTGGCCTAATTACTCCATTATCGCGGGTTTAAGTCCTGCCCAGATCGTTGAGTTTAAAAGCGAAAGTGGCATGTCATATTTCCTGGAATGTAAAGCAACTTCTCTGGGATGAATCTCGGCACACCGGCAGCGCTGAATTAGTTCTGGCAGTTGACAGAGTCTTTAACAATGTATTTTTTTCACATATTGGGTCACTGGCTACACCTTCAACAAAACTGGTCGGACCATCTTTTTCATGGTTTTTCTAAATTTCTATTTCTGGCTAATTTGTAATTACTTTCTCTGCCACGTATTGCATTCTACCCAAGAATTCAAGACCAAGGTTTCAATGGAAATACACGTTTCGTCCTGAACTTAAAAAAGTAAGAAAAAGGTGGGTACGTGTGCGTGCGTGCTTGTGTGTATTTAAATTACCTTCCGAGGATGCGACACGAAAACATTCAAGAAAATCTGTCCACCCAAAACTGGCCTTTACAGGCAACATTTTTAAAAAATGTTGAATTTCTCTTAACGATTTTGACTGAAATGCTGTAGGTTTTAAGATATTTTCATGAAAAGTGAAATGTGTATCTTGAATTTCCAGGGAATAGCCTTTATTCTTTATTCTGAATGACTTATCGTGTAACAGTAAACTGCTAGAGATAGACAACATATTAAAAAATAAAAAGCAAAACAAAAACAAAAAGGACATGTGAATCTCGTTAAAAGACACGTTATGACAAATGTCTATATGTGGAACTTATTTTTTTCGAGTTATTCGACTTCAAATTGAAGATAAATAGCAGTGCATATCTCGAAACGTATTTAACGAAGAAAAGGCTAATGAACTGATAACAGAATTTGCCATAAAAATACATACATTAAAAAAACCATGTGCTCCGCATTTTCCTTTCCTCCACATATTAGACACTGGTTCTGCAGGAGGCCATTTCTCATTCTTTTAGTCTCCATGCACTCACTCGTACCCAAGCAATACACGCTGTTTCTTCCCTATTTAATTTATCCATACATAGGTACTTATCTAATAATCCATTTTACTCTCATATTGCTAAATAAGTTTTGTATGTCTTTAAATCTCCTGGCTCCTTTCCAGAGTCCATTTTACAATTGCATACATGAAATGCGGCTATTTTATATTTAATATTTCAATACCAGTGTGTTCTTAAATGATAAATGTAATAATTGTGCATATTCCAATTCTTACTTACTGCCTATGCTAGGGCCTTTAGAACTTGTGTATTTCAGAGCCAGTTTGTAAGTCTACTATAGCTACTATTCTGCCGATCTCTAGTAATTACAAAGTTTATGCGAAGTATATTCTACCCCATAAGTTAGGAGTATTTTGTTTTTCAGGATTAAAAATTAGGATAGCATAGGATGTCGCAGAGGGCATTAGGCCCATCGACCTTTAAGATCTTTTGTACCTATGCCCCTTTCGGGGCACCCCCGGGATGAATGATGATGCAAGTGGAGGCAGAGAGCGGTCGTTAAAAGGAATCACGACTCGGTAGAGGGCAGGGCCCTATCATTTACAGATTGAAACACCCCAGCGGCGTCTAATACAACCGGTATCTCACCCAACCGCGATCTTGGATATATTGAAGTGAGTTCAAACACCGGAGGCCGTCCCGCCGAAGGACGAATGTTTACCAAGAGCATATTCCTTGCCATGCAACGCCAAGATCCCCGCCGACACTTACTATTCTTAAAGGGACCAGCCAGATAAAGGATGAAAACAAACGAGAAGTGAAGTGAAATGGAGGGACAAGAAATTGGGAGGATGTAACGAACCTGTCCAGCATTTGCCTGGCCGAAAAAAACTAATGGGTCAGGTCGAACCCACGATCTCCCGCATTCGGGACACAGGCACGTGAATCATCCTGCTCGGTGCAACATAAATTTGGAAACGTCTTAGTTTCTAGAGCTGTTAACTTTTGAGCGGAAGAAATGCCATTAGCGTTAGAGTAAAATTAAGTTCATAATGCTATAAATCTTTCAGATTTAGAGTATTAGTGCAGCAGAGTTATGGAAATATTGAGGTGCAATGAAATATCTAGCACTGTCCTCGATATTCCGTTCCAATAAGCTTAATGGGTCCTAAGCGACGCATAAGTAATGATAGAATTCCACTACACCTCTATTAGCATAGAACACGCGAAGAGACAATATATATGCAGGGGGCGAGGCTAGAAACCACGTCCCTTAGGCTATCAGGTAACTAGCATTATCATCGTGACCCACACAACGGTACATATAGTTGTCGTACTAATTACTCAATTCTACATTTTATGCTACAGTTAGGTATTACATTTGCATTTCGAGCAAAACCTTACTTGTAACTTAAAGAGCACGAGTTAGCTGAATCATTGAGGGGACAAGGTAGTCTGAACGTACTGAAGTTACACTTAGCAAGTTAAATTAAGTTAAATTTCCACTGTTCTTAAAGTTCTCAATGGTTTTTCTGAAAATTTTATTAATTATTTTATCAATCACAATTATTTCAAGCAGTTATTTGCATCGGTAGCTTATGAGGTTGAATATATAAAATTATTCATCCATAAAAATAATAAAAATATAATATTTACTCTTAATATATGTGAATGCATGTACGTTTTCCTCAAAAAGTTTGAGAGATAGATAATAATTAATAATAATAATAATAATAATAATAATAATAATAATAATAATAATAATAATAATAATAATAATAATAATAATAATAATAATAATAATAATAACAATAATAACGATAGTAATGATAATAAATACAACACAACAATAACATTGATAAGAAGCGAACAAATACCAATGAAACATTTCGTGCCCCCATGCCTGCACTTTACAATCTGCAATTCAAATGTTAGACAATAGCACCATATACAGGAGTGGGTTTATTCCCTGGAAAATAAAGATCCTTTTCGGTTGTTTGTACTGTCATTGTCTATTATCACGGACTATACACGCTGGTTCAACTCCTCACCTCACGTCTTCGCTGAGAGGCGCTACACGCCACTGCTGTCTATGGCCAGAATTGCGCCGTGGAGTTCTGCAATTGCTTTAACGCACGAAGGGATATCTACTTACGCCGATGTCGGACGAAATGGTCCAGCTGATAGAATAAGTCATAAACATTTCAGGAAAAGCCATGGAAAACTTAAAGAGCAGCGTTAATTTAACTCATTAAGATGTAATTTCTGTATGTTCAGATTACCTTGTCTCTTTAAACAGATGTGCAAACTTTTGACATTAAACACCGACATCGCAGTAACTACTTTATAATTTGGTGCCCACACAATGATGGACTGTCCAGTAGTCTTCTTCATCCTATGTCACCGGAACATTTGCAAGCTTTTACATTGTGCAATTTTAACCGCGAAAACATACACATTTTTATTTGCGTAATATAACATATTTGAAGTTAAAAGTTCATGAAATTAAGTACAATATTCATTCCTTTATACTTCCTTATACTATGTACATATTTGAATATAAAGGCTGTTACTAAATTGAAGAGAGATACAGAAGAACTGTGCAGTAAGTCAATCTTGCTTGAAAAATTCTCACTTTTTTAGTATACGTCTCTTCCAAAGAAACTTTGCGCACGAAAATACATGCGACCACATATTTTAGCAATGAGAGGCTGTATCTCTTTGGGTGGCTCAGTTCGTTAGACGCTGGCCTACTGATTCCAAGGTCACGGATTCAAACTCGGCCAAGACCTGTCGTTTTAAAATGTAGTTAAAAACAACAGCCTCATATCAGTAGATTTACTAGCATATAAAAGAACTCCTGCATGAGAAAATTCCGGCACACCGGTGGCAACGACATGACCCTGGAAATTGATACCGCTGTTAAGAACCAAAATAGTTATTTCATTTCATTGGGAGCCTCAAAAGAAGTAAAGTATTCTCTTGATTAATTTTTCGTAAAGAAGAGCCTTTGATTATGATAAAGAATAATTCTATTTAGCTTAATATGATTAACCGTCAGGACGTGTGTAAGCCAGGGATTACAAAATGTCTATTGCAAAGCAATGCCCAAGATTCTAGAAATGAACAGGAAACCGAAAACTCTGTGAACATTAAAAGTTTGTGTAAGTTTCGAATTTTCGGTGATACATATTACCACTCTATCTAAATATTCCTTCCCTTTACTAGCATGAGATAGTAGTGGAACTGTGTCAATTACATGAAATACGTATCTTCCTTTATCTCAGGCTAAGTAATAATATAGTTATTTTCAATTTTTATCCACGTTTTAAATAAAGCGTATCCTATACACATGTGGTGAAAATATAAGCTCTAAAGCAGCTGTTTTTACTGAATCAGACATTTGAATAAATGAATTATAAACATATAACTGAGGATACACGTTTATTATTATGCATCCCCTCCTTTTAATAAGAAATTATTAAATTAAATGCCCCTGACATCAAGCTTTCCAACTTTCATGCGGAGAATTGTTGTAGAAAATGTGCAATTGCTCAAGCTTAATTGTTCTAATTGGAAAGATAAATCTACTGATAAATGACACTATCTGTAAGAAAACAAAATCTTCTGTAGTCTTCTTCTTTACCTGATTACTCTCCCCTTATGCACGACTTACACTCCGTAGGACAAACCAGTGTCTAGGGTCAGACGCCTGTCGGGGAGCATGGACTGGACAGAGTGAACACCTAGAAGTGGGTGGTCAGTCAAGCACCAGGTATCATAGTGAAGAAGAGGAAATTATGAAACGCAGGCGAAATCGATTTTTAAAAAGGTGATAATGGAGCAATTGGTGGAATGAGAGGCGGGGGAAACCGGAGAACCCGGAGAAAAATTACATGTGTAAAGTACCGGGGAGATTTTATGTCTCAAAATGCAGCATTATTGCAGGAAAGAATATCGCTTCCTTACGAAGGCGAGAATTTAAAACTTGTGGTCTGTCATTCAACAATAATAATATTAGAGGAATATGTGCATCTTCGATGTAGCTGTTTGGCGTCACTAAGATAAAAAAAGCTAAACAATGGGTAGTTCACGTATATCTCAGCGCGTTTACTCTTGAGTTAATTGACCACAACTTCCGGCTTGACAGAGGAATCTCTGATGTAGCTCTTGATGAGCTATGGTTTGTACTTATATGGTACAAGCTTTTAGAATGATGTCTTAATCTAAGAACCTGTCTGATATATCTACTTTTTTATTTTAGTCAGAAGCCTTTGGATGTATCGGCTGCCGTCCAAGGAGCTTTGAATTTGCATTCCTTAGCAAACTAGACTAGAATTTTCATGATAACTGATTGACAGACGTCCACCGCTGTACAGTCCTGGTCAAAACAATTTAGGAATTCCAGTGAGGTAACATTCTACAGCTTCATCTTTTTAAAAATCTAATGCGGGCTTATTTTAACGTAGCTTCATTTGTGTTCTCTCTGATGTGTGTAAATGCAGCCTGTTTTCGCTTCTGTGAAAAACAAAGAAATGTGATGTACTGCTCACAGATGGCTCTCTGCTCTTGTATTAACTATTCTTACAAACCCTTATTGCAGTATCTTCATGTTGGTGGAGATAAACATTTGCAGAAATTATCTTATTGCTGATTTTCTTGTAGGTGCAAGGGGAACATGAGATTGCAGTTGGCTTGGAACTATGGTTATACATTTTGAAGCTTTGAAGTTCCGTTTTCTTTGTACGGTCAAGAGATAAAGTGAATAACGACCGTTTGAGAAAAGTTTACGTATTTCAAAACTCATACAAATAATAAGGAATATCTCTGAAATGGTTCACTCCACAAAATATGCAGCTGAACATTACTGATGAGTTTTAACGAGATCTACATTTTGTATATTAAGATATGTCTATCTGTTATACGGTTTTCCAGTTATGCAAAAGTCATCAAGAGTAAACAGCACTAGGACTAGGCTACAGCATACATAGGCCACAGCCAGGAAATTCAAAATATACATTTGATTTGCCATAAAAATATCTGGAACATATGGCATTTAATCCAGATCGTTAGAGGCATTTTTGAGAAAATGAAAATTTTCAGACATTTTCTATGTAAAGGGCAGTTTCCATGGGAATTTCGTGTGTGTGTGTGTGTGTGTGTGTGTGTGTGTGTGTGTGTGTGTGTGTGTGTGTGTGTGTGTGTGTGCGCGCGAACTCTTTTTATAAAATCGATTTTTTGGATTTAGAGGCATCAAAACATATACTTCCGCTTCCGGTGAAATCTGGACATGGAAGTTTTGGGTCGAATACAACACTTCCCCCAATCTCGACATCGAAGTTTTGGGTCGAATACAACACTTCCCCCAATTACTGTACCTAGTAGACAAAGTAAAAAGCTTTTTCCATACTTTTTCTTGTCTAAAATGTGGGTAGCTTTGCTTTTTATATACACTCCTAGAACAAAACTTGAATGTATATTTCCAAATATCAGATGATCTGTACACTGCACGAAAAGCGGCAAGAGGAGCTGGGGAGAGAAATCGATAGAGAATGGGGCAGAATACAAATAAATAGTAATAGCCTAACAGGTGTAAAAGGAGTAGGAGGGGGATAGAATGAGTTAGGGAGAAAGCGAATGGAAGGCTAAAGGTTGAGGCGAAAATTAACCCAATAACTGGAGTATACCTGCGGGTTCTTTTAGTTTGTCCAAGACATTTGTAATATTGAGGCAGTATAAACGCTGGATCTGAAGTAAAATAGAGAGCAAAGAAAGCTACTAAACTATTGAACAGAACTTCCGCGAAAGTGTGTGAGAAAACTTCGAAGGCTTTGTAGGGACCATCACGGCACACGCTTGGTTGAGGAGTACCGCTTTAAGAAACATTTTAACGAGTAGCAAATGGACCGCAGAATCTTCTCTCGTGGTAAAACTTTCTCTGTGGGAAACTTTTATGGCTTGTCATAAAATGCACACAAAAGTGGTGTCATTGCCATGAACTAAAACTGTTATCTGTGGGACGCAGGCGCAAAAAAGATAGTGAACGTTCAGCTTTTAGCTTCCTGTTGACAACTGTAAAGATCACAAGTGGCGACCTGGTGATCACTTGTAGTAGAAATGATGTACTTCCTGTTTCATGCACATTATCCTTGCACATAGTAACTACTCATGAAAAAACGTTAGTGCAACTTTGACACAGTTACAAGTCCATTGCTATTTTGCAGATAATTTGTAGAAGTTGAGAACTCCGTGATGTTCAAAGAAAACAATTTAATAAAATTTGCATGTATCGTAAAACTGAGTCTTATAAACACGCAACGCATATTGCTTATAAGCGTAGTAGGGTTTTCGGTACTCAAAAATACCAAAACTACACCGAAAACAAACTCCAGTTAATATTATTGCTCTTGTTATGTGTATTACTAATATTATTAATATTGTGACATAGGGTTCGATGGGCAGCGATGGTTCTGGAGTTGGGGTATGGCATGGCTGAGAGGTGTGGAAGGGGAGGTTGGCTGCCCCTTCGTTGAAGTTCCAGACACAGATGCCCATCACTTTCAGCATCCTAATGGTGTAGGTTAGCTTATTAATGATTAAATTACACTGTTTACATATAATTTTTGTAGCATTTAACGCCCGCTTTTACTGCTTACGGCAGTGCAGGCGGTGACACTGATGATACATGGAATGGATATGGAGCACCGGTGGAATGAGATGGGGGGGGGGGGGGGCGATCGGAGATCCCGGAGGAAACCCGCCCCAGCGCCGCTTCGTCCACCACAAATCCCACATCAAGATAATATATACTTTATAAATATAAGAATGGTATTTTAACCAAAATCGTTGATCATTTTTGAGAATATACACGGATAAAGTTGTGTTAACTTGTAAGTGGAGTTTAAGATGTCTTTTTCCCTTTTCTTCTCTATAAAATATTTCTGTCGTATTTTTGGAAGATGCTGAATTTAAAACTACGCTTGGTATGTACCAACTTTCCGGTTGTGAGTGCCATTCATACACAGACTTCTTTTTTCTTTCTATTTTTTTGCAGGGGATATCATTGAAACTCCAAATTTTGTTGTCGAATTGTTATACATAGTTTTCATGAAAAGAAAGCGGTGTTACAGCCTCATTTTTGGACAAAGAAGCTTTCCTGCAAGTTGTAGAAACCTCTTTAGCTCTTCCTTTCTAGCGTCTGCTGTGATTTCATCATATGTTTCTCTGTGCACTCGTTTATAGTGTCTTTTAACAGGTGTTTTTCTTACGTATTTCTCTTACCGTGGATGAGGCATTTGGCTGTATGGTTACCACTTTTAAAAACAAAGTTCCCACTATGGTTTAGGTAAATGAACTTTCGGTATTGTTTACTTTGTTTTGAGCAGATCGCCCCATTATTAGGTATTTGTATTGTAGGTACTCTTATATTTCACCGATAATCAAGCATCATCAATACAAGAGCTTAAACGAGGCAGTACGGTGCACGGTGCAAGGAACCCTCTCATCTCGGATTGCACCGGTGCGATTTGAAGCTTTGAGAGGCCCTGCTGTGCCTGCTACAGATATTGGCAGAAAAAGTAAATGTAAGCAGTACGTTACAGAACGAAACCGCCACGGTGCAACTACCCTTCATATCACTCTGCATTCTCTCTACCAAAATAGGTATATGGCAACTCTATATGCGCCTTTCAGTTTCGGTGAATAAAATTACACTACTTTCTCCCCCTAAGTTTCAGTGTACCTTTTTTAGTTTCACTGAGTAATGCTGGTGAATTGACAGTCAAGTTCATTGCTACACAAGCAAGGTAGAAAATTACGCTACTTGCATAGAAATAAACGGCAGAGCATTGGCCGTACAGAAACGTTGTTTGATGTAATCTTGTTCCTGGAAGCAGGTACACTGGTTATTAGGTTGTCCGATCAGCCTTGTGAGTTAATTAATTATTAGTCATGATTGAATGACTCCGTGACAAGCTTGAACTGCCGCAATCGATGTGCGCGCCACAGCCTGCATTTCGGTGCGTTGAAATTTTACTAATGTGGATCTCCTTTGCTTGATTCAAAAGATATTCCCTTTGGTGTTCCGCACTCTGGCAATGTTAACAAACTCTTTCTAAAACGCAAAATGTGCGCTTCAGTGCATAGCTTTCTAGTATTTTTCACTTGCAAAATGTTTGCAGCTATATGAATTTGTAGTTGCTACGTGTGCAACATTCATTTGTTTCCACACTTTCCAATATTGACAGTTAGATGGCCTCTGAGTTATTGACTATCCGGATGGGAGCAAAAAAAGCCACAACTGCATTGCTGTCCGTTTTGAGAATAGTTAATTTTTGGCGCTCTTTTTGCACACAGTGCCTGTATGTTATTAAAATATTATCCCGTACTGCAGTTGGTTTATTGACTTACCATTCTGAAACAAGGTAACAATATTAATGGTAAATATTAAGCGAATAAAAGTTTTATATTATTTGCAGAAACTTTCATGGTATAAAGAATTGGTCTGATTATATTTTGTGATCCTCTCAGTGATGTAAAGTAGGTGCAAAAGTTCATTGAGAATTTGTTGGTAGTGAAACAAAATGTTATATTTTTTGAAATACCTAATTAAAGGTTATTATAGAAAATGTCACTGTATCCTTTTGCTTTATTCATCGACGGTTTAGCTCGTAAATCACACTGCGAGGGGTTTTCTGTAGCTATTTTGTTAACTTATCGTGTGTATCATATGGGCACTCTCATTTGCATATTCTGAGTATCAGTATAAAATTATTGTGATAAAATTATTATATATTTCGAAGTAAAAGTTTTTCCGGACGTTTTGGCCGTGGTCGAAAAATAGGAACTGCTTCTGACATTTCGCTCAAAACTGTTTTGGATCATCTCAGGACATGAGCAGTACCAAAGAAGTGAGTAATAAACAGATGTTCATCGTATAAGATTTGAAAGTGCTTTCGTAAATCAAACGCAACGTACATGTAACCAACCCGCCACTGCAACACAACGTACGTCCGAGTGTTAGATGGGCAGAGTCCGCATATAGTGGAAGGAAGTAAATCCAACCTCTCCTCTTTCGTAAAAGTTAGACTTTGCCACTATATGAACCAATTAATTTGACGTTTTCCATTTGGGTATCAACTCGTAGCAAAAATATTTTGAAAATAAAATTTATATATGCTACAAGATTTTATCGTTTTCGTTTAATTGTTTTGGTTTATAATTGCTTTTCTAGGTTATTCTGTAAATCGTTTTAATTTAAAGTTTCATCTGTTCCACTGTCTGATAAAATTCAAATGTGATACTGAACATCTATAACTGTAAATCTATCTTTAAAGTGTAAATGCTTTACAAATGCAATTTATGGGTACTATGTTATTTGATTTATGTGAATTCTGTAGCAGTTTACACACTCTAGGTAGGGCTTTACAATGTTTATTTTTAAAGGTAAATTATTATATCAGCATGACTTCTATTAAATAATCTCTGTACCATTTACAACTAATCACTTCAGATTGAATATGCATCTTGTATTTGAAGTTAGCTAAAATCTATATAAATAGTTAAACTGCTTTTCAGTATAAATCCCCAGAGCTTGTGGTGCACCATTTAAAGGAATTCGTGCAACCACTGGCTGAACACTAAAGACAAGGTACCACGTAATTAAGTATATAATTAACTTGAAACGGCTACATTGCTTAACAATAAACTGAGCATACAATCATTATCATTTTGTATCCATTTTTAATGGGTAAGCACAATAATCAAAGTTGTAAGGCTTTCACGGCCGGTGTCAATACTAGATCACGGCCCACAAGCTCGGTTTATGCTGTTTCAAGCACAATAATGTCAAATATGACGATATCTTTGTGTGCTAATTAGCTGGTTACTGCTATTACCATGTCACATGGCATCACCTGAATTAGCCTCGCTTTAACTTTCCGTTTCTCACAATCACCACCGGGTTCGACGATGAAAGAATTTGGATATACTTATGCCCAGACAATGTTGAGAGAAGGAAATATTGACTAAGCTGAGAATCGAACCTGGTGCCTCACTTTTATCGGGAGCTCGGAATGCTTGCCCACTCGGAGGGAACTCTTCTGTCTATGCTTTGTGGCTGAACACTCCGCCGGGGTCTTCGCCAATAGAGGTCATGTGACACACACACACCTTATGTTCGCGGCTACGTCACCATGCTGCTTCACAACAGCAATAATCTATCGGCTGCGATAGCCACAAGTTGTTTTGTGTCTGTGGCGTAGTGTCTAGAGATCATCTAAGAGAGAGCAGCAATGCTGGGCTCAATTTATACCTACACAAATAGTCAAATACAAGTTCAACTCCGACTCCCTTGAGATAAATTGTTGGGTTCTTGTTACATTGTTATTATTATGATTATTATCATTATCATCATAATTATAATTATTGTTATTGTTATTATCATCATAATCATCATCATTATCATTGTCATCAACAGTATCATTATAATCACCATTATCATTATCTTTATCAATATAATTATTATTATTATTATTATTATTATTATTATTATTATTATTATTATTATTATTATTATTATTATTATTATTATTATTATTATTATTATTATTATTATTATTATTATTATTGGCGGTGGCGATTTTATATTTTCTTGCACCGAGAAAGCGAAACCAATAGAACTTTTTATCTCTTTTATTTTTTGTAATTAAGATATTAGTGATATGCGGATTCTAAAGTTCTAATTTCTTCAGGGTTTGGAAAGCTTTTACTTTATGAAATAGATTTTCACAGATACATTCGTTTTATCTTTAAAGAATATAATTTACATTTCAAAACTAAACAAAATTAAGTGCACCAGTCGAGTATCTTGGCGTGCTGCACCTTCGGTATAGAGCAATGTTACCTACCCTTAAGAATCCTTCCCCCCTATACAAATCCATCCCTCCTCAGATCCATAGGTTCGTCTGCTTCCCAACGGGGGGCGTGTGATCCCATAGGCGCTCGCTTGAAGTCCTACGGGGTGTAAGTCGTGAGAATAATCAGGTAAGAAAGAAAAAACGTGACAATGTTAATAAGCAAGTAGAAAGCCTTTATACTTGATACGAACATATAAGTAAGCAGTAAGGTTGTTGGCATAAATAAATAATAATTACTTCTATATGTTTAGGAATTATAGAACAAAATGTCGGTGAAGAAGAACCTTTCGTTGAGAATGCCATGGAGTAAATAACCCTCATGTAATAACGTTTTGTTTGATTTCTGTTTTACTTATGTGTGTTATCAACTTCGATAGCAGAGAATAAGTGTATAAAGAGAGAAAATAGTGAGGTGAACCGATATTTTTAAATGATGAACTAATAAAATTGTTTTTCTCAATTATCGTCAATTTAAATTCAAAACGCTGTTGTCATTTATGGAAATACGGCGAGAATTCACACGATTTTTGCACAATAATTTAGGAAAAAAATTTTCCATTGAATATAATGAATTCTAGTACAATGAATACAGATAGCAGATTTTGTGTTGTATAATCAGTACTTTTTTCAATAACCAATACTGTCTCATAAGTAAGGTCATTTTTTTAACAAAAACAATTATTTGTAATGTGTTCTGATAAGCAATTAACTAATCTTCAAAGTACAGACCATTAGATTCTATGGTCTTGAGCCATCTTTGAACGAGATTTATTATCCCACGATTGTACCAGTCTCTGGTTTTTGATGCGAAGAATTCCGTGAGACCCACTTGCACTACTTCACTGATATCAGCATTTATTCTACGTAGAAAATTGACCATGGATCGAAAAAGATGATAATCTAATGGTACGAAATCAGGGCTGTATGCCGGGTGTGGTAGCAGTTCGATTCCTCCCAATTCCTGAATTTGTTCCATGGTTGTTTGTGCAGTGTGGGGGCCTTGCATAGTCCTTTTGCAATAGAAGTCTATTTCAGTTAAATGATGCTGAATATTTCCGACTCAAAATTTCATGAACTCGTTCCAGTTGTTGAGAATAAAGATCCGCATCAATCGCCGCTCGTTTGGAACAAACTCCCAGTGAATCACACCTTGAAAATTCCGCCAGACACACATTACTTTGGGGCCGAACAGATTTTTCTTTTTAACGATGACTTTTGCAGGTTGGTGGAGACCAAACCACTGTTTCGAGGCATCAGGGGTTAAGTAATATATCCATTTTTCATCACAAGTGACAATTCTCCTGACAAATCTATCATCCATGGGATTGCGGATAAACTGACGACAGACTCTACGCTGAGCCTGTTCAGGTATCAGTTCATTAGGTACAGATTTACACCTTCTGTATGATTCTCCAAGTGTCTTAATGTGGCGATATATGGTATCTTTTGATGCACCAAGTTCTTCTGAAAGCCTACGGTTACTTTTTTGCGGATTTTCTCGCAAAACTTGGCGTGTATCCTCAGTATTCTATACTTTAGGTCTTCCAGAACGTGATAAATCTTCAGTGTTTTCGTCTCCATTGTTGAAACGTTGGAACCATCGTTGTGCCACACGTTCAATAACATCTTCTCCCACTTCACATATTCTTCCAGCTGCGGCAGTGGCTTTATAATCTCGTTTCCAGTGGTGCTTTAGAAGGACTCTTAAGTTCAATCATTGTTATCCCCATTTTGTGATTGTTTACCAATAACTGAAGACTGATACATGCTCGCAATGTACGCAACACTAGCCATGGCATCCTGTAAATAGCATAGCCAAACCAACGAAACCCAATAAATTTTCCAAAACACCAAAATAAAAAAAAGACCCGACATTACTTATGAGACAACCTAATATTTAGGCGTAGAGTTGGTGGTGACAAGCGAATCGCCCCAACCGTATGAAGGTACGGTTTGCATCAAAGATACTGGGAGGGCAAGAAAGTTTCGAACGTGCTGCGCCGTGTTTTGCCTGTCCGCAGATACTTTAACTGCCCACCGCCGTTGTCCATACATTTTTGGCACCTCTTTAGAATACTATCACTCGTCGAGCTACGGCGAGTGATGGTTAGTTTCCTGAAGAGGTGCCAAAAAGGTATGGACAACGACGGTGGCCAATTCGAGCATCTCCTTTCGTATAGTTGGTAACTGAAGCCTTTAAAATTATTTTTCAAAAGTTGCATGGTTTCATCCGCCCCTTCCGGTATATCAGTAGAGCAATATGTCTAGAATATCTATGAGAAGGACTGCATTATTTGATCAAGTTTATATTATAAATAATGTTATAATTTTGTCCTACGGTAAATTCTCAATTCTTTTTCTTCTTCGGGGATTTAAAAGCCTGGTCTGATTATACGGAATTCTACGTAGATCAAGACATCGAGTCCCTGTATCTTGATGGCCAATGATGACACCTAAATATTTATTTGAAATTATATCTTTTAATCGCTAAACTAATTGTTATTTTAATGTAGGGCTTCAAAGGACTTCAGAACAAAAGTGATAAAGGGAAGGAACTTGTTGGCGGTGAATAAACGAGAGAAAATTTAAGTAGAGCAATAAGCCTAAGTTTATAACTGATACAGTAATTGCGCCCATTGCACAATCTACTTTCTTGGGTTTTGGAAGAAGCCCCATGAGGTGACCTAGGCAATTTCACTTGCCTTGCCACAGAGTAGATCCTCTTATACCAGACATTCCCCTCTCAAGCAAGATTTGGCTTATCTCTTACACACCATCTTCCACTTTCTTTTTGCTCCCTTAGCTCCTAACGACGTTAACCTTTTTCATTACCCCTTCCACCTCCTTGTGATAACCGACCGCTGTTGATATAAATTAAATCTCTAAGACATTCCTTAAGCTCATTGACGCGTGTACTTGGTAGCTTTACCTTGTTATAGCACTAACGTGACAAAACACTATCGCGCTGGCATCTGCCTCGTTGTGTTTGGATTTATTAGTACAAGTAGTTTCTCCCGGAATCTTCTTGTAGCTCCTAAAACCAGTGATTTCTCTGCCACCGTTTCTAAACGCATTACATTGAAACCATGGTGTCATTACTTTGTTTTTTCTTGTTCCTTGGGTGCAGCCCGTCTAAAATGCCAAAGCTTTTAAGAAGATTATAAAATAAGAACTTTATCAGTCATACCTCCGCGAAGTCTATTAATAATATATAGCTTTATAAGTAGTTTCTGCTTGCTTTAGTGACAAATCGTTGTCAGTTACATTTGATGCCTGCTCGAGAGCTACTTCAATTTACGTGAATTGAACAACTGACAATAGATGCCATATATTGCTGATTATATAACAAAATAATAGGAAATGGCAGGAAAAGCATAATGAAGGTTTAAAACAAAATTAAATTTGTATTTGTAAATGCACATTATGTTAGTGCTGTTAGTGCTATAATTACAGGGAAGATCTGAATTTGTTTCTTAATTTTCGCTGCTTTGTTTTCCTTTGTTTTTTGTTTTTCCCCCCATATTGCTTGTATATCATGTATATTTTATGCTATAGTGTACTATTCCACTGACATGTTCAATATTCAAGGGCTTTTATGGCTAATTGTGAACTCACTGAACGCAATCCAATCTATTCTAATTCTAATTAAATTTAGAAGTCTCTTTATTTCCTAATAAGTTCTATTCTTTAAACAGAAAATTTATTTGCAATGGCTGTTGCAACTTGTAACATGCACTTTTCTCATGTTTTGTGAAGGATAATATGGTTTTCTTAGCAAAAAACATAAAAGAGAAGATTTTCACAGTATAAAGATTGCTCATTAATATGAGAAAATCGATTTCATTTATGGATATTACCCCACATACTTAAATTACGACAATCCTTGAAAATAATGTATTTTATAATCTTGAATCATAGAGAATATGTGACTGAAAGATAACAAGTTAACTAAGTTAATAAAATATGAGGAATGGTACTGGCAAGAAGAACTTAGGTAGTCAGTAAATTTGATTACACTGCACAACACTGAAATTTACACCTGACCAAAAATAGGCGATTCTAATATATTTTTAAGCCCGAATTTCAGAACTGAAATCCGTTTTGTGATATCGCCTAATGTTTTTTAGATATTGCCCTTTTTGTGATTTGCGAAAATCCGCTGCGCTGCTGTCATCGCTGCAACCTTTATCGGCCGGCGCGCGCTCTCAACACCTGTTGTCATTCAAGGCTGGTAAGATTTTAATGCAGGCGAGGTAAGTTCAGCATTTTGACAAGGGGCTTAAAATATGACTTCTTTGAAAGGTCTTAAGAGGGACAGCAGACGGCATCTATCCATGAAGATACCGGAGCAATAATGGCAAAACTCTGCAAGAATGGCATAATGCTGTTTGCCTTCGCCGAACATCACTTTTTGCGCTAAACACAAACCTTTTAACTACACAACCACTCTCTACCATCTTTAGATGAAAGATGACTATTCTTCACCCCCACCCTCCTCATCCTCTATGGCTAGAATAATTTCTTATAATAATTTCTTATAATTTCTTATACCATGTTCTCTACTGCGCGTCAAAAAGCCGCGTGTCATATCTGGAACGAGCAATAGTTGTATACAATCATCTGTCTCAGCACAGTGCAGTGAATGTTGTGTTCTTTGAAATGATACGTTTTTACGAACTATGTTGAAAGAGTGTTAAGTATGAAGCATTAATTAACAAGGACAAAATTTTCCTACCACCTCATCACATTAAGTGAGGCTTAATCAAACATTTTGTAAGTGTGTAGAAATATACAAATACCTTTTTATTAATTAAAGTATTAATTTTAATGTAGTGACTTCCTAGAACATTTTAAGATTTAGCAACTTTTAACTAAGACTAATTGACACTGATATTGAGTCACTGGCGTGCACAAACAGGGACGGTAGAAACTGTTTACATAGCGGATTCCTCCAGCTCACCTTCTTCTGGTAGGCAGGTAGTACTTTCATGATAGGGAAATAATTGTTTAATTCATACGATGCATATTTGTCTATTAAATTCAGTTGTTGATCACTTAAACCCACTTTATTTATCATTAAACGCTATGTGCCATAGTCTTAAGTAACTCCTTTGAAGCCAACTGCTCTGCATTTGTCAGGATAGAAAAGTTTTCAAATGCAATGTTTTATTGTCTTCCTTTCATTCTATTTCTATAAATTGTTTGTTACTTTGCATTTTGATAACGTTTTCTACCTTTTAGCGCTCTCACGAAAGCTTATTGTTCTATCTACTTCATATTAATCGAGATAAGGCTTAACAATTATACAATATTACACAAAATTCCTTCCGAATGAAGACTACACAGTTTATTCTGAGGAAATTCAAGATACTCATTTTATTTTTCTTGTAAAACATTTGAATGAATAGCATTCTCATCAAAACTGTTAGAACTTGAAGCCGCATTCACCGGTCGTCGATGCAACAGTTTTGAAGTCGAATTAGCGTTTTGTAGGTCACACGTTGATAAGACAGTAGGAGGCAACAATGCTTCACGATACCTAACAATGTCTCAATGTCCTTTGTTGGTCTAGCACTGAGATCCCTCTCCTTGGGTTTTCTTGGGTTTTGTGTAGAAGGGATGTCACTAATTATGGTGATAAAGATAAATGTGTCCAATCTGTTCGGTATTTCACTGAGAGGTTTGCCGACTAATGTCGATTATAAAACAATTCTCCAGCCAAAAAAACTGTTCGTATTTGCACACCTAAAATATCCTTAACTGTGATATAACTTTGTATCCGTTGGCTTTAATGTATTCCACGCCTAAGAATTACGATGCGTTCACTTCGAGTAATCTGCTAAACGTGTGAACTTTTTTGAACTAAACAGTTACACTACCAAAGCAGTTACAACTCTATTCAGATTTTTAAACTCGCGAGACTACCCCATTTTTTACGTTAGTTTTCTCTGCTCATTCTTCATTGATAATTATTATTCTATTATATTTTAAAATTCTTTTTAAATTATTAATTTTCTGAAGATATAGTGTCTGTATCAAATAATTTTTAAGAAAATAAAATATTTCGAAAATTGTTCCATGGAATGGGTAGTTAGGGGTTTTGGAAAGTTCTTTAGTATCTTCGTATCGCACCTTTGTAAGATGCATTGCGTTTACTACTTTTTCCTACTTTTTGAGTTTAGCTATTCCCAAACACAAACGCAAAAATCAACCAGTTAATATTACAGTACAAACTCATATACTTTTACAAAAAAAGAAACAAGCAAACCCCCCTTAGCTCAATAGTTAGAGTACATGGCTGCTGTGCAAGGGATCCCGGGTTCGATTCCTGGCTGGAGAGTTGAATTTTTTTTCTAACCAGATTATTCCTTATCCTCGCCACAATCTGGAAGTATGAATGAAAGTAGGAATGTATGTGTGAATTTGACCTATAAAAACCCTAAAAGCCCCAAACCTAATGTTTGACGAGTAATATCCTGCCGAATGGTAATGTTTCACAGGAGAGGCCATTGATATGGCCATTGAAGTTAACCCTTTCAGTCCCGGTGTCCATTATAATGGACATAGGCATTTTTTGCCTACTTGTAATACTTTTAACGGTTTTTTCTGCTATATTCTTGTTATACTGTTCATCACCAATAAACCTATGTAAAATCATGTTCTGAATTGTACAAAATTATTTATTTTTTACAATTTACATTGTAGTATTTTTTTTTTTAAAGAAAAGAAGCACATTTGACTGCGGTTGCCGAGACTCGAACTCACGATCTCAGGCTTTGAGTGCATGGCCAGTGCACTACGTGTTGCCTTAACGATCATGGCTATCCGAGCCAGCAAGCTGAAGGTGTCCCAGACCGCCTAATCTAAACCGGTTTCGAATTAGAGGAAGAACGGCATAAGTAGCAAAATAATTCGGGTCTGAAAGGGTTAAAGGCAGGATATAAATGGAACAATTAAGAAATCGAAATTAAATGTAAATAAACCTCTTATACTATGTGCAAATATTTCGTAAAATTAAGGATAAA
The DNA here is from genome assembly GCA_030765045.1 of Tenodera sinensis. Classification (NCBI taxonomy): domain Eukaryota; kingdom Metazoa; phylum Arthropoda; class Insecta; order Mantodea; family Mantidae; genus Tenodera; species Tenodera sinensis. Next base: position 72,943,600 of record CM060971.1, read on the forward strand.
AATAACAGAAAATACAGGACATACACAGTAAAAGAACTAGAAACCAAACTATTTATATTCAACATATACTGAGATTTTTCTAAAAATATTTCCTATATACGTAACAGTGAAACTAAGAATCATTTAGATAAAAATCTGATGTGTTGCACTTGCATAACTTGTTCCACTCTTGTAACAACAATTCTTAAAAACTCTTATTCTTTTATCTTTATCTTATGACCCCACCAATGACGCCTGTAGTGGGCAGAAGTGTGGACGCAGCGGCTGGGCTAAGATTTAGTCTATCTCTTACGCTTTGCCAGTTACGCAAATGGCATCAAGAGTAAACATGTCTACATAGGCAATAGCCAGAACATTTAAAATAGTCCTTTGATGTCTATCAAAATCGTTAGCCATTTTTGAAAAAAAAAATATATTTTCGAAAAGTTTTCCATATGTAGGATAGTTTAGGGCGGAGGAATTTTCGTAAAAATCTTCATATCACATCCTTGAAAGATATTAAACTTAAATGCCTACTTTCGTTTTTAACCGACTTTTCGTTTTTGAGTTACGCTGTCCACAGACAGACAGACAGACAGATGTCGAGACAGACAGACAGACTGAAAGACAACCATACGCACACGCACATGCACACACCTTTTCCTGAAAATGCTTTTTTTAATTTTTTTTTTTAATTTTAATTTTTTTTGGGGGGGCGGGGGGAGAATCAGTGAGCCTCAAAACATATTTCTGGTGTAATTTCGACAACGGAGTTTCGGTGGATTATAGTACTATATACATAGTAGGGAAAGTAAAAATGGACATCGATTTGCCATAAATGCTTGATAGCGACCTATCTAAGGGGAGGATATTCATGTTATACATCGCATGGTTTGTGCAAAAGGCCTCTAAAAGTTTATCTGAATCATTTTAAAAGGTTGTTTTTCAACAGATTTCCCGGATGTGTTACAAAGCAAAGAATGAAGTAAGTGAAGATGTAGCTTCAACTTCAAATTGCAAGCTATGATAACATCTTGAGTTCATCGGACAAATCTTTGAGGCTCCCTGTAAAGACAAAAGAAAAGCACTTCGCGCTGTAGAGTGCCATTATCTCAGTACGGTGTTTAAAGTTCTCCTTATTTAGTTGTGCGCCTTAGCTCGTTAATCTCTTTACCCTTCAAGGGAAATATTAGGCAAGGATCGTGGAGTGCTAAAGGACCTTTATCTTAGCAGACGCTGTCTTCTTTGACGATAGCATAGCGGTCTCTTCTGCCATCTCGCCTTCTTGATGTAATTTGGGCTGAATTAGATTTTATGTGAAGAACTTAAAAGAAATAACACAAGGACCTATCCAACTCACAACAAGATGATGGCTTTGGGGAAACACAGACGGTATTTAGTTCTATGAAGCGCGCAGTCTGTCATAAAGAAAAGCGGGATAAATCAACTTTCTCTCAAGCGATATACAGTATCAACAATAAAATGTAAGCAGTAAATAAATTCAAAAGCAAGGACATTGACATATTTTTACTTTGTGTTCCCTACCTACCTAAATGCATATGAGGAAGTATTCTATTCCAACCATAAATTCGATATCGAGATTTCATCGGAAGTGTATGTTTTGATGCTCCTGAATTAAGATTAAAGTTTCACCTGTGTGTGTGTGTGTGTGTGTGTGTGTGTGTGTGTGTGTGTGTGTGTGTGTATTTGTGTGTGTGTGAGAGAGAGAGAGAGAGAGAGAGAGAGAGAGAGAGAGAGAGAGAGAGAGAGAGAGAGAGAGAGAGAACAGCATTACTGCAGCGCATTAAGTATGGCAAACTTGGTATTCAAGGTATTCCAATCTCTTCCAAATATTAGGGATTAAAACAAAATCGGTTTTCCAAACTATCTTTCTCCGACCTTTTTGAGTTTCTCATGAATCAATAATGATTTCGACTAAAATATATATATATTTTACATGTCTAGACGACAAAAATATAATCAAGTGTAACATACCTCGAGTTGTCATCTAAAAATACCATGGATTGCACGTCCTCTGAACATAACTTACCCAATCAGACACCAAAAGACCTGAAACCACAAAAATACAAAAGACCAATGTTGTCTACCTGTAGTGACTCAATGTCCATAAATGACGAAGTTAGTGAACAACGCTATCCAAACCCTGAATATAACCAACCCTCATGAAGAGCCTATAAAAACCAACCATTCTGTTAAGAAACCAAAAACAGACGATCAAAATACTGAATTCAGTGCCAAGGTGATACCTATAAAAATACTAGAAAACTATATGGATGCCTTTCCCTTAAGCTACTTACGGATTCTCAGTTTATTTGAAAACCCTGTGGGTGTAAATGAGATAACAATTATTGCTGTCAGCTATACCGACGACCTAGAAGATTTAGCACAGCCACTGCGAATACTACACCCATTTTATACCAACAAAGTAATTGAGACCAGAAGTACCCGTATCGTTTAGAAACTACTAAATTTCTCTCGACAAAACAAAGAAATGACAAAACTATTTTTCCCCTGAGTCGTCAAAGTGTTTACCATTCAGCATTCTTAACATGAAGTCTACACTAATACAATGGAATAGTAATGGATTCCGACCGAAATTTTAATACTTGCAACTTTCTATTAATAAACAACAACCTGAACTGTTATGTGTACAGAAAACTAATTTTCGAGAAAATTCCGTCTATAAATTAAAGCAGTTCAAAGTATATCCCAAAAATAGAATGAATGCCAGTCATACTAGCGGAGGAGTAGCAGTGGCGGCTCGCAGTCAAAATTTTAGGGTAGGCAAAGTGTAACAGTAACAACAACAATAACAATAATAATAATAATAATAATAATAATAATAATAATAATAATAATAATAATAATAATAATAATAATAATAATAATAATAATAAACCCCGTTTATCCGAAATATAGGGGGCGAAGTCATTGCGGATAACGCAAACAATATATTGTTTGGTTGTTTAATAAGAGCAGAGTGAATGAGCGTGACTTACGGACGAATTACCGCCAAAACTAAAATCACGAGTGTCGGCAGACTTTTTCCAGGGGGGGGGGGCCCACATGTTGGAAATTTGCAATCATATAATATTAAATCATTATTTTACTGTCAAAATTTATAGTATTTGTTGCAGATAACCGTATTATTTTGTGCTAAACAAAAATTGTTCTTTACATCAAAATTAAAATAATAGTTTAAAAGTCAGTAACTGACTGCACATTAAGTTCACCAACTTCCAAGGGGGGCCGTGGCCCCCCTTGCCCCCGTTTCGCGACGCCTATGACTAAAATAGATTAAGAAATTGAAAAATTGTCTGACTGCAGCTTTGTGTTAAATAGCTAAAACACTCCTCTTTTCATTGTCAGTGCGCCGCGAAAGCGAAATTTGTAATAGTTCACTAAATAAGTCGGTCATACTGGTATTACACAGAGATAACGACAGATTCAGATCTCTGATATCTTCGTTCGTGGAGTATGGCTGTTCGGAAAATGTCGCATAAATTCGGATTTGGGCAGGCAAGTGCTCCGACTGCTGGCAGACGCGTCTACGCATGCTCGGAGTGCATATACAGGCCGAATGTTTCCTTATCCCTGTTCAAGGGCCTCGTACTGAGGAAATGGGGCCGGGCAGGCAGAGGTTAAGCTTGCTGGCTCTCCACTACCCAGGTTCCATGCGTATCATTTCTGCCGCGCGTTTCAAACACGCAGCGCAGTTTTGATGAATCGGAATTGAGATTAAAGGATTTGACCATGCGCTGGTCATTATAACCGAGAAAACTTTTCTTGAACTGTAATTTAGGGGAAAATGACGCTTCAAATGATAAAATGCAGAATCATAGTTAAACATTATTTGTTGATGTATTACGATAGGGTAGGCAATGCCTACCCTGCCTACCCTGAGGAGCCGCGCCTGAGGAGTAGCAATTTACGCGAAAAGTGATTTGTATCACAGGGAAGTACCTCCAATACTGCATCAGAAGCAGTAACAGTTTCAGTAAGTCTACCATCAGCTGTTTGTATTTGCAATAGCTATCTTCCGAATAGTGCCACACCTGCCAACTACCTAAAACGGGACCAATCGTCAATCTGTCAACATTGTAAGTACAACTGACTCCAATGTTAAATGTCATGATATATTCTAGTTCCAGTGTTAAATTTACAAAATTTGTAAAGTCGCGCGTTGACCAAGTTAAAGCAACTTTAAAAAGGGTCAGAATAAAAGAAAAGAAGAAAAAAGATAAACCGATGCAGACACTTCGTTCTTGCTGTGTATACACTACCTGTGAAGGTTAGTAGAATGGCTCCCGAAGCTGCGCGGATGACATTAATGGAAGTGAGTGTACAAAGCCCCCTGTACAGTTGTGGTGAAGTGAAAGTGGAACATTTAAGCGGATATGAGAGGTATCTGGTAAGTTTTGTCTCCGTGCACTTCTGTTTCTCCTTTGATCCTGTGTATAAAAACTGTGTGTTCATTGTGCTGATCCACCAACTGCTTTATTTAGTTCATATATCCAGTCCAGTAATCTAATTGGTGACCCCTAACATGGTTAAAGCTCAAGTGACCACGACATGAAAGTTTAACTGTGTTTTGCTTATTTCTGTTCAAGCACTCAAACGCACCCTGTGCTTATACCCCTGTCACTAATGATACGAATTGCATGTTTGGCTAGGTGATCAGGAAATAAGCAAACTACCGGAAGAGCTGCGTTGTGTTTCACCTGTCCGCATCCTCGGGGCTCGTTGCCCTTTGTCGTTCATAGACAAGCACGTATGAAACCTTACATCATTTTTAAAACTTATTTGAAAGGCTTTCCTGACCAAGTTTATGAAAGAAAATGCTGAAAATTATCACCGTCGTCCATACATTTTTAGCACCTCTTTACGAAATTATCCATCACTCACCGTAGTTCACGTTTAGAAATGCTAGCAATTTCCTGTGGGATATTTTGTTTTAATTCTTCCTGGGTGTGTGGATTTCTCTTGTATACTGTACGTTTTAAGTTACTCCAGAGATAGAAATCACTTATTGGAACTATAAGAAACCTTTCTCCTCATGAAGGGGTACTTCATGAACAATACTTGGTTCTGAGTTATAGGGCCAATTTTCTCCGAGTCAACAGTTAACGGCCGAACATACGTGAATACAAATTTTCTCTCTTTTTTTAGAAAATTAACAGACAGGGAGCGTGATTTTGCCTTTTCTCAACAAGAGACTGCAACAGTTCATACTGCCAATCTTTCAATGGGAATAATTAAAAATGTATTTAAAACAGAATTATTAGTAGAGATTTGTGAACCCCTCGGTCCCCTGATCTAATCCCCTACGACTTCTATCTCTGGTGTAAAAGACAAACCCCACAACAAAATATCCGCCAGGAAATTGCCAGCATTTCTCAAGATGAACTACGGCGAGTGATGGATAGTTTCCTAAAGAGGTGCCAAAAATGTATGGACAATGACGGTGGCTGGTTTCAGCATCTCCTTTCATCAAGTTGGTAAGTAAAGCCTTTAAACGTAGTTTTAAAAATATTGTATGGTTTCATCCGTGCCTTTCTATGATAGGAGCAGACGGCAACGAACATTGAGGAAGCGGACAGGCAAAACACCACGCAGTCCTTTTGGAGACTTTGCTCTCCCGGTATAAGGTAATCGACATCCATCTTCATTAATTTAAGGACTACCTTGAGATTGAATTCAGCACGAATCTGCTCCTGTTATTTTCCTTATTCTGCCTAAAGGTCAGTGAGTGAAGGACAAACATTTGACATTTCTGTTTTGATTCCTGCGTAGACCATGCCATGACTTGCTCAGAATTCCTTTCCTTGACTCTTTGCAAAAGTTCCCTGATCCGCATTTTCGTCGTGCCTTAAAGCATTTGCTATTCCAGTACAGAGAGAGAGCCAGTTCCACCTGATGGGTCTTTCTCAAGGCCATCCATTACATCGCAAGGTCATTGCTTCAACCGCACCTCCTCCAGGTTCCGTTCCATTTTTGGTCACGGTGTTGGGCAATAGTTTTCCCCTATCATTCCCTCATCTCAACTCGTCTAAGCAACCTTCCCATGTATCATTTACAGCAGTGCCTCGTTCTCGTCATCGCCGTCATTATTTTGTTTTATGTTTCCCTTTAATTCTCTCCTTTTAAGGCTGTCTCATGAAGTGCGGACGTGAGGCATTTACCGCATTCTAGATTAGCAAACTGGTTCACCGTTATGGCTCACATATTAGTTTGATTTATTACCTGCTGTATTGCGGAGAAATTGAATAATTTGGTAAAGTAAAATTACTTCTTCCATAAAACATTTAGAAGAGAGCTTTGGCAGCCTTACTTAAAGCAAATTACATGTTTTAAACAACTCCTCTACCCGTGTTTTGAACAGCTTAGTAGTTCAAACATCATAAAAGGAGAGGTTGGGAGATATTAGGAGAATGATCACCGAAAACTCGCAAAACCTTATTACACTTTTTCTCATCCTATTTTAATCTCAACATTTTGCTGATTTGGTATTTAAAAGCTATTAAGCTGTCACCTTACATTAACGCTATCAAACGTGGTGCCTATGTGGAAACTAACTAAGAGTTTCATTAACATCTTATGTCGTCTGCCATGCCAAGAGAATTAATGACCTACGATTTGTGCGTCACCTTTGAGGCACAATTTCGTTCTTCAGTGTATATGCTACGATGATGAACTACGAGATCTACGAATCTGTGTCTCAGGTATTTGTGGGCAGGCGTGAGGTAAACAACATTAAGGGGAGTTAGGGGTGACATTTGGCCCATTTGGTAAAAAAAGTTGATTTTTAGATTTTTATGTTGAAAAATTGTTCAATGTTTTGTCTGTTAAAAAGTGCAATGGTTTTGATGCCAGCGCCACTTTTAAAGATCTGGCGGCCATTTTTAAATAGTGGTGCATAGTGATTAAATGGCTGGTGTTTAGGCGTACGCATCCACCGAGACTGAATATCGACGGATCAGAAACTCAATCATGTAAATTATCCTTAATCTGCATCCACAAAATCACAAGTTGTCTCCAGAAGTGGTAACTAAAATTCTATTTCCGGATCAGCGACTTGGTTCTGACCAGCTGCTAGAACGCTATGCCAAGGGTACGACACAGAGCTCGAATGTATCTCTTCACAATGTTGTGGGAGCTATTTGTCCAAAATAGGTGTGTGTCTAGGAATAAACTTGAACTTGCAGTACTGAAAACTGTCATGGAGTTTAATATGGGATGTGTGAAGTCAATTCAAGTGTTGAATAGTCTTAGGAATGAAAACATTTCAGTTGGAACAATATGTATTTGTCAGAAGTGCAATGCTAGAAGATGTATTCAGAGTAGAAAATGCAGTGCCAGGAAACAAACACACACAAGGAGAGCCCATGAATTGCAGAAATTGTCAGCGTAAGAGAGGATAAGAGATCAGAAAGTGAAACCTATGCTGCAACACACCTCTGATGGGTTTAGAACGTTTTAAAAGTTTAATGCTGTTTTCCTCAGTTTCTTTTTTCTCAGCATTTTCACGCATCTGAAAAACTCCTTGCGACAGAGTTCTTAAGGGATTCTTTTGAAAATTTCAGGATGTGTTCTTATTAATATAAGGCTCCAAAATTGCTCTGGGTCAATCAGTCAAGTAATATTGAACTTATTCACGTTCAAATGCCGATGGAAAGTTAAAAAAACGTGAAATCTATAGATAGACATATTAAAAAAATTCCAGATACTAAAGTACTGGTGTAAAATAAAAATACAGAGCAATTATGACTTTCAAATGCATGAAGCATCAGATCACCAAGTTTCATGCCAAACATATAAAAATTGTTACGCAATTAGAAGCTTTTAATTAAAAAACTATTTGACTTATATACTTCAAATTTTGTACATCTGTATATCTAAACACTATAGTAACGTGGTTAAAATTTGGTAATGCTGGCATACAAAGTGTACAATTTCCTAAACTCACCCCTAACTCCCCTTAATTAGGTTGACTGATAAATTTAATGGACAATGTTGAGGTCTGTCTGAATTGTATTGTCACCTTGCCGTGAAGAATTAAACTATTTCTGAATCTTATGACTCGAAATTGCACTATTGAATTATATCCACTAACTTCTGCCTATTCAAACATTACGGTTTAAAAATGTTTCGTGTTAATAATAATAATAATAATAATAATAATAATAATAATAATAATAATAATAATAATAATAATAATAATAATAATAACAATAACAATAACAATAACAATAACAATAACAATAACAATAATAATAATAATAATAATAATAATAATAATAATAATAATAATAATAATAATAATAATAATAATAATAATAATAATAATAATAATAATAATAATAATAATAATAATAATAATAATGAGAAGAAGGAGGAGCAGGAGAAGGAGGAGAAGAAGAAGAAGGAGGAGGAGTAGAAGAAGAACAATAATAATAAATAATAAGCTTACGTTGCCCTAAGTGACACAAAATGTTTAACTAAATGCTCCTTGACGGTGACCGTTAAATTTACTTAACCAAAGCGTGGCGTTTAGCCACTACGACAGCTGAAAATTGATCATAGAAAACAGTTCTACAAGGTACGACAGACACGATGGAAAGGACGGGAGTTTTTAAAATATACACCCTTTTTGCTTCATTAGAACCTAACGGGCGCGTGGCATTTCGCCTATGCGCGATTGGGTGTGCCACAGCGTGTGCCTCACGCTTAAAGGATGTATAACACCTTATATCTTTCGTCTGTAAAAGTTATTATAAATGGGAACCACCAAGCCTTCTTTGAAATTTGCAATGCACGAGATAGTGAATAAAGGCGATAACGTACAGTTTTAGCGGAGGAAAAGTTACACGAAATAGGCGCATGTTCTGAACGTTCACCAACAAAATCCATTTCAAATTTAGCACAATGGATAGGCATTTCAGTTTTTCTCACATGGAGGAACTAAATTCTTAAAATTAAACCGTATGTGTACAAACGTTCATGACTTAAAACAGGTGATACAGTATCATGAATGCATTATTGTGAGTGGTTTCTTACAACGGTGAATGCTAGTTTAATTGGTTCACAGCTTCAGTTATTTTCCGACGAGGTGTGGTTTCACCTAAATGATCGTGTCCACTCTCATAACACTCGGTGCTGGGCCTCTGGAAATCCACATCGCGTTCAAGAAATCCTGCATTATGATCGGAGAGTTGGAGTTTGGTGTGCTTACGCTAGACGCATAATCGGTCCAATATTCCGTAAATGCACAGAGGTACCGAACATTTGACCCCATTTTATCATGAACTGACAGAAGAAGAAGAATCCTATGGTTGGTTTCAACAAAATTCTGTTACTGCCCATACAGTCCATTAGTAAAATTAGGGAAAGGTTTGAAGATAGAGTGATAGTGCTGGTGTATGGCCTTCTCGCTCCCCCGATCTAACAGTGTGTGATTTTTACTTGTGGGGTAACGTGAAAGACAAACTACGAGTCAAATCCTCATACATTGGAAGATCTAAAACAAAATATTAGAAATGAAATCGGAAACATTACAGTGGTCTAACTTAATTGTGTGAATCAGAATGTGTTCTCCCGATATAATGCTTGAGTGTGGACGACATTTCCAGTATCTTCTATAAGGTAAGAGTGTTATACATGCTTTACGCGCAGTTTATGTAAGAGCAAAGCCGGCTGTGGCACACCCAATCGCGCACAGGCGAAATGCCGTACGCCCGTTAGGTTTTAAATGAAGAATCCTATATTAGCTTAAGCCTCCCTACTTATCAACCACCAACTTTCTTACTTGCATGTTTAAATCCTAAAAAGCTGCTAGTTTGTATATGAAACACAACCTTATTCTTACTCACCCAGAATTTAATTATTTCCATTTTAGTTTTCAATATTATATCTAGAGGCACAGTAACGTCAGAAATAGCTGAACACACTGAATTCCAGGAACACCTTGACATAATGGTCTTCTTCGCTACAGTAGTCTAACTGCCTTTACCCTACTCCTGAACTGCATCGCTAATTATAGGCCGCACCGTGGTCGAGTGGTTAGACCATTCGCCTGTCACCAATGCGGCCCGGGTTTGATCCCTGGTGACCGAATGTGGGATTTGTCGTGGACAAAGCGGCGCAAGGGCGGGTTTTCTCCGGGTTCTCCGGTTTCCCCTGCCATCTCGTTCAACCGGTGCTCCATCTTCATTCTGCACATTATCAGTGTCAGTGCCTTCAATCCCGCATATAGTAAAAGCGGGTGTTAAAACACTACAATAAAACAACAATCGCTAATGATGCTACCCTCCTCGTATGCAGGACTGCCACACCCTAGGATCCCCTAGGACTTACAAGCCAGTGCCTATCAAATGATTGAGCAGTTTTCATGCTACTGGTGACTATAACCACTGACAGGTCGGCATAAAAGGGAAGTATTGGTCACTTCTGATGGCTCACTAAATCGTTACTCATTAAGCCACAATTGTTGCTTACCATACGTATCAAAAGTTACACAGGCCAGATTATTGGTGGGACACCTGTGCGACACCAGACCTGCTGTGTGTGATGGCTGCTCGGCGGGTACTGGCGCCGGGACTTCCGCACTTTTTAGGAACTTCCGCACGTCTCTGTGGCCTGCCTGGCAGCGACCCTGTGACTTCCTGTGGTTCTCTCACTTTAACCCTGCCTCCTTGGGGGTGGTAGCCACAATATATCTCATTGGTCGCGGTGCGAGAGGTGTGCCCCTCCATATTTACTCTTTACCTTATGTTTTAAATTAAGCAAAGCTTGGCCATAGGCTGAATATGCTTTCTGATTATCACATCGCGACTGCATGTGTGTGAATATTAACAAGTGTATAGTGTGTTGTGTTCACGGCAAGCCCGCGAACCGCATCCCGCACGTGCAATGGCCATCTGTAGGAGCTTTTAATCTGTGGTCAGGCGTAACGCCAGTAAGTAATTATACGGCACCAAACAAACCTAACAAAATCACTGTATATTTTGTACATTGTTTTCCTGCTGAGGGAATAGTAACAATAGGACTGTTATTCATATGGCTTTCTCTACCCACTCTTTTACAAATTCTTACTAAGCATTTATTCTAACCATTTTATGTTAAACGTTTGTGAAAATTAGTTTTACATACATTTGTTTGAAGAGTACCCAAATCGAAGTGGTGGTCAAATACTTAAAAGCGAATCACTATGAGTATGTTGGCCTTTAAATTCCAGCGCCTACGCCATTTTTTCAGAGCTGGCTATATCCCAATCCTACCTATTAACAATGGAGGTATGTCTAACGTTTTTATGCTAGACAAACATTATTATTCATTTTAATTAAATCAAATTGCCGAAAAATTCCTACTTCCGCGATATTTGTTAGTTTATTCACCTTCCCCGACGTTGGTCTAGGTCAGGGCTGATTGTTGTTGTTGTAGTGTTTAACGCCCGCTTTTACTACTACGGCACCGCAGGCGGTGATACTGATGATACATGGAATGAAGATGGAGCACCGGTGGAATGAGATGGCGGGGGAAACCGGAGCACCCGGAGAAAACCCGCCCTGACGCCGCTTCGTCCACCACGAATACCACATGCGGGTCCCTGGGATCGAACCCGGGCCGCCTAGGTGGTAGGCGAGCGCGCTAACCGCTCGGCCACGGCGCCGCCACAGGTCAGGGCTGAGCAACTGGTACTCAGAGAGCGCAGATTGCTCACAACCTTGGCTGATGGCTGTTTGTTTAGCAGGTAAAGCACTGAAGGTCGCTCAAGGTATTGCACGATTCGCCTAGGCTTGCGCTAAATCGTCCTGACAAGTAACAGAATAGAGAGATGGACGGGCGGACATCATCCATCTTTGGTGTCAAATTATTAAGATTATTACACAAAAACTTAGTGGATTACTATTATTCTTATTATTATTGTTATTGTTAAATGTGCATTTAATATGCAAGTTAAGGTGACTAAATAGGAAGAAGAACACGAATAAAGAAAACAGAAGGATTAAAGAATGTGATAAATTGCCTCTGACTAACTGAAACATTTGATGAGCTTCGTGTGCTTCAATTGGGAACTTGGCCATGTTCTGCCAGATTCCAAGATATCGAGCTCCTTCTAACTGGACATAAGGAACTGTGTGCATTTAATTTGCACCACATCCCGCCAAAATATATAAGTAGTCTTCATCAATCTTCATCTGCCGCATCCCAGTGTAAATTACGCCATTTCTGGTCTTTCCTTTCAGCCTCTTCACACTAATTCTCTTTGATTACATCAGTTATGCTCGCTGTCAGTTTATACCTGATTCAAATCCATCAGTTGTGCTCGGCGGTTAAATTACCCCAGATAGGGTATTCATCAGTTGCGCTTGTGGTCAGTTTTTGCACTTCAGCATTGCCTTCCCATTTTGTGGAGACTCCGTCATTTCAACGAGAATGGTTAAAATGCTGTTTAAGCATCGTATCAATAAACTGGCACTCGTCAAAGTAAAAAATTATATTTTAACAGTGCATTTCCAAGCCACTCCACGCTGTGTCTCCAACTTTTCTAAACTTAAACCCGTTCACTACTATCAAATCACTTCCTTTCTCACTTAACATATTCTCAATTTGATGCAAGTCGTATAACGATCGCGTGAGGGGTGGTGACAGAGGTTGACATATATTTTCAATAACGAGAACAAGCGAGAAGCGTCAAGCGTACCAGGTACATATGTTGGCAACTGTATAGTGATGAAAGCTCCAAATACTGAGCTACTTCTGCTACAGTTCAAGCCAGAAACGAGTACTATGTTAGGCAAGGAAGAGGTAAGGCATAAAATACAAACACTGACGTGTTCCTCCTAAAGGGGTTTGGAAGAACTCGTGTAATTACCTGAGTCTGTTATAAGGGGTTTGGAGGGCAACTGATGTTATACCTAGATCTGTTGAAAGGGTTTCGGAACGCAACTGCTGTACACCCAATTTTCTGAACTAAGAGAACGCTTAATTTTACAATCCGAATCAATTTCCTGTCGGCTGATGTGTATTAGCTTTTGACACCTTTCCATATTTATTTTACACCTTTGCCATACTGATCCCATGATTGTTGTTATATCTCTCTCCAGCCCAGCTATACAAAACTTAGAAGTTAGATTTTCTCGTTGAGTTTTAACGTTAGCAACATATGAAAACAGACACTCCAAAACATGAAAAGCGTATTAGAATATCCATCTGAAACAGAAAATTGTTATAATCCAGTTAATAAAACTACGGTTGACTACCGACTTCATCTTAATGCATTTTTTAATGAAAGTAATGTTAATCCTGTCCAAGTCAAAACTTTTATCCTTGAAACCATCAATATAACATACCCAACTTCTGGATTACGAAAAAGGAGCTGGAGCAGGTGCATTTTATCAGTTTCTGCCTTTATAAAAAAAAAGGCGGGGAAATAAACAATCGATTTTGATGTTTGCAGTCGGTGCTGAGATCTCCACTAGGAAACTTCGACCTCGCCGCCACTGAAGATGTCTGCCGTAGTCGCAGACGAAACGTTTGGGAAGAAGAAGGAACCCAATAGACCACGGCCCACAAACCCGGTTAATATTGCGTCTAGTACTGACACCGGCCGTGAAAGCCTTAGAACTTTGAGGAGAGTGTCTTATCGATTAAGTCCTGAACAGTGTTAATCATTAAGTTCTGAACATTAGATACACACATACACACATTTGGAACGCAGTATGGAATGACCTGTATCATCAGATAATATTTTGCAAATTATGAGTACTGAGCGTTTAAGTGTAAGTTAAGAAAGAGGCAAGAGCTTTTGTAATTGACTTAACACAAGAAATTTCATTTGTTTTGTTGTTTTTGTGTACCCGTGGAGTTTTTAAAATTAAATATGTTTGACGAGAATAAAATTGTAATGCAATGCTTGTGCGGTTTTAAACTAGTTGCATGTGGAGTCTAATTTTGCTGTGTAGCAAGGCTTACAGAAGCACACACGAACATAATCCGTACCTCGTGATGCTTTTATATTAATTAATCCTTAAGCTAAACTCTACATTTATTACTGTGCACCTTGCAGCTGTAGGTTTACAATATTCTCCACGTACGGTTTGTTCGGTAACTTGGTTAGATCAAAGTACATTTTGGAGGATTAAAAGAGATAATAATTATCTTTGGAAAATTAATGTGCAATAACTGGAATATGTAACCACCATGGAATAGACCATGTGCCTTTGTTTGACCACAAAGCAGGATAGTAATTGAGAAAGCTAATTAGAGCCCATGTACGGCTTTTAGATTTCTGAGGTACATCGCTATTTGCATGGAAACTTAGTAAGTAGAAATAGGGACCTTTTTAGTCGTTTAAGCCAAACTTAGAAAAAGGAGGAAGTCAAGTAAAAGGATGAAGAAGGCAT